>CM024541.1:3556110-3874663 GCA_014182365.1 Eucalyptus tenuipes | reverse complement strand
GTCCCCTGAAAGAGACGTACGCACCAACTTTGTTTTGGGATCTTATCTTTCTTATCATGACAGTCAAAAGGCGAGTCACCCCGCCATCTTCCGGCAGTATGGGGAAGGATGAGATTTATCTACCTTTCTATGATTAACGACAACTTCCACTTCCCAGAATAATTGCGAATCTGTACATAGTGGGACATCCTATATACAGGATGCTGGTAAACCAATTACTGTTTTGAACTTCATGCTTGTCATCCTAGCAAGTACAAGAAATGATGGAAAATTGATTGATGACAGTATCAAGAAGCAAACCAGGTGTCACAAAGAAGAGTGCTGGTCTGCCACCAGCTGCAAAAATCAAGGGGGAGATTTTTAATGAGAAAAGCAAAGCTAATGAGGTGAGTGAGCATGGTGAGATTCATCCTCAAGAGTCCTAGACTAGTGACATAGAAAATCTGAGTTTTTTTTTTTTCTCTGTTTCTCTGCATTTGGTACAAGGGTTTCATTTTCATGTCAAAATTTCAAGATTGACAGTGGTAATCATGTGAAGATCTCTCCTGATGATAACATGAGTATCTTGTAAATTTAACCATGATCTAAAAGAGGATGATACAGCAAGAATTGTCATACCCATTTTGTTTGGCAAATTAGAATGCCTGCTGATGGATACAAAAATAAGGTTCAAGAACCAATGATATATACCTGAAAAATAAATATATCTTGGTTCATCAATCCAGTGCAATCTGGCAATGTTATTGTTCTTGTTGTTCAGTAACTCTGATCATTCTATTCTTAAAAAAGACTGACAATAGTAATACTTGTCAAACTCACAGGCATTCATTCAATGTTACTTCGATGCCAAATTAAGTGACGGGTAATATATTTGCTATTTGCAAGGAAAGAAGGAGAACTGCGTGAGTTAAACAAATGTTCTCTGCAGAACTTTCACGATTTCGAAGTAAAATTTCAATACAAATGAGTAACTTTTGAAAAACTTAATAGGAATTGATTAAATGAAAACTAATTTCTATGATAAGAAATTACTTAACACTTAAGAGAAATAGATGAGACTTCGGATACCCGTGCAAGTGGACATGGAATCATAGAAATGCCTTTTTGAAAGGTATATATATAATAAACTGTTCCACAGTGGATGACTTCTGAACCATTTGTGCATGGAACCATTAAACATGGACATTTGGTGATTTCTGGCGTGAAAAACTTTTGTTACAATTTGCAAGGAAAAATAGAACCATTGATTCCCTTCTTCTGCTGCTCTATTAGTGTGGTGTGTCGATTTGTCAACATCCATGTTATCCCAAGAGGGATTTGATCTAATCTTAGTGCTTATCAGCATGGCACGCACTTGGGTAAAGACAAAAAGAATCAAATCATAATCACAATGGACAAAGCTTTTGACGACCCCATGCTAACAGAGTACCGCTTTTCGTCCTCCTTTTTAAAGACAAGGTATTTCTCCAATTAAAACTCTCTTTTTTCTTTTTTCTTTTTTTTTAATCAAAAGGCACAATTGATTTATTAACTTAATTCTATTCTAGGACAATTCAAATTCCATTTTCGAGGAACAGAATGGCATCTTCACTTTTAGGGTAAGGGCAAGTGATGAAGACTGTTGTGTGGAGATGTAGTAGACTGTGAGAATTGATCACCATTAGTGGGATTAGTTTTCAGTTCAAGTGGAATTAGGTGAACATGCGATGCACGATAAGCATCAGAATCTGATGTGTAGTGCCTTAGCAGGCCACAGAAAATGAACCCAGTGAAAGCACAATGAACACATTTTAGTTTGATGACTTGACTTTATGGTCCCTCAGTGAAAAGGATGCAACTTAACATGGTCGTTTGTTTATCTTAATTTAGGGAAAGACTAAATGTTGACGATGAGTCATGTAAAGATTACATAGTTAAGTTCCTGAAGTATTTTGTGATTACCTCGTGTGATTAAAGCTGAATTTATTTTTGGATGGCAAATTCTATTGAAATGAGAAATTCTTAATACCGTGAATGTAATTTGCATTCGAAGGTAAATTTTTTAGCGATCACTTCATGATGTAAAGCACATTTTCTATCAAATAATTGTCATCCTCCATTTAAAAGTCTTAGGTGCTTAAAGAGAATTTTTTAGTCTTTGGTCTTTCTGATGAAGCATTTTCTTGATAAAAAGTGGAAAAATTGAATGATTGACAGACCAGCAAAATAGACGAATCAGATGCTTCAAAAATCTTTTAATTTTCAGTTTGAAGCATAAAAGGTGGATAAATTGAATAAATTGATGTACCGTTTAAAAAAGAATTAGATTCTTCAAAAAATCTTTTAACCTTTAGTCTCTTTCAATAAAATGAATATATTCTTGAACATAAAAAGGAAAAGTTGAATAACTGAGCAAAGTGGCCGAGGCCGCCATTATTTTTAGGGGTGAGCATGTTGGTCGTCAGAACTGGAACGGCTCTGGCACAAGTGCCCTCATTTGGAACTCCACCAAAAACCAAAGTCATTGTAGCCAGTGGCTCACTGCTTCAATAAGTTCTTTTTTCTTTCATTCAGAACTGATAATGAAGAAGGAAAGAGACAAACCAAAGCTTCTATGTCTATAATTGTCCTTTAGATGGTAGGTGAAGTGGACGTAGTGATGATCGAATCTTTCTCGATTCTACCTCAACAGGTTCTAGTTTGCTCATTTTGGCAAACATATTGCCATAGAATGGCATCCTTTTTGTTGTACTCCTTGACCTCTCCTTCAATACTTTATAACTCAGCACATCCTGTTTTGACAAGGCAAATTAAATGTGGATACCATTTGGCATACACCAAGATAATATCTGCATCACAAAAGAAACATCTCGTAGAACCAAAAGGAACAAAAAAAGTACCTATTGTCGTGATCAATCTCTAGCACCTTCTTGATGTCACTCAGCCAAATCAAGATCGCTCAGCTGAATGTAAGCCCGCACCCTCCGATAAAGAGTCTTCACATTCTGCTATCCTGCTCCAAAACCCGAGACGCATTCAAATATGAGAAAATATTCATGCATCACACCCTGAGCTTTTTAATGCCAAGTGAAAGCCACGTTTGTAATCTTGAGTTTTCAGCTGCATGCCACATCATTCAGATTGCAAGACTTTCGTTGCCTTCGCTTCTCTTTCTCATCTTCGCTAAAGGAGGTATCGTATTCTATGTACTTCACAGCCTACAAACAAGATCAATATCCACTAGAATAAGAGATGCCACAGATAAAGCTTATCCCACATAATTGTTTTCCTCCGAATCTCTATTTTGACTGAAATATTCTCGTTATTTCATAAAATTATGAGTTTATTACTAAAAACTAGAAAGAATCTCACAATGGGCTGGAGAAACTAGGGGCTTAAGATGACTACAATGAAAATCTTTGATAAAGTTTGCTTTCCTATTATACCATACTTCAACATATAATAGATAACGGCATCAATTGAAAAGCAACCAACCCCCTGCCTAGCCAACAGATGAGTGTTGGAATATAGCGCTTGATTTGATCCAAAGAAATGGCAGAACACAGAAACGAGACAATCATGTGAACTTCCAACAAAAAGAGGCATAGCTCATAGCATGTTACTAGGCCTATGCTCCATCAAGACTCAAGAGTCAGATTTGAAAATCATTAGCCTCACCATTTAGCATGAAACAAAACAATACCTCAGCAAGTGCTTTAAATAATGGAACACATGACAACTAGCTAACCACATAAATAGCCAAGAGGTACCTTTCATCTCTGGAAGCCCTCGCATACTTCCTTGCCTAAATAACATTTCCTTCTTCTTCTTTCTTCTGCTCCCCACAATCTTCCCAAGTATTCATCTCCCACATCTCCTTGTCCTAAACATTGAATGTTTAGATATTATTGTATCGTTGCTCTTAAGTTTACAATGATTGTGCCATACAAATGCGTGAAAACAAGAGCCGCTCACATACCTTGACAAAAGAGACCACTCACTCATATCATTACGTTGAACTAGAGGTACCACACAAGAACAAGAAATTAACAAGCATTCACAAGTATCTATAAAATCAAGTTCATCCCGCACGAAATCTCCCGCTAAGGGCAACAAGAGTAACAGCACATTCGGCTAAAGCCCAGTGACGAAAGTGAGCGAGAAACAATTAGGTTTGTATGAATTGCAGTCGACCGGCAAGATCCCCGCCGAGCAGAAGCAAAACAAATGAGAACCAATAACTCCATGATCAGCAGCGGCAACGCAAAAAGCAAGCAAGCAAGCGCGTAGTCAGATATTTTCACTCCCACGGAAATCCTAGCGCCATCACCTCATCAAAAGCAGAAATTGCCCAACCCAAGCCAAAGCCCCGCGCGAATCGAGCAGAGAATACAACTCAAATGCTCAAGAGCTAAAAAGAACGATGTAGAGAGAGAGAGAGAGAGAGAGAGAGAGAGAGAGAGGGAGCATTGGTCTCGCCACCGCGAACGCCGCCCCGGTGGGATGATACAGTTCTGCGTAGGTCCTCCGAGCCGACGAAGATGGGGATGCGGTCGTTTTCTTCTTCGGGTTGAGACGCTTACCTCGGAGATGTAGGTCTTGCCGAGAGGAACTCGCCGAGGATCTCTGGAGCCGTGGAGATTCGTCGAGGGCAAGTCGAGCAAGATCGGGTAGAGACAGAGAAGAAGGAAGTGTGAAGTGAAAGTGAGAACCTGTGAAATTAGGGTAAATTAATTTAGGGCCCTGTCGCCCGGCCCGCATAGGAACCTAACTGTATCGAACTGCCAGCCTTCTAAGGGAATGGAAAAACCTGCCTCTAAGAAACAGAATCGACCGTCCTCGGCCTTCTCCTGCCTCGGTTTTACCCGGGAAACCAGAACCACACCACCAGACACATGTTATAACAACATATCACAGTTATCCAGATCAGCCTTTGATTAACCATAATGTGATGTCAACATGACTCAGTGATTTGAGCTTGGCTTTTGTAAGATAACCTCACTAAGTCCACCAGAAGTGATCTATTTTATGGTGCAGTTCCCATCCCAAAATCGAAACTATCCGCTAAGAATTGATTCAAACAATTGAAATTACGAACCACCCACAGTTCCACGATCCGGCTTTTAAGTGAGTCCATAGAACGGTCTAAATGTCCTCAACAAATCATGAGGTTCTATATAAGTGAACATGAAAGAGGTCTTAAAAGGATTTTCATCCTCATCCTCCCCCTTGTTTTACCCTGAGAAAATAAAATAAACGCAAAACAAATTTGATTTTTGACAGCTAATCTGCCTTCCTTTGCTGATCACAGATCACATTCATCTTCTGAGGTGTAATCAAACAAATTCCTAAGGTTCATAGAAGAGAACGAAAATACAAGGGATCAGAACACGTATGCCTTGAAAGCTACATGGTGGTCAGTTCAAACCACAACAAAACAAAAGTAAACTCAAAACACGAACGAGAATCGCAAAGCTCAAATTGGAAAGAGGACCCTGAAAATAAAAACGTACAAAGAAACGAATTAAAAGGGCTGATGTTGAGCAGCTCAGCAGTGCTCATCTTCCTTCTTAAGAGAAGACTAGTAGCTTCTTTTGAAAACATAAAAATTCATATATATATATATATATATATATATATATATATATATATATATATATATATCAATCAAGTCCAAGTGGGTGGGTGAGCGGACGGGTCTAGAATCAAAGGTCGGCACTTACCATTAGAACCGAATCAATACTCACCCAGTTCAGCCCAAATCAACTCAGGTCCCTGGTCGCCTGCCAGCATGGTTCCTGGAGATTCTCGGATCTTTTGCACATGATTCACAATATTCCCAAATGAGGTCAATTCCTCAATTGTTTACATTCTAGCTCTAGTGTCTCCTTTCCTGTTCGTCACCACAGTCCACCACACAGTCTGCAGCATTATTAAAAGCTTCAACCACGAAATAGGCAGCCAAAGAGTCTATCGCTCACTCTGAAACATCTCTGCATGGAGGCACATGATCCAGTCAATTTTAAATTAAAGTGCTGCTTACATTATCTGCTCCCTGAAATATATTATTCAGATTTACCAAGAACAATAGCATTTTTAACAGTCATTCTACTTTGAAAATCAGAGAAGAAATTGCTGGACTGGTCACCGATGCTCGTGACGAGGTTGTTGGGCTGACAACATCCGTTCCTCCCACTGCCTTCTATTTGGCCCTTTCAAAACTTGAGCTTCTTCATCTACCATCACCATATGCCCATGAATCTCCTCAGAACTTATATTGAACCCCAATGTAGTAATTGATGTTGGGCTTACTTGTGAACAAACATCATCATGAACAAAAACTGACAACACCTGTATGTAACAAACTAGTCCTCACGTTGGAGACAGTGCTTGTGGTTGTCAGACTTCTATAGACAAGGTGATGGACCACATAAAAATGTAGATTGTGGGCTCACGCGACTAAAAATCCTTGCTTGTCTTCAGCTTACTCCATTTCATTGCTTGAACAAGGCAATATCTCTCCATGATAGGTCCCTACATGAAACTGTCTCATGTATGTTCTTGAAGAAGGCAAGGTAATGGTTATTGTTAAATATTTAAATTATAAACCACGATTTTATCTAACAGTTTGAATTTTTTAAACAATCGACCGTAGTCCCACATTATCTCACAACTGTGATCACCACAATTTATGATGCTTGAGATTCATGCAGCCAATGTGGAAGAAAATGACGACAAGCATATCTTGCAGTTGTGAGGATAACTTGAGACATGCGTAAGTTTGCTTTGAGCAGCTCCATAGTGTGGCTATGATGAGAAGGTTTCAGGATACCCATGTCAATTCAGTACGTGATCCGAGGACAATGAACTCCCCTCACTATTTAGTGCCGATAGGTCAACGCAAGTGATTGTTGCTATATGGCAAAATGGGTCCAAAACACTTCTTTTATATTATGAGATTTTGTAGGATCAACCATTCTAAATATTTTAAATCTTTGGATGAAGGCATAATTTAATATTTAATTGTTTGTAATACTCCTCATATGTAAGTTGGACTTTGGCCCAAACCTAAAGATCTCTGAAAATTTGAACTCAAATTCTTCTTCCGATATCATATAAGATTTTGTAAGATTATTTCAAAAGTTTAAATTATTAGATTTAACGCAGTAGTTTAATATTTAATTACTCTAACATATAATGAGCCAAGTCACAAAATGGGCTGCCTAAAATTTTAAAAATGGGTTTAGATGGGCTCCACGTGGCTCAAATGGGTTGGGAATAGACCCATTTTCATTGCAGCATTATTACCAATTGTTAAAGTGGTTCATCCGTAATTGGGTTTAATAGTTAGTGCTAGGAAGAAAGAATTGTTTACGTTCTATATCATCACCAATCTTTCGTCTTGTTTCAGTGATGTTCCTCATTGATTTACCACAAGCAGGTTACCAAGCGTTGCTTCTGGGAACACTACCATCAATAAAAGTATCGATACAATAAATATGGAAATATACTAGATATTTATAATTTTCCGTCTAGGAAAGTACACGAACCCATTCATTTGAATGCAGAGACGAAGGAGATCGTTGCGGACGTCCTCCTCAAGGCAATCTTAATGGGGCAGCGGCTTGAGCAAGCGCAGCCCGAATTCGCAGTCCATGCAGCACAGACTGAAGACTGCTGGATTCGAGCGTCGCACCGACAAGGTCGACCGCTTCCGGCAACTGATTTAGAAAAGGCAATAGAAAATAAATTTTCTTAAAATGATAGGATATTCAAGACAATTAATAAGTGAAGGAAGGACACACATATCTCGTGATGATATCGATATTTTAAGTCTATTTCACGCGGCAAGCCGGATTAACGAAATAACCTTTGAATGGGCCACACTTGAAAGTGGGACAATATTTAATATCATGTTGAAAAAGTCTTACCAAAAACTTAAGTTAATAAATGAAGACTATGTATATAAAGAGAGCATATGACATTAAGTTTCTAACATAAATGGGACGCTATTAATTGAAATTTGTAATTGTCAGACAATTTTAAAAGCTTAAATTACTCAAATCAGAAGGTACCATTGCGTAAAACCACGTGAGACAAAGTATGTATAAAACGACGAGACCTGATAGACTTTGAATAGTTGTGCCTCATCAAAGAACTTGAGGCATGCGGTGGCCAGTTTTGATGAGCCATATGCCGCCTGTAAACAGAAGAAATTTCACATTTTGCTTGGCCAGAGAAAACTATTACATTCAGTCATAGGATTACATGAAGCAGAACTTTTACGAGATAGCCCACAAGATGAACCACATCTGTTTTCTACTGCAATTTAAAGTCACATTTAATCTCTTTATTGGTAGAACCAGGAACATGAGACTGCATAAGCTATTTCTTCACATCTCTTGCTTGCATGACTCACTGATTTGAAATTGCCTCAGTAAAATGGGCCATCAACAACCACACAAAAGTCACGAGCCTCGCCTTTGCTCAGTTGATGAGCATGAGCAGTTGTCTGCAATGACTCGCGGCATATGACAGCAACTCCACCCATACTTTGCTGATGATCTTCCATTTCTCCTCCACATCATCGGGGCCTTAGCCAACCCACTCAGCTCAAACAGCATCGCCTTTACATCGACAGGTCTCACGCCTCGTACCTCGAGAATGCACTAGATTTCTTCATGTTCTTCCCGGTTGACAGTTCTTCCTGGCCAAAAACTTCTTGCCTCAGCACGTTCTTGAATCTTATTCTGTTCAATACCCACAATGGAAGACATCATCTTAGATTACGACAAGAAGATAGAGCATATAATCAGAGAGATCTTTACTATTCCTGACGATCATTGCTCTCCTCAGTGTTGGTAGGGTACAAGAGATAGGTTGCCACAATTAGTGCTCATCGTACATATTAATGTAAGGCGGGGTCAGCTTACTATCAGATCGTGAAGCACCCAGTCACCTCTGGCTGAATATATCCTCTTTGCAAATCCCATATCGTCATGCGAGCACTGATTTGTCTCGCAGCTCCTGATGGATAAATAACCAAAGCTTTTAGTAAAAGGCCCTCGATGTACCTCATGTGGTCTAGAAACTCAGGCCCATCAGATCAACGATCTTGCTGAATGGGTTCCAACACGATCACAGAAGGTCTGAATTTTCTGAGGGCGTTCGCGGATAGAATAATCAATCAAGTTGTACGTTGAGATAGATTTCGACCACCTGCGAAATAGGCAACTCTTAAGCCCGGCCAAGAATCCAATCTTAGCCTCCCTTCATCATCAGAGTGGTTACTTGAGAGAAAGGTAACCTCAAGACGGCCAAAACACTCTGTTTCTCGGGGCCTTCATTGCTGAACTGTTCAATGGAGGAGTAAAGGTCAGCGAGCAAGGGCAGGTATCTTGAACGTTGAATCTCCCGAAGCGATCCTTGTCCAGTAGAGCACCAAGCAACTCCATCGAACTGAAACAGATGAAGCGGCAGCATCCAAACTTATCCTGCACTACCACAACCTTCGTGTAGAGACATCGTAAAGAAGTTGAGCCTCCTCCGCTGGGAGAGTATCCTCTGCATTTCTCCTATGGAAGAATTCCCGGCTTGTGTGCTCACGGAAGCTGAAGATAATGTCTACAAACAGTCCCTTGCTTCAAAAGCGCGAGCCTCCTGAACCACCTCGATATCATCCATACCAGGGTTAACTGTGGTGTCCTTGGTCCCGATTCTTTGTCGCGCTCTGGGAGGTATCACTGATTTCGGCCGCCTTCTCTTGTAGTACTCCATCAGTTTGGCATAGTTCGGTCCAGGGTCTGGTTCGTGTGCATTGAATAACTGAACCTGCTTCTGCTTCTAAAGGCACGCCCGAGTCTCGCCATACTTGATGATTCCCGATAGGAACAAGGACAATCGGCATCCATAACTTGTTAGCAGTGACTGAACACATAAGCCACGGTGCACTCGAATATGAGTCTCGAGCCTGAGCCACAACTCGTTGTCCTCAAGCGACAGGAAGCTGGTGTCTGACCATGGAGCAGAAGAAATGGAGCCCAGAAAGCGAGAAGGTCTGGTTGCGGGCCCATATGGTCGCCTTGACTTTTGGAGATGAGACTGACTGCAAAATAGCAGCCTCGGCAAGCAAGGGTGATCCAGATTAGCATGATGACCACGGCCTTGGAGGCTCGTTTCCTGAAGGTTGCAAACAAGATCAGAAAGACCTGAGTAGCACTAAGGAGCATGGCCCCTCAGGTTCCAGGCATCCCAAATCTTCTTAACATGGTCAGTGATGTATGCAGTAATAGCCATGGTTCAGCTCTCTCTCTCTCTCTCTCTCTCTCTCTCTCTTAACACGCCCACAGACTGAACTCCGTGGTGGGTCTGCAATATAGAGAACAAAATCAGCAATGAAGAATTTCTTTCTGAACTACTCGTCCTCAAACCGGGCCCACATAGGTTGGGACTTTGTAAGACTCTTGTCATGTCTGTCCAGGAATTACAGCTTAGGGACTGGTCTCGCACGCCAAGTCCCATTCGTCTCCACCAAATTAGGGCATGTTTTTGTGCCTCCTGGCTGTCGCCGCTTCAGCTACGGCCACCAATCCTGGGGGTCGCTGACAATCCGAGGCCGCTTTACCTTACTCGAGCCGCCGCCCTTGTCGAGTTCGGCCTCGCTGGCTAGGGCGGTGAGCCTGCATTCGGCGAGGCGAGGCGCAGGTCGCCGGCCGGGCTCTGGGCCGCCGGCTCACGCCGACTTTTAAAAGAGTTAGAGTTAAAAGAAAGAAAAAAATGAAAAATAAAATAAAATATTAAAATTAAAGAAACAAAAAGAACACAAATTTAAACTTGCCTATGTTCTTTTATTTCAAGAACAAGATTTACCAAACGCAAATTTCGTCAATCGCTCTTCGGTCAAATAGCTTTTATTTTCGTTCTTCAATGTTAACAACGTTGCTTACGCATTAAGCTTAATTATTATCCTCGCTCTCAATGAGCACGGTTAATGAAATTTTTTTTCTTTGGTCGGTTTATTCGTCAATTTGAGGGGTCCCTGCGTGACCTCCACATCTGAGACTCCAAAGGTCATGGAGCATGGAAAATATTCATGCCCGGCTGCAACATAGCACTGAGTTTCAGGAGAGAGCTCACTCACTCAAGAGAATCAAATGGAAGAAACCATTAAGAAATATCTCACTGAAAAGTTCAGAGCAAAAGTTGCACAATGGCCCAAGAGTTCGATTTATAGCCATTTAGCAACTGGAGTCTCTGCTCGACAAAATCATAGTGTCTGAGTCCTAAGGAGATCAACCAAAGAGGAGCTGTACTGCCTCAATAATGTCTTGGAAGAGTGCCAAGTGCTAGCAAGGAAGAAAAGCCCTCCTCTTCAACAGTACTAAGTCCCTCAAAATTTTAATCAGTAGAACGTTGGACAAGATCAAACAGGAACTTCTTTAGACGATTCAAGTGCCTCAGAGCCTGTCCTTGGCTCTAGAAGCTCTCGTGGAAGCTCCACATGGGTCGATCTGTCAGAGTCCACGGGTTTGACAATGAAGTGGTGAATTTGGAGACAAAGCTTCTCTGACCAGGAAAACCGTCCGATTTCTTCCCAAGCAATAGCAATCATCGGCACGAACGGCAACGACACTAGCCCAATTGGTATATAACAAACAGGAAGTGAAGACACACTTTTCCAAGAACCTGGGTATCGTTATCCACAACCTAACGAGGCCGAGAACACAAGGGAGGCTATTGCCAAAGTTACTGACCCGTCTAGTTGAAACAAAATAATCACATTGACAGCCTTCCGCAGCAACGCCACCACCTGCAACTACTGGGCAAAAGGTATTTAATAGTGCTCGATGATGGGTGGACACCAACCTCGTGGCACGACGTCTGGGATGGGATGCCCAGAGGTAATAGGGTTCAGTCGTTATCACAAGCAGGACAGAGAAAGTGGCCAACACCATAATGGGGAAGACATGTGAATTGCCTCAGCAGTCATCACTCACAGACCTGAGAGCTGCTCGTTTATATTCAGGGATGGGGGTCGAGAAAGATGGGGGAAAAATTGAATGATGACAACATCAGGAAGCTGAAACCGGCAGCCAGGGATTGCTGGCACTAGCCGCAGCTTCTGAGAAGCGCAAAGCCAAGAGGTGGTTGAGCATGGTGAAGATTCATCCTCAAGAGTTCTAGTCAATTAACATAGAAATGGGCAAGAGTTTCTACTCTTTTTTAATTTCGTCTCTCTTGCTTCTGCCATTGATACTATGATTTCCATTTTCATGTCTAAATCTAGTTCAAGAATGATAGTGGTATTTATGTGAAGAACTCTTGTTCCTGATGATAGTATGAGTATCTTGTAAATTCTTAACCATGATCTAATAGAGGATGATATTCGATTGGCAAGAATTGTTATACTCATTTTGCTTGGTAAATTCGATCATATCTCTGCTGATGGATACAAATTAAGGTTCAATATAACATAACAATATAAGCGGACAGAGACCCAGAACAGAACCACCTGATGATATTCACCAGAAAAGTAATATATCTTGGTTCATCAATCCAGCATAATCTTGATACTGAAATTATTCTTGTTGTTTAGTAAGTTCCGATAATCCATTCCTTTAAAAACGAGCAATGGTTTGTTTAGTCAGTTCACAGACTCACAAGCATTCATTGAATGTTACTTATCTTGGATGACAAATTAAGTGACTGGGAAATTATAGTTGGGCCATTTCTAAAGAAAGAAGAAGAAGCGCACGACTTGAACTTAAGTCTTGAATCCAAAGCAAATTTCAAGACAAATGAATAACTTTTAAGAGAAACTTACTAGAATTGATTAAATGAAAAACTACTTTCTATGTTAAGAAATTACTCAACACTTAGAACTCTGGTCTATTTGTTTCAAGTGGAAAACACTTTCATTTTTCAACATTTGGTCGACATTTGATTCACTTAAGAAATGAATTAACGGAAAATATTTTCCTACAAAAGCTAATAATTTCCTCTTTGAAAGAACAAAAAAAAAAAAAAAAGTTTTCCAAAATATGACTCAGGTCACAACGCTTGATCCCAACATTCACTCAGGTCTCTCGCGGCCGGCTCGAGACCAAGCCCAAGACCCTAAACGCTGGTTCTAATCCCGATATTCGCCTCTCCAAGAAGCTGTGCCCCTAAGACCAAGCCCCAGACCCTACACTACAGCCTCATGCCCACACTCATGTCTATTGAGGCTAGCCCTGAATCATGGTGTCCTTACTCAATGCTCCAGCACCCAGGCTCAGGTCCATAAAGCATAAAGGTCGTGCTCTTATTCCCAACGCTTGAGGTCTAGTTCAACCCTTAGGCCCAACTCCACAAAGGCCGTAAACAAGTCCTTAATGAAACATTTGTTCTTTACAAATTTTTTTATGATATATTATTTTTATATATCCTTTTTATTTTCTTTTCTTTTGCTTCTTCCTTGACCGGTCACTAGCTACGGCGATGCCCTAACAAGACTCCAGCCGCCGAGTCAAGCTCACTTGAGGCCGACAAGCTTGAGCCTTGCGATTAAGGCACCCAGGCCTTGGATTGAGTTGATTCTTGTTTAGTAGAAGGATTAGCCTTTCTTTGTGCTAGGTGACTCACCCTGGGCTAAGTTGATCTTTCAGTAGCAAGCTGGCATGTGGCAGGCTCCCGAGCTCGAGCTTGTCGATTCAAGCAGGCTCGAGCTTGTTGTGGCCACCATTGGCGATCAGGCTAGGAAGAAGCAAAAAGAAGAGAAAGGAAAAAAATATTAAAAATCAAAATAATTTAAGAAATACAAACTTTTTAATAATTGTCCTTATCACATTTTCCTTACTAAACAATAGAAAATACTTTCCAATTCTTTTTCAGATTTTAGCAAGTACCAAAATGAAGTCATTTTCTTAGAAAATATTTTCCAACTTGGGTGCTATTTTTAGCGAAATAAATGTACACTAAAATAGTTGGTTTATTCTAACTTATAGAAAGAAAAGCTACTGACCATTTCCAAAATTGCTCTTCACCTTAACAAGCTACTAAAAATAACAAAATTATTTAAGAATGAAAGGATTGAAGTAAAAGTTTTGTCATAAAAATAGCTACTTAAAAATGGAAACTTACTATTTTAATATATTGCAATCCACTTTTCCACGTGGAAAAAAATACTAACCACATTTAAGAGTCACTAGGTACATGTAATAGTTGTAAAAGTAACTCGAAACTTTGTAAAGTCACTATACACTAATTACTTCGCCCGCGTTTGTGCAAGCATAACTGTACGCATATTCTTTTTTCATCATTAATCCAATAATGTGACATAAGACAAAAGATGAGATTTCATATAAAATTCCGGCCAAGTGGACATGGGATCATAGAAATGCCCCATTTGAAAGGTACACTATATGTGACCCTTGTAAAGATGGATGACTTCTAAACCTTTTGTGCATAAAAGAACCATTAAACATATAGAGATTTTAAAAGAACAAGACATTTCAATCAAATCACTCTTTATCAAAAGGCATAATTTATTTATTAACTTTATTCTATTCTAGGACAATTCAAATTCCATTTTAAAGTAGAAAAGAATGGCATCGTTCACCTTTAGAAAAATCTAGGGCAAGGACAAAGACCGTTGTATGGACATAGTAGATTGGGAAAGAATCTCCATTAGTGGGACTGGTGGCTTGAACCCTAATCATCTAGACATGCGATGCACGATATGCATCAGAATCCAATATCTAGTGCTATAGTAGGCCGCAGAAATTGAACCCAAGTGAAAGGACAATGAACCCATTTGAGCCGGATGACTTGACTTTATGGTACCTCATTGAAAAGGATGCAGATATCTTTAAAATCATGGTTGCCCGTTTTTCTTGGGGAATGACTAAGTGGTGTTGACATTGATCAGTCATGCAAAGATCACATAGTTAAATTCCTGAAGTAACTTGGATTACTTAGTTTGATTAAAGCTGAATTTATTTCTCGAATAGTACGTTTTGTTGAAATTAGAAATTCTCGATACGGTGAATGTGATTTGCATTTGTAGTTTTAAATTTCCTTAACAATCACACTTCATAGGCATTATCCATTTTCTACCGAATAATTCGTCATCTTCCATTTAAAAGGAGCATCGGGTGCTTCAAGAGAATCTTTTTGTCTTAAGTCTCTTTCGATAAAATGAAGCATCTTCTTGGAGATAAAAATTGAAATAGTTGAATAACTTGATAGATCATTACAAAATGATGAATTAGATGTTTTAAGAGAATCCTTTAATTTTTAGTTTTTCAATAAGCTGAAGCATTTTCTCGAAGATAAAAATGAAAAACTTGGAATAACTTGATAGATAGGTCAAAAATGACAAATTAGATGTTTCAAGATAATCTTTCTAATCTTTCGTCTCTTTTGAAAAGACGAAGTATTTTCTTGAAGATAAAAAGGAAGAAACCTGAATAATTGACAGACTGGCTAAAATGGCTTAGGCCATTATTATTCCATATCAAGAAGACATTCTGGATGCCATTATTAGCCGACGGGTATCTGTACGCTACCAAGATCAGCCTGTGGCTATCCACAATGTGATGCATCATGAGTGAAAGATTGATAGTGATGTGAGCTTGGCTTGTAAGCATAATCTCATTAAAAGTTTAGTCCGATAAGTGGCATGGGCTTCCCTTCATTACCAATTTTCCCAGAATGAGGTCATTCCTATATTCCCTTACATTCTAGCTCCATGTTTTCTTCTTTTCATCAACACAGTCCTCGCACTTACACAAAAGTTTGCAGCATTCATAGCTTTCAAAGCTTCCGACCGCCAAATAGGCGGCTGATGATCTATGACTCACTCTGAAACATCTTCTTGCATGGACCGAGTATGCGATCACATCAATTGTTTACTTAAAGTCGCTTCTACATTGTGTATGTGCTCACGGGAAATGTATTATTCAGATTAACCAAAGATGATCGCATTCTTAACACAGTCATTCTCATTTTGGAAAATAAAGAAGAAATTGCTTGACCTGTTACATCAAAGCCCGATCGAGTTGTTGTGCGGACAACGTCCGTTCCTAGTCCACTTACTTTCTTATTTGGGCCTTTCAGATCCTGAGCTTCGTCTGAATCTACCGTCCTGATATGCACCATGAATCTCACCGATGAACATATATTGAACCCCAAAATGGTTATTGATATTGGGCCACTTGTGAACAAACATCTCCAAATTTTTGAAGGCAAAACTCAGCAACACACTTATGAAAGATAGGAGTGTTTCGGGAATCATGTCCATGAACAATTAATAAACCAATCAGGAGCTCATCAGTTGAAAAACATTATATGCTCGGCTTATGGAAATCCCAGAGCCAGCATCCTAATTCTTGGATTCAGTGGCACATTGCCGGCTTGTAGAGAACAAGATGTTCGTCGACCATGCACCTCTGTACATCGATAGCTGTAATAACTTGACCAAACCGACTTCGTGTCGTTTCTAAATAGTCAGCTAGTTCTTAGTGTAAACAACAGCGCGTGCTTCTGGTGGTTGAAGGCATAAATTTTGACCGGCCGGGACTAATGAGTTATAACGATTACTGTCATGTCCTCACGGCCAAGTAATGAAGCCCAGGTGGCTAAGGACATGTGTTGAGCAGTTGCTGTCGCTACAATCAAATTCATTAATAAAGATTGGAAAATGATTAGATTAGTTCTATGTATGCATCGAAATTCGAATAATTCCATATATATAATTTTGGAACCTCTTCTTCAACTACAATATTTAGTTCTCTGCCTTTTGTAAATTTACGATCACTTATGTAGGGATGAAACCAAGTCAATTTGTGAGTAGCTCACACTCAACTCAGTTATTTTTGAGATTGAATTGTCTCATTTCAAATTGAACTTGAGCTTATTCGACATCTCGTTGAGTCAAACTCGAGCTCGTAAATGCTCAAATCAGGACGCTCCCAAATCTAGTCAAACTTCTACAATAATATTTTTAAATATTTAATGTCTACAAAAAGAAATAGACACAAACCTCTTTTAAAATTAGGTAGTATAACCACATGACATAAATGAATTTGCAATCCCCTGTATACTCTCTCTCCCTTTCTGAATTTCAGCCTTTCTTCGTTTTTTTTAACTAATGGAGAAGAGGGATTAGACCCAAATCTCTCCTTCCTTCCTCTGAGTTGATTTTCCTTTTATTTTTCTGTTTTTCGCCATACTCTTCCAAACTAGATCTAGACAAGCGAGCCACTCTCCTGGTTTTTAATCGAGGAGCTTTCTTGATCCAGTTTTAGATTTAGGAGTTTTAATCAATAGGTACTCAACTTCCAATTTCAATAGTGTTCATTGTAGCTCCCTGTCGATTTGTGCCCGTTCAATATATTTTTAGTAGAAGCTCCAACAAAAGAATTACTAAAAAGTCATAAAACTTATTGCAATTGTGCCAATTTAGTCCTAAACTTTTTACAATGTGTTTCAGTCCATCCGACCAAAATTGGTCGGCCGACGCTGACGTGGACGCCTCAACTCTTATAGCTGCCACAATCACCGAAACCAATTTTTTATTTTTTTTTTTTAATTTTTGATTTTTTTAATTTTTTTAATTTTTTTCCTTCTTCCTCCTCTACTTGCCACAAAGAGGTGAGGGCCGACAAGGTTAGTCGCCGCCGTTGGCGAAGGAAGCTCGCCTTGACGGCGGACATCCACCACATCGTAGCGCGAGGCTCGCCTCGCTGCCCATGGCGAGGTCGAGCCTCACCATCCCCGGGGCGAGAGCCCGCCGCCACCAGCCATGTTGACTCTCACCTTGGCCGGGCAAGGGCTTTGACAACCCGACCGCTACCGCCATCGCCCGTCGCAAACATTCTCTCTACTTTCTCTCTCTCTCTCTCTCTCTCTCTCTCTCTTCTCTCTCGCGCGAGCATGACCACACACTCTCTCTCTATAGTACGCGATTAGGGTTTTCTCTCCGATTCAATCGACCGACACCCCGATGCGCGCCTTTTATATGCAAGCTGGACGGGATGAGGAGACGGAGGGGAATGCCTCGCCCAGCCAAGGAGGGTCCACCTCACCTAAGTGGCCGGCGAGGCTCGCCAGTGGACAGCGAGGCTCACCTCGCCATGGCTGGCAAGGCCGAGCCTCACGCATGGCGACGGTGGCCTCGTCGCCGTTGGGCGAGGCTCGCTTCACAAGGGTCACAGGCTGATCTCGCCGGCCGTAGAAATAAGAAAGTGGAAAAAGAAAAAATCTGCATTGAAAATATAAAAAATTAAAAATAAATTAATTAATTAAAAATTGCCACATAAAGATTCGCGGCCGCTCCCCGGTCAATAAAAACCCTTTGGCCAGCCAATTTTGGCCGATTTGGACTAAATTGGCACAATTGTAAAAGGTTTAGACTAAATAATAAAAAAGCTTAGACCGACCAAGATAATGCAATGCGCCAGACTTTTTGGTACTTTCTCAGCCACTCCAACATCTGCATTTGTTAAGAGGTTTGCTCATAAGTGTCATATTCTCATTTGTTTAACATGTTTCGTTTCATATAACGATAGTTTTAGAACGCCATACGTGAGCACACCATGATGAAATCTTATCCGATTTCATCATTATGATAATGTGTGATTTCTAAGATTTGACTAATCGATCCTTTTATATGGTATGTCACAACTGAAGAACAGTAATTTTCTTGACTTGATTTATAATATACTTGATTTGCTGGATTTTTGATTTGTCTTTGCTTGTAGGCTTGCGCTTGCTGTGGTGATTTGACTTTATGATCATTTATGTATCATTTTGGATAATGAATAGAGATTATCTTCATTAAAAACTGAATTTTATTGAGCCAAGCTGAAGCTTTTTACATTATAACTTTTAAACATTGGTTTTTTTTTTTATGAACTTATGTGATGGTAATTTTAATTTTGTTTTTATTATTTATTATTTATAATGACAAAAATGTTTAATTTCATGTTTTTATTTGAGAGATAAAAGAACATTGTCAATTTCTTCCAACAAACTATTACCATCGCATATTATGCTTTCTCTCTGTTAATCTTTATGATGAATTGCTAATTTGTGTTTTCCAAAAGTACTCAGTTAGAAAGCTTGTAGTTCACTTCTACTCATATACTAATAATTAATAGCCATTTTTATCAAATAGGGGGAACAGTTTCACACGAAATTATACTAGTAAATAGCTTAGAGTGGGTGATTTTTCCTAAAAGAGGTAAGCAGTTTCTATTAATTATAATTACATAACGAAGGATTTTTTTAAATACAATACTATTGGATTGTACAGTTTTCTTTGAATACTTCCATGTTAAATCTTTTATGATAGTGCCAGTTTTTATGTACCTTATGAATGTTTTGCTTATTTATTTAACTTTTTATAATTGTTTGTCTCCATATTTTTCATGATTAAATATTTTGTTTTTCATCAGTTTAATACTGTCCATTTGTCTTTTGTCAACTTATTCTATTGATTGTGGTGTAAAAGAATTTGATTGCTTTCTTAATTCTGCATTATGTAATGGAAATGTAGGTGATAAATCGGAAGAAACTTCAAATTAAAAGATTTTTATAGCAATCGTGGAGAGTGTGGTGGCGGATCTCGTTTCATTCTTAAGGAATTTGTGTGCTTTACCGTAGATTTTTATAAGAAAATTATGGGTAAAAATAATTGAAGTGTCCTTATTAGTTTTCAAATAAGAACTTAAATGGATTCGTTGTATCAAATTTAAATAAGCCATGACACTTCAAATAATGATGAATTGGATCATAACAATCCATCTATTGGTCAGCTTTCTTGTTAATTGGTTACTTTAAATTAAAGATTAACTTTAATCTAAATTTTAGTTAATATATTAAAATTGTAAGAAAACTGGGGCCTCTAAAAAAATACAGGGAGAAAGGCCCAAGGCCCGCCCCCAGTCGACGACAGCCAGGAACGGGCCATGGCCGCTGAAATGCCAACACCTGCCGGCTCAGCCCTCTCCTGCCCTGCTCTGGTCAGCGGTCAGCAGCCTCGGGCGAGCAGCTTCACAGTTTTAGTGGCTGAGTTTTGTGTTTTCTTCTTTTTCCTTATTGATTTTTATTTTTAGCCTTCTTTTCTTTTTTTTGAATTCACGCCATGGAAAGAAAAGGGAAAGAATATATAATAAAAAAATAAAGGACAAAAATACTTCCTTAATCGCCTGATTTAAACAACTTCTTCTTCGGGATTGATGAGTCGCCATTTATAAAGTTTGCTTTAGCTATTATTGAAGAAAAGCTTACTTTCTCGCTTACTGGCAATGTCAAAACACGTCATATTTTATTTCTAATTTTCATTGGTAATTTGTCAGACGAAGTACATATAAGCCGGCGTGCCGCTAAGCTTGATATTGGCGCCTCGCTTTCGAGCAGATGGAATCATAACCACTGCTCTGACTCAGCCTCTCAAACACAGCCTGTCAAGTGGTGCTCGGTTCATGGGAAGTCAGTGATCATCACCTCTTACAGCCACTACCCAGCCCGCGTTAGCGGTCCTATCAGCCATGGAACATACCTTCAGCCCACTGAGTGCTAGGATTTGAGGAGACTACGAGATCAGCCTGCAGTGCCAGCGACCGGTACCTACGGCTGGATGAGGAGTGCAATTGTTCACTGACCATGCCTGCCTGACCTCCTGGGCACCCGCACTGGGCACAATTCTCTCCAGCTCTCAGCCTCAGCCTCCCGCCTCAAACAGCCTGAAACTGCCTGCCGTGCCTCCTGCCTCAGCTGCCATCCACTGCGCCTTTCACTCACACGGAAACTGCCTCTTCGACCAGAGCAGAGTCCACCGTCCACAGCTTGCCCATGGATTCACCATTACTCGCATTGATTTGTCTAGGGAGCAGGAGAGGTTGAGCCTGCCTGTGTACATCTGCCACCAGTCCTTGCCAACTTCCGCCGAGGTGGACTGCTTCCCTGCACCTTAAAGTCAGGGTGGCTGTCCCCTTCATACTGCAACCACAACACTCAAGCTCAGGGCCCCGGATGAAGCAATATGATTTAGCCGACAGGACAGCGATCCTGTTGAAGTACAGATATGTAATCAGAGGAAGATTCCTGCTTCACATGCTCATAGTAAATGCTTATTCTCATAGAAAAAAGGGATTAATGCTAACATTTTTGTTAGAAGTATTTCAGCTTTCTGATTTATTCTCAGGCAAGGTGGTAGTTATCGTTCTTCATTTTATTTGCCCTGTGGGACAGCAGCTTCAGCTGCAAGTCGGTTTTCAACACATGGATCGTCACATTTGCACCACACATGAAATGGAAGGGCACTTAGAATTGATTTGAAGGGGAAAGACAGAACCTGCAATCGAGCTCAAAGCTAGCGGACTTTCTTCCTGATGACCATCAGATTTTGCTACTTGTTCACACACGTTCTCTGTTGAACTTGCGCCAGCTCCTTATTGAGGTTTTAGCTGACAACAAAAAGGTTGTTTTTTTCATTGCATTTGTTGGGCTAATCATTAAAGGTTAACTAGGTAATTAAACCCTTGAAATACAAAAAACGATTCCTGCTTATTCACAGCCAAAGATCTTGTTTTTCAGAACGGCGAATATTTTAATTTTTTGTTTTTCAATTTGCATATCGTAATAATTTCCATTTTGGGCAATTATTATATAATGTTTGAATTAAGTGTTTAGCCATGGATAATATCACACCCAAAACATTTTGACCAGTAAACTTCGATACGAGGATTAGAAAGACTGTCAATGGAGCACTCGTTAAATCTTCAAAGAGAGGAGAAAATTGAATTGTGATGCTGGCGGCAGAAATTATTAAGTATTAGCTCAAGTGAAAGTTCAATGATATCTTTAGCAATCAAATTGCCTCCTTTCAGACGGGAGCCCATTCTGAAGCACTCAGTTTTTTTTTTCCATTGTTATTTTGGTTTCAATATTTCTCTTCTCTTGAATCAGAGTACAAGGACCCAGTTTGCACGGTCGGCTCTAAAGAGGCTCGCAAATTGCGGAGATGTGAGCTCATAATCCACAATAAAGTTTCAAAGAATTGTATTCTCTTGGGTTCGGTAATTTTAATTGTTCCTTCAATAAAATACATAGTTTTGATAGCTAACAGGATTATTATTCCTGTACATCTGCTCAAGAGTCCCAGTTGCTGATCGGCTGAGTAATAATGCGTGAACATTACAATCCTGATGAATAAATACTTAGTAGTAAAAAGATCATGGATCTTTTGAGGAGATAAGGTAACTCAAGACAGGTGAACAAATTGAAACGAAAATTGAGAAATGACGGTAAACATGAAGTGAATAGTTTCCAACGGAAGCATATTTTAAACAATCATCAACTGTGAGCACTCCTTGGTCTTGCCCAGATGCAGGAGTAATATTTTTTGCATCTTTGACTTCAAAAAATCTCACCTTTGCTTGGAGCCTCAAATGCTGGAGCGTAGTTGCACCATGGCCATGCCAGTAGGAATAGATATTTTTGCAGAGAATTAGGTAGATTCATAATGTGAGGTAATGCATCTGCCAACAGCCAGATATGAAAGATACGATGGCTCCCTAACTCTCCGTTGGCCAATGAGATCAGCTCATTCCTCTCCTATTCTCCGCCATTTTTTTTGAGCCTCAGAATGATTACTTATAAAGTGTTACACTTCCTGAGTAGAAAGGTAGAACGGCAATGGTTGGTGAAACGGTGGTGACAGAACGCCTGTTTGTCAAGAACTGATACTCCTTGATTGTACTGGGAATAGGTTCATTGCAAGGATTGGAGTGCTGATTCAACTGCAGGCATTTTATGGGCATCTTTATTTGGATGGCATGTCTATTCAGATTGTAGATTCGGTCCAACCGCTTCTAATAAGTTTAGAATACGAAAGCTATAAGAATGAACAAATATTAAATTGAAGGAGAGTATCCTTATGATATATATGTGAAAATTAAATTGCTGCACGCTATCAATCCTGTATGCATGATATCTTTCGCCACAAATGCGTTAAGCGAATTCAATCTTGAATCTTTTCAATTAGGCTCCATAATACCAAATAAGTATCGGCCTGAGGAACTACATAGTGCTATTAAATGTCACAAATATTCCACGAAAAGATAGCATTCATTTATCAATGTGTTGATCCTTTGAAGTTATTGTAAGCATTGACGTGGTTGGTAATGTTCAAAATCTTCACTCTGTGCATTTAGTATCTTCAAACGGATAAAAGGATCTTGACAGGAGATAAATCTTAGTGAAGTCAATTCTAAATAGCCGATGAGTTCGGTTCTAAACACGCACATAAACTCACCATTCGGTGCTGACAGATCATAATAGCATTATGCCATTGAAAATATCACTGCCTCAATCGATAGCAATACATAGCTTTATCTCGCAGTGTATTACGCTGCTCATATCATGCCAGATCTATTTTCTTCATAACAGCGCACGGCTTAATAACTCGAGCCGCAAACTCCGACATTACACTAATACGCAAGCAAAGCAAGGAGCAAGATGTCCATACGCCATAAGATTCCACAATGGGAATATCGAACCCGGCGTCCGTTGACGTAAGATCTCGGCCTTAACAGATCGCCCTCATGGCGATTAGACGGATTCCATAATTCGCATACTCATATGTCAGGTCTTTATGTGAAAACACGGCATAGGATACTGTCCATTGCTACTCACAACATAGCCCGAGCTGCCAACTTTTGGGAAAATTTCTCAACAAGCCGATCGTGTTACCACCAAGACAATCCGTCAATCTTGACAGCACCTCCTTGTTTGAGCAAAGAAAATTTGGTGTCGTAAACCCTGCAGCACTTCATTTTCAATTTCCAATCACTTCTTAGGAAACTTGTAACTTTTTTCTTAACATTTTTGAAAGAAATGTAGGTGGCTCTTACCCAAAATTAACTGTGTCTTGCATGAATTCCAATTTAAAAATCACATTTTTTTCTTGAGTCACACTGTTTTCCCTACTCAATTGTACATCTTTTGGCCAATAATAGATAATCATCAGAATAACTATTAACATCTCGCATAAATGCATGCCAACAGTCAACCAAATCACAAAATATAATTTCAGCAAAAGACACAGCATCTTCCACTTCCAGAAACTGAAAGTCTGTTTCGCTGCCTCTGGGGATGCAGAACTAAGAGCTCCAACTGTAACGAGTTCAGAAAATCCTCAAACAAATGTGTTACAGCGATACAAGCATTTTATGAAACTCAGCTTTTCAGAGTAAAGATCAGGGAAGCCAGTCTCCAAATTGTGTCCATGTGCCAGTTTTCAAGTTTTCAAATCTTTACCTGATAAAACCTGTTCCTTTATCTTTCTGAAATTTAGTTAAACTGTTACATGTGATTTAATTGTGAATGAAAATTGAAAATTGAACCTGAGCAAAGGAAAATTAAAACTGTGGTTCTGCTTTGTCTCCAGCATAAACTGAGAGCCTAGCAGCATAACAATCTGAAATCTTGTTTAAACCATGTACCTGAGAAAATTTATAAATGAATACTTTTAGAATATTTTCCAAGTTTCAGCAACATCAAAATTGCTATTAACACGAAAATACAAACATGTTTGTGTCCAGTGAACAGCTCTGACTTTGTAATCCAACTTAATTGGACCATGGTTAACCAAATAACCATGGTTAGTTTACACTTTCGTAGCTTAACCACAATCTTTCTTGGGCCATCTGCTCTAAACCCTCTGCATAACAGTTAATCATGATTAGGAATTTAACTCAATGGGCATCAGTGCGGGGCTCGCGAGATAACCTTGTTCAATGGACTTGATCAAGGCGGATTTACCCATAAGCCGCCGCGAGGAGGTTAGGCTTTTTGAGCCGGTCTTTGCACCGTAGAGCTGGTCTTCGATGGCTGATCGTGGCCACTTTGGCTGAACGCGTGGTAGCTTGAAAGTTGAGCTGAGCAGGTCATGGACGGAGCCTGCATGGGCTGCTGATAAGGCGGATGCCGACGGCTGACTAGGTGGAGGAGCGTACGTGCTGGATGCTGGGATGTGAGTCGTTGGTGTGGAGTCGAAGTTGGGTAAAATTCTGGCTGTGGTGCTGTGGGTTTGGAGAGTGGCAGTGACAGGCATGAAGAGTCCATGTGAAGGAAAAGCTCACAGGCAGTATGAATGCAGGGTGAAGGGAACATTATTTAGGAAATGATTTTCACGAACAACCATAGAGTAAGTGATTCTGCCCATCCAGAAAGAAATTTCAATCTTCTCCGGAAGTTTAAGCGCCTGGGACTTTGTGCTGACGGAGAGACTTATCGCCCTATAATGAATGAACTGCTCGATTTAAATGAATTAATTTCGTATTCAATGACTGAACGCGAGCTTTAGCATTTGCCTCTACTACTCCGGCTGTGACTTTACATTTTGCCAGATTGATTATGATCCACGCCATGAGAGCTTCGGTCAGCCGATGAATCTCTGCCGCAAAACGCGGTGTTTTCACCAGCGTGCTCGTCGAGAGAAAATCAAGGCTGCCACATAATCAGCTTGTTGGACTGCCCCAAGAAATGGCTCACATGTTCATTTGTTAATCGATTTATAAACTTGCAATATTGTCACTTGCATGAGGGACACGAGCAAAGTTTCTTCCCGATGCGAATCTATCGCTCTTTGGTATCTCTTACAGCTCACCTGGTCAAGACACCAGAGTGACATGCTCTTCGAGAAATTGAATTTACTATGTCAACTCTAAACCACCATTTTAGGGCATCTCAGGATGTCATAAAAGCGTTTATGCACGAATTGTAACTTACTTCTCGACCCTGTTAAGTGTGGTTTGAACACTCAGTGATGCTGTCTTAGAAAGTTCTCCTGTCAAAATTCATGAGGCTCAATACAGTCTCGTGACAAAATCCTGCTGTGCTCAAACAGATGAGTTATACTCACCGTCCATAATCAATCTGTTAACATAGATCTTAGTGGTACAAATAAGTTTAGGGACACCTGATGTGACTGATGAAGTGTACCAAACGGTAATTCTGCATCTGACTAGTACTATACACATACACAAACACGAGAGAGACCGACCTAAGATCTCAAATGCTGCTGCATTAAAAATATGACAAAGGAGATGAGTTTAGAGCTAAAAAGTTGTAGATGATTAAAGAAGCATAATCCAAGAAAACATCAAAATCAAGAGCATAAAAAAAGAAAAAAAATATTTACCTACTGATGCCTCAAGGTGCTTGTCCACTCTTGAGTCATCGGGAATCATAAATAGCCAGAAATGAAGTCGACAGTGAATAAGAAAAACATTGGTTCGATTCGTATTCTGATGCAAGTGCACGGTGGGTGGATGCGTTTTAAGTGACAATGATGGGATCTATGATAGATTACAATCACCACCGAGTTTATAGAATGTGCCACTGGCCAAGGATAAAAGATTGGGATTGATCAATTCTCCCACATCATATTCTCTGTGATGGTTAAAGGTCACACCTTTTCTTTTGTAATTTTCATTGCGGACATAAATGATAACCTTTGCTTCCTAGGCCCTATTTATGGCCAGAAATAAATTATTCTGTTTCTATTCATTGAATAAATTTCGAAGCAAAAATATTCTTTTAAAAACGACACAAAAATTCTATTCCAGGAATAGAAATTTGTTTGATAGACCTTCTTAAATATCCCCTCCCAAGTGGCTAGTGAGCGCAACGGGCATTGGCGAATAGCGGAGAGGGCGAGTGATGAGAAGAGTTTTTATTTTTCATTTGCATTCCAAATCTAGAAAAGTTCATTTTTGTTTCAAACTTATTTTAGGGCAAAAATTTGTCCCGAAAATAGAAAAATGAAACTGCATTATTAAACGGAATTCTGTTCCAAACTTGTTTCCGAGAACTAAAAAAATAGAAAAACAGAGAAGTAAAATAGTTATAATTCGTGCCCTCATTCTCCTTCAATTTCAGTCAAATCCCGTGTTTGATATATTATCATTCTAAGGTTTTACTGACTGCTAAGTTTCAAGTAGAACATAAGGAAACGTGTTCAACAAATTTTACAAAAAGAAAATGATTCAATTTTCACAATGTTGACTAGTTGTGTCACAAGAAAGCTCAATGAGTTCCGTGTATTAAAGATTGTGTTTTTCTATATTTGGAGAACAGAGTGTTATGAAAAAAACCTCTAAAAATATGTGTTTTTTATGTCAAGTAGAATCATGCAATTGATGAATTATTTTCACTTAAAGGACAAACCATTCCTCATGATAATGTCTTCGTTCTTTTTCTATTTTAAGTCGATTTAAAACTATTTATGTTTGCTAGTAGCATTAACCTCACTTTAACACCTTGACAAACTCTTTTCATTTGTGCTTCTCAAATGTCATGGCCCGAACTCCCATGCGCGAGAACATCCCTCAATGGTCGTTTAGTTGCGACGCCCTAGAATGCGTCGTCGACCTATTTATTCTATCTTTTGATTAAACGCAAGCGGAAGCATTTAATATAGATACCTTGTCAAGCATAAAAGCAGGGATAATATACACAACAAATATTTTCAAAGCATAACCTTTATTTATATACTATTAACCTTAGGAATTTTAACATTTACAAGTCCATTCCAAAAGGGCGACTTCGAAGTGACCCACATACAAAAGGGTTGGAAGGGTCGGGATTAACCTAAATTTTTTGTCACGAGGTCTATCCAAAAAGTGATTCTTACATCAGCACCGGTTCACTACGGTAGATCATCGATCCTTGGGATAGGACCGATGAGATCTCCGTCAAACTTAACGAACCAGATTACGAAACAGTGGGGAATGAGATGATCCACGCGCTGGTGAACTCGAAAGGTGGTGGTGTACTTCAGAAAGGTCGCCTCAGTCCCAAGATAGCATACTCGGCCATGGACCACTCAAAGGACACGGGGACCCCAAAGCGGATAGAGTGCACATCCATAATTACGGGCCTAAAAACATTTAAGAACAATATAGTGAGATAAAATCTCAGCGAGTCAACATCTTAAACCTCGATTACGACGCTAATTTGTTTCGGAGGCGGCCTAAACATGCAGCATTACATATCCTTACCTCGCCTTGGCACACTCCTACATGTTAGTAATTTACATATGCTAATGGTAAAGCAACAAGCTCAACAAATAATTAGAACACATTTTAGAATAGTGTATGCACAAAGCATTCACACGTGTTTCAATTATTACGACCTCAAGCCACTGCCAACACACGAGTTGGCGGTATTCCGACATGACAGGGCATCGTCCTATCCCATCGGGCACGTTA
The DNA here is from genome assembly GCA_014182365.1 of Eucalyptus tenuipes. Lineage (NCBI taxonomy): Eukaryota > Viridiplantae > Streptophyta > Magnoliopsida > Myrtales > Myrtaceae > Eucalyptus > Eucalyptus tenuipes. The sequence continues at coordinate 3,846,422 of CM024541.1, read as the reverse complement.
TCGTCTAGAACCCTCACCATAGACCGCATTCCTTAAGGAGTATCGGTTCGATCTCAACTGCGACTCGGCATCCAGACCCTATCGGATATCCAACAAACATCGGGCATCGTGCCTAAACTCCTATTGAGTGACGGGTTCCATTAAGTGACTATTCAAGTACACCAATACTCATACCAATTTTATTTGCCATTAATTATCCCAATGCAATAGAGTTTGTGCTCAAACAACAAATTTCAGCATTTTTACACATAAAATTGTGTTAAAATAATCGCACGTGGTCAATTACGTAAAATTAACCCCTCAAATTTTGTACGCTTTCATTTTAAAATCCCATTATCCCAATCGACACATAAAACATGGCATCTGAACATGATATCTCATGAATTACCATTTAAATGTCCATAAAACCTTTCTTTTGAAAATAGTAATTAAGGCTTATAAATTGGACAATCATTTTCATGGCATATCAAACTCAAACAATAAGAATTATGCATATATTAAATTCATCCAATAATTTAAGCATAAAATTTTACCTAAGAACTAATCCATCATTAATTTGAACTAATCGTCATTAATTTGAGTTAGACGTCATTAAATAAGATTAACGGTTATTAATTAAGACTAACTAGAATTAATTAAAACTAATTGCAATTAATTAAACTAATCATGATTAATTAAGACTAACTATGATTTAATTAATCTAATGGTAATTAGTTAAACTAACTACGATTAATTAAGACTACTTGCAATTAATCTAAGACTAATTGTACTAACTATACTTAACTTTAATCTAAACTACCCTTAAGCATAGTTAACACTAAACCATCATTAACTACCACTAACCATCATTATCTATAAACTAATCATACCCTAAATGCAACTAACTCCCTAATTTAGGATTAGGAGGTTAACTCATGATTTTTTATGATAGCAAGCTCACAGCAACGATGGCGCGACGGCGATGAGAACATGTGGCTCACGACTTGAATGGCGGCACCGGTGACGGCAGCGGCAGCTTGAACCCACGGCCAAGCTTGGGGGGCTCGGCTTGGTGGAGGTGGTGGTGGTGGTCCGGCTCGAGGGATGGTGGCACGGATGGCATAACGGTGCGGATGGATGATGGTAGTGGTAGTGGTGCGGGTGACGGAGGCTAATGGGGTGGCAAGGTTGCGGTGATGGAGAGGAAAATGGAGGAAGAAGAAGAAAATGAGAGGAAGGGAGGAATGAGGAGGTTCGGTCACCAAGGGGAGGAGGAAAGAGAGAAAGAGAGAGAAAGGGAGGATTGAAGATTTTTTTCCCCAAAATAGTCCCTAAAACCCTCTTCTCCTTTCAATTTCCCTTCTTGTCTTCTTGTTCATAAATGCCAAAAATCTACTAGAAGAGGCAAAATCGACATTCACAACTTTTACCAAAAGTTTCAATTTTGTCCTAGGGCCCGTTTGCTTGAGATGAGCTTGAATTGGCTTGGTGGGCTTAGCTTGGGCCCACTTGGTCTCTCATGGTCGAATCCAATGGGCATGAGGCCCATCAGGCCTTCGCTTGGCTCAACTCTTTTTCCGACTTTCAATTCTCGACCCCCTAATCCTTATCTGAAATTTTTAAGCTTGCTAATAAATCGACAAACAAATAAGGCGACATCCAATAAGTTAGTTTTGGAATTCTTGAAAGTTCGATACCCGAATTCGAATTATATTTCATGGTTAAAATTGATCAAATGCGGCTTGATTTACCAAAACTATTAGGTGGCTTTTAAGGGTTCTCGTGCATTTGACCCACAATAGATAATTTTCAATTCACGTTTATGCCTCTTAAAATCATATCAAGTAATCGCAAAAGATCAATAGAAAACCGGTTTACTATCGTTTGTAGTGAGTATCATAATTGTGTGGAACCACCGCGAACCAACTACGTATTTACTGTCGAATTGATTTATATTCGTTTGCTAATTGACTTATAATAGCACGGTATTGTCCTTTGTCGATCTTTATGGTTGAGCGGTTTATCCTTGATTGAATTCTCTGGTATTTTGCATTTTAGTCCTCTATGGCCTCTTCCAATAGATTAGTTAACTCAAAAGTGATCGCTTTAAAATAAAGTAACTATCGGTGTATTGATGAAATAACCATTTTATATAGGGAAAATCTCAAATAAGGACTTGAAGTAGAGCCATTTTCTAAAAAAAGGACCCAAAGTGGACACTGTCTCAAATAAGGACCCGGAGAGGTTAACTTACTTTCAATTAAGGACTTGAACTTCTAATTTTATTCACAACCAGGGATACTTTTGTCCTAGAACATTGTTGTTTATTTTTTGTCTCTCTCTTTCTTCTTTTTCTTTCTTCATCTTTCTCACTCTTTACATCACCTTCATTATCAGCCCCATGGCTCTTTGTGTTATCTCGTTGTATGACCAAGATTGGGTTTTCTTTAACATGAGCCATTACAACGTAGTCTAACTCGTTGAAAATTTTAAATTTCGCTCCTCAAAATGGTTTGTAGACTATTCCATGAAGCCGAAATGAGCTTTAAAAAATAAGTTCTTTTTATTCCAACATTCATTGCAAATTCTGATCTCAAAGCCATAATATGAATATGCTTTTGCTGAGACTCAACTTCTTGTCCAACTCCCAAGCTATGCAACTAATCCCTTTGGCGACGTATTTCTCTCACCTCGAGAGTGTATCAAACTCCACTTATTAAGGGCCTTCCGCTAACCCAGCAACTGCAATTTTTTGTGTTGTTTTCGGTCTTGCTTGCCAACAACAAAGTAGCAATATCCAAGCATTGCTAGATCGTCTTGTTTGACTAACTTATGCCTCTATTCAATTAACACTTGGTGATCAACAATTTCACGCCAAAGAACAATTTTGTTGCAGCTGACGACTATTTCAACCTCGGCAAGAGTTTGCCTCATCAATTTCAAATTTGGGTTTGCCTCTCTTGCGTAAATTCAATCTTTCAAAGATCCCCCTTCCCCTTTGCAATGCCAATGGCTCCTTTCAATAATCCCTAGTCTCTGGAGACACCCACTCACACTCTTGCCATTCTCATCGACACATCTCTTCTCCTCAATCGATACCCCATCTTAAGATTGATCATTAGTTGTATTTGACATCATTAACTGTAGAAACTGTTGTACTTTGTTGCCCCATTGCCGCCATTGACAAGTCCTATTTGAGCTCTTGACCTCATTGACCACTGCCCTTGATAGAAAATCCAACATCGTCATCATCAGATTGAGGTCAATCCGTACTTTAGGTTGAGCACAAGCGAGCCGAGATTTGATGCATCTTGAGGAGCTGAGGATTTTAGCATCCGAGAAGGTGACCAGTAGCAAATAACTCCAATCCGACTTCTTGTCACTAGGACCAACTACGTGATGACATGAAGCTCACGAGGTCGCTGGTAGGGGCCCTGATTACGGTGTTGAAGAAGGAGGTAATGTAGAGCGAAGGAGGAGGTGTGAGGAAGATGAATAAAAAAAAAAAGAAAAAAAGAAAGAGATGTTCTTGGACAAAACTACCCCAAGCTGTAAATAAGATTGAAAGTTAGGGTTCTTATTTGAGACAAAATTAACCACTTTGGGTCCTTATTTGATACAATGTCCAATTTGGGTCATTTTTTGAGAAAATGAACCCACTTCAGGCCCTTATTTGAGATTTTCCCTTTTATATATTTTAAAGATGGTCGAATTTCCGAATATCGCATCAAATATTTGAGATCTTTTTTTTTTTGGTCTCTCTCGTGTTTATGTACATGTGTATACAGTGCTAATTAGGATCGAACCCCGAGTTTGGTACTCTCCAGCCCCACTTCCCCAATCCCTTTACAAGCAGGTCCACATATATGAGGCATGATTTTGAGGATGTTCTTTGTCCCATGGATGATGTGTGCCTAATACTTGGCTAGCCACTTCCTTCTTCATCTGCATATTCTTAAATGGATTGATTGTATGGACGGTGAGTCCCATGCTCACAATCTATGACATTCCTAGATAACTCACTTGAGTTGTTGTCCGCTTTAACCTGTTTTGTATTGAGCCTCATAGTTTTATTTTCGACGTACAAATAAGAACTTTTCCTAGGAGGTTTGCCATCCTTGTGGTGTTCTAGCCTAACCACACTTAACCTTAGAATTCGAAAGTAAAGTTTATGGTTACGTCAAAAAGCGCTTTTGTGACATCCCGAAATTTGGCCCCATTCCGGATATATAAAATGGTGGTTTCGTTGACGCACTTATGGTTAATTTACTCGGAACTGATCACTCTCGAGTTAATTAATCTATTAGGTGAGGCTGTAAGGGATATAAACGCGATAGACTAGAGAATTCGATCGGAAATCGACTGCTCGACCATAAAAATCGGCAAGGGTCAATACGACACCGTTATAAATCGATTAGCGAATGGATATGAGTCGATTTGATGGAAGTACGTAGTCGAATTGCAGGTGGTTCCACACAATTGCGATATTCGCATCGAATGGCAATAACCCGATTTTCTATCGATATTATATTCGGAACACGTAATTGAAACCTCGCGATTTTATAACAACCGAGAGTCGTCAACGATTCGAAAATACACAAACGTGGATAAAAAATTATCAATCACAGTCAAACGCACTAAAATTCCTAAAAGTTACCCGATAGGTTAAGTCGTACTAAAATCGCGTTCAGTCGATTTTAATCACGAAATTGAATTCGGTTTCGAGAATCGGACGTTCGAGCATGTCACGATTCATTTATAGGACGTCGTCTCATCTTTCGTCGAATTTTCGTAGAGTCTGAAATTTTTCGGAAAAATCGGTTTTCGGAGGTTTTCGGACAAAAAGAAAAAGAAATGGAAATTTGGATGGGCTGAATAATGGTTTTTTTTTTCTACTCTATGTTGGTTTTGTTTGTGAAAAATCGGTTTTCCTCATGCGTGAACCACTTTCCCCCTGCTGATTTCCTTCTACCCCTTCTTCTTAATTTCTTTCCCCTACGTTCTCTCCTTCCCCACATATTTTTCTTCATCCCCTCAACATCACTGCCACTCTCCTCACCCACAGCACCACAGCCACACGTCCCCACCCCCAACGTCTTCATTTCCACACCAACGACTCACACCCAGCACTCCAGCGGCAACCTTACCGCTCCACCACCTAGCGTCCGTCAACCCGTCCAGCATCCTACGCCTCCAGTCCAATAGCCGCAACTCCACAGCCCAACAAACCTCCACCGACCAGCTCAGCTCCAACCTGCCAGCTACCACACGTTCAGCAGCCACCGGAACTCCTTGGCCGCACCACCACAGCCACGTCCAGCCACCGACCACCAGCTCAGCCCGCGAGCAGCCACCGACCAGCCTTCCAGCAGCCTAACCTCCCTCCTTGGCCGAAGGCTTGTAAGGCCAACCCCGCCTCCGTCAAGTCTCCATTCGAGACACGGTTGTCTCAAGTTCTTGTCACCGTCGCGTCGCCGTCGCCGTGAGCCCACCGCCTTCGTAATTCGGTGAGTTAAATTCCTAATCCTTGATTAGCCTGTTAATTGCACTTAAGGGAGGTTTAAATTAGTGCTAATGAAGATTAGTAGTTAATCCTACGATAGTGTAAACTAACCATGGTTAGTTTAGTTAACCATGGTTAGGTTAATTAAGTTGGATTAACTTAATTTCAGAGCTGTTTACTGGACCCTCGCTGTTTGCTATTTTCGTGAGTGAAAATGTGCTATGATTTTGATGTTACTTTCTTCTTGGAAAATGTTCTAAAAATATTCATTTATAACATATATTTTTCTCAAGATTTTATGGATTTAAAAGAACAAGATTTCAGCTTCGTTGTATGCAAAACAGAATCTCGGTTTATGCTGGAACCCGTGACCTTTTGGTGTTTAAAGGATTTTTATTAACTCTTAGGGTTCAATTTTCAAAAGAGTTCATTCACAAAAGTTTTTCATCACATCTTGTAGTTTAACATATCAAATTTCAGAGCAAATGGACAAGTTTTGGACCTCGAACCAAACTGATTTTGGAAAACATAATTTCTGGACACGGACACAATTTTGGTAACGGTTTGGGCGATTTACTGCTCTTACTCTAGAAAGATCTGGGTCAAGGTGTCTTCATAAAGAGTGTTCGTTTAAGTGTCCTTTATAACATATTTAAATTTGAGGATTTTCTGAACTCGTTTGGTTAGATTTCTGGAATTAATCCTAGAGACGCGCAAGTAGACTCAGTTTCTGCCGGTGAGGGCCGGTTATGGTCTCGTGGTTGTTCTTGGTGTCTTACTTGCTGGGAAATGTATATGTTGTGATTTGGTTGACTTTTGGCATGCTAAGAACTTATGCGTGGTAGTATGTTAATAGTTATTCTATGGTGGTTGTCTATTATTATTGCAAAAGATGGCCTTATGGACAATTAATTAGGAAAACAATGAGGTGTCGGGTTTGGACAATAAAACTTATTTGCTCAATAAAAAAATGTGATTTTAAATTAGGTGCATGCAAATTTTGACGGATTAATTTTGAGTACGAGCACCTACGAATTTCTTTCCAAAAGTTTTAAAGAAAAAAAAAAGGATTACCCAAGTTTAGTTCCAAAAAAGGGGTGGTTGGAAAAGAAAATAGAAAATAAATGAGGTGTCGGGTTTGGACACCAAATTTTATTTGCTCAATAAAACAAGGAGGTTTTATAGTAGAAGTGTGCAAAGTTTGACGGATTGATTTTGAGTACGTGACCCAGTACGAATTTATTTCGGAATGTTTTTAACAAAAAAAAAGAGTTGCAAGGTTTATTATTTAAAAAGGGATTTTAGTGTTCTTGGCTAATGAGGAAGATAACAATGGACTTGAGTGATGGTATGCTCGTGTGATCACATAAATACCCTGATACGTATGAATATGCGGGGTAATGAATCCGTCCTAATGCGTATGAATAGGCAGGACGATGCCTGATTAAGTTCGGATGCCCCCACGTCAACGGGATGCCGAGTTGCGGTTGAGGCCGGACCGATGCTCCTTATTGGAATGCTGTCCTGATGCGTATGAATACACGGGATAATGCCGTGCCTGATGAGGCAGGATGATGTCCGGTTATGTCGGATGACCGCTGACTTTTGAGTTTGCCGTGGCCGTTGGGTTGTAATAATCGGAACACGCGTGTATGGTTGTGCTATTGCGCTTGATTATGGAGAAAAATCGTGTGGCATGATATGAGACGCGTCATAACGGTTTTACCTTATAATCGAGACCCATGTGAATGTTTGAGGGATGAAAATTATGTATTCTGGTTATTAATTACGCTTGTGATATTTATAATAGCATATGTGATGCACTATTATGCGGGGACGCACCGAGATGAGGTGAGTTTTGTATGGTGCGTGTTTAGGACCGCCTTCGAGGCGAATTTGCGTCCTAATCGGTATTTAGGGTTTTGACTCACTGAGATTTATCTCACCTCGTCGCGGTTAAACTTTTTCAGGGCCGTAGCGTGGAGATCTGCTAAGTGCGGATTTGGTGGGCACATAATGCGACACCTGTTGGCTGACCCTGCCATTAGTGAAGTAGGTTGATCCTAATCCTTGAAGGTTTTGAGAGGGTCGATAGGAAGTGGCCGTGCAAAGGCTTGCAAGTATTAAACTTCCTAGGATCAACAGTTGATAAATGAATATATGTTTTTCGGCAATGTTTGTTGGGTTTTACTATCCCTATGTTGTTTGCTGGGCGAGTATTTATTTAATTCGCTTTCGCATGTGCTTAATTGAAAGATAAAAAGAATGGGTCGGCAAAGTGTCCTGGAACGTCACATTTTTAATCAACTGCTGAGGGATGTGCGCATACCTGGGATTCGGGCGTGACAGCTTTCGTGAATTAATTTTAATTTTCACATATATATCATAAGGATGCTCTCCCTACTTCAATGTGTAATTTGATTCATTCTTACCTTTTCATTATTCTAGAAGCTTATTAGGAGCTGGTTGGACCAGATCGCTACACAATCTATCTTGAACCAGATTTTAATGCCCCAAGTTTCAACAGTACAAATAAAAGCACCCATAATTAAAATGCCTATACAATTGAATCAGCATAATCCGTGCACTGAAGAACTTCTCGCCCGTACAAAAACAGGGAGTATCGAATTCTCCTGTTCATGACAAGGCCGTTTCTTACCCATGTCACCACCGTGCTGAACCAGCCGACCTAGTACGTTTCCTACCTTCCTCAAGGAGGCAACATTGCAGACCACAACAGCAAGAGATAGACAATGAATTGTACATGGAAGCCTACATCGACTGCAGGTAAAAAAATGAGATTGATTGGCATTTGAGAGAGAGAGAGAGAGAGAGAGAGAGAGAGAGAGAGAGAATAAAAAACCGATCCTGACGCAATAACGGGAAATTAAGGCAGAATTTATCCATCGTGTCTTTCATATCACAGTAATTAAACTATAATGTACATACCAGAACCACTGAGCTCTACGTACCTCACATTATGAAATCTACGCAATGCTTTCTACAAAAGCCATACTGCTACTGTAGCAGCCATGGTTGTCAAAGTCATGCACAATATACGGTCTCCAGCGTATGAAAAGACTCCAAACGGGTGGATCTGCAAGAACACTTTAGAATGCAAAGAAAATTTTACTCCTCATCTGGGCGAAGTTTTAAGGTTTGCTCACAGTTCCCATTTCAAGCTGATGAGTTGTTTAAATATGCTTCCATTAGGTTTTCATCCACTGGAAGCTCTCCCCTTTCCCGCTTTACCGTCATTTCTTTTTCTCCAATTTCGTTTCCAATTCCTTCAACTTCTTCTTATTTACCTTGATCTCCTCAGAAAGATCCATGATCTTTTTTTCTTTTTTGGCTACGGAGTTGTTCCTATCCTGGAGATTGTAATGAGCACGCATGACCACTTTCAACCGATCAATGGCGAACTGGATCTTGAACTTTGACAGATGTACGAAAATAATGTACTTCCACCAGTTGTATAGCAAACTCTCTGAGACATCGGCTATTTTGGTAGTGGCCATGCTGTGTATGGTGCCGCACAACATGATGAAGACCATGTTCTTCGCCTTTGAACTTATTGTGGCTTCTGCGCTCACATCTCCGTAATTTGCGAACACCTCTTTTAGGACGGGTGCCAGCTTCTGGGTCACCTTGTACTCTACCATCTCAACAATCCTGTCATCTTCAGATGCCACCGCAAGCGAAGTAGAGTGTTCGACGCCAAGTTGAAGATTATTCCTGAACTCCAGGAATGCCTCGTCCAGAAAGGGTGAATTTGAATTGCTAAAGCTACCCTCGACATTCTTTCGCCAGGCTAGTACTTTAATAATTTCTGCCACTCTTTTTTGCAGACATCCTCCAATTCCAATTTTTCTCTATCTTTGAAAGATTTAACGAAGTCTCCGAATGTTTCAACATGGTCTTTCTCCTCCTCAGTATCTAAGTTTACTTCTTTCTCACCATCTTGTGCTTCTGTAGATATGATCTTCAACTTCATCCCTCCACGCTTCACCTTCAGTTAAAAACATTACACAACTAATTGCCCAAAATAGGTTGGTGACAGAGAATGCATTAAAGGACTACCAAAACAAAAAATAAAAAAAAAAAATAAAAAAAATGGATCGCCGTTCTTGAAACAAATATTGATCCAATGACTGTCAATAGAGGTAGGAAAAAGTTCTTTATCGAAGACATGTAAATTTAAAATTCAAAGGATCCTATGCCTATCTAGTCCCACGTTTAATGATTCAGATGACTATTGTAAATACAAACCTCATACAAACTTGCAAAGCTAAAACCATCTCAATCACAGATTTAACAAGTTCAACAGGGAACGTGTGAGACAAAAGTAGCAAATCTGATGAGGTCATCAAGGAAGAGAAAGTACATAGTTTAACGGTGAAACTGATTGCAGGCGGTGTTACCAATTTCAGTGTCTTTTCCCCCCTTCAAATCAATTCAAGTGCCCTTCATTTTCATGAGATGATGTGACATAATATGACGATGCTTACGACTCCATGTATCTTGTTTGAGAGCCGACGCAGCAGGCAATTGGATAATCCCACAAGTCAAATAAAAAAAAATGGAAGAACGAGATAGCTTGCCACCGTATGAGAATAAATCAGGAAAGCTAGAGCAAATACAACAGAGTAATCTGATTAGCATTCCGGTACCTGTGAGAATAAGCATTTTACATGAGCAATGTACTTGCAATTGTCGCAATGGAAAACCGGAATCGTTTCTTCTATTTCCTGATTACACGCTTTACAGTATTCAACTAAGTCGCTGTCATTGTCATCATCCTCCTCCTCTTGCTTCATCGGAGCCCTGAGCTTGAGCCGTTCCTGGTGGCAGAATGGGTGCTGGAACAGGCACGACGAGCACCCACACAGCAAGTGCAGGGCAAAATGGCAGTCCACCTTCAGGCAGCACATGACGGAGGATTGGCAAGGCTGGTGGCAAGTGTCGCACAGACGAGGCTCAACCTTCTCCCTGCCTACCTACTCCGATGCAGGACCGCATCAATCGCGAATAGAAATTGAATCCATAAGGCAAAGCAAATGGACGGTGGATTTGGGGCTTCGTTTTACCTGGTCGAAGAAACGGACGACGTGGCAGTGATCGTGGAGGACGATTGGGGGGGAGGGGAAGGCGCAGTGGACGCCGATGGTGAAGCAGCAGGCTGGGTCGAGGCAGATTAAGCGGAAGCCGTGATGCTGGCGGAGGCAGGCGGCACAGGTGAAAGGGGCGGGCTCAGAGATGAGGCTGAGGGGGTGGGGAGGGTGGCAGGGGTGCGAGACCTTTTCAGGGAGGTCAAGGCAGGCGTAGTCAATGAACAAGTTGCACTCCTCGCAGCCGTAGGTGATGCCGGTGCAGCTGGCGCCGCAGGCTGTGCACTGGGAATGCTCGTAGTCGCCCTTGGCGCAAATCACCAACGCATGCTTCGGGTGGCTGGGGTGTTTGTACCCCATGGCTGACGGGACGGCAACGCGGACTGGTTAGCGTGGCTGTAGAGGTGATGATCACTGTCACTTTCCCATGAACGAGCACCGACGACGGTGGAGGAGGAGGAGAGGATCCTGAAGGTGGCTTTTGTGTTTGAAACTGAGTCAGAGCGAGTTTCTCCGGCTCACTTGATGGTTATGACTCCATCTGCTCGAATAGCTTGAGAGGCGCCAATACTCAGCTTAACAGGCACGCCGGCCCCTCTTCTATACTTCGTCTGACAAAAACCAATGAAAAATTCCAAATAAGAATATGACGTGTTTTTATTTTCTCAAATAAGAGATTGAAGTAAACCTTATTTCAAATAATAGCTTAAAGTAGACTTGTTAAGTGGCGATATCAATTTCAAAGAAGAGTTGATTTCATCAGGTGATTAAGGGTATTTTTGTCCTTTATTTTTTTATTATATATTCTTTCCTTTTTCTATCTTTTCTTTTTCCATAGAAAGATGAACTCAAAAAAAAAGAAAAGAAGGCTAAAAATAAAAATAAAAAAAGGGAAAAAAAGGAAAAAGAAAACACACACAAAAGAAACTCAGCCCTTCGCTTGTGGCTGCCGGCCCATCGCCGAGGCCTAATGACCCTTGTTGACCAGAGGCAAGGACCCAAGGAGAGGGCTTGCTGGACCTCGACGAGGTGTTGGCGACCTCACCGGGCCATGGCTTACGTCCCATCGTCGATAGGGTAGCGGCCCTTTGGTGGGCCAACCCTCCTCCTTGTATTTTTTTAAATTTTAGTTTTCTTAATTTTTAATATAATTTAACTAAAATTTAGATTAAAATTGTCTTTGGACAAAAATGTCCTTAACCAACAAGAAGATTTAGCTGACCAACGAGGTAAGACCCTTATTTGACATTGCCATAGTCAATTCAAGTCATTATTTGAAATTGTCATGACTATTTCATGTTATTTTTTGAAACAAGATCCACTTTAAGTTCCTATTTGAGAAAATAAGGACACTTCAATCCTTTATTTATAATTTTCTTATAAAAAAAAAAATCTACGGTTACAAAAACACACAAATTCCTTAAATTAAGACAGGATCCGCCGCCGCATATATTTTTGTCTATAAAAATCTATTAATTTGAAGGCTTTTAAGGGGTTTTTCTTCCGATTTGCCACTGGGCAATTTCATTTAGAGTGCAAGAGTGAAACGAGCCCAATCAAAACTCTACACCACAATCATCAATAGAGATAAGTTGACAAAAAGACAAATGGACAGTATTAAATACGAAAAAGCAAAATGAACAGCACTGAAATTAATATGGAATTTAAATGTAATTATAAAAAGTTAAATATTAAGCAAAACATTCATAAGATAAAAATTTGGCACTATCGCATAAAAGATTTCACATGGAATTATTTAAATAATCAAAGAAAACAGGTTTAACGGCCTGGAGATCAATAGTATTGTATTTAAAAAAAAAAAAAAATCCTTCGTTATGTAATTATAATTAATAGAAAATTTAAATTGCTTACCTCTTTTTAAAAATTTAAAAGTGAAATCAAATATGACGCCTCTAAGCTATTTACTAGTATAAGCTTCGTGAACAGAGCAAACAACAGTCCCCCTCTTTAGTGGCTAGCTATTAATTATTAGTATATGAGTAGAAGTGAACTTCTAAGCTTTCCTAGCTCAGATACTGCACGATGACAAACACAGAGAGGCCCAATTCAACTCATAAATCATAGACTAACCAGAGAGAGCACAGTAGGATATGCGATGGGTGCCTAGTTTTCATTGGAAGGGAATTGGCTTAATGTTCTTTTTATCTCTCAAATAAAAACATGAAATTGGTGACGTCGTTATAAAATAATAAATAATAAAAACAAAATTAATTAAAACATTACCATCTCACATATAAGTTCATAAAAAAAAAAAACCAATGTTTAAAAGTTATAATCTTAAAAAAGCACCTAGATTCAGCTTGGCTCAATAAAATTCAAGTTTTATTAGAGATAATCTCTATTCATTATCCAAAATGATACATAAATTGATCCATAAGAAATCTAAATCACCACAACAAAGCAAGCCTACAAAGCTACAAAACAAATCAAAATCCATAAATCAAGGTATATTATCATGGCCTAGTCGTAGAGGTAATTATACACCCGTTCTTCAAGAATAGATTTGTGACCGCGACCAAATAAAAGGATCGGTAGTCGATCACCGAATCACACATTATCATAGTGATGAGCAAATCCCGAGATCTCTATTTGTAGCTACGGTTTTGTCTTTTGGTGGTGTGTGCTCACGTATGGCGTTCCTAAAACTATCGTTATATGGAGAAAACGAAAACATGTTAAACAAAATGAAATATGACACTTATGAGAGCAAACCTCTTAGTAAGTGCAAGATGTTGGAGCTGGGAGAATTACCAAAAAAGTCCTAAACCTATTGCAATTATGCCAATTCAGTCCTAAACTTTTTTTTTTGGCCAATTTAGTCCTAAACCTTTTACAATTGTGCCAATTTAGTCCATCTGGCCAAAATTGGCTGGCCGACGTTGATGTGGACGTTGACCGGGGACGGCTGGCCGGCAAATGCTGATGTGGCAATTTTTTAATTAATTAATTTATTTTTGAATTTTTTTTTATATTTTTTTGAATTTTGAATTTTTTTCTTTTTTTCCCCACTTTCTTCTTCCTCGGCGGCGAGATCGCCTCGCCGACCACCGGTGAAGCGAGCCTCGCCCAACGACGACGGGGCCACCGTCGCCACATCTGGTGAGGCTCGGCCTTGCCTAGCCATGGCGAGTCGAGCCTCGCTGTCCCTAGGCGAGAGCCTCGCCGGCCACCGGTGAGGTCGACCCTCTCCTTGGCTAGGCGAGGCATTCCCCTCCGTCTCCTCCGCTCCGTCCGCTTGCATATAAAGGCGCGCGCATCGGGCATCGGGTTCGATTGAATCGGAGAGAAAACCCTAATCGCGTACTAGTAGAGAGAGAGAGAGTGTGTGGTCATGCTCGCGCGAGAGAGAGAGAGAGAGAGAGAGAGAGAGAGAGAGAGAGAGAGTAGAGAGGGAATGTTTGCGACGGGCGATGGCGGTAGCGGTCAGGTTGAGGACTAGAAGCCCTTGCCCGGCCAAGGTGAGAGTCAACCTTGCTGGTGGCCGGCGAGGCTCCTCGCCCGGGGATGGTGAGGCTCGACCTCGCCATGGCTGGCCGAGGCCGAGCCTCGCCCGATGTGGTGATGGCGGCCTCGCCGTCAGGGCGAGGCTCGCCTTCGCCACCGGCCGGCGAGGCTAACCTTGTCGGCCCTCACCTCGGCCAGCCGACCGGCGAGGAAGAAGAAAGTGGGGAAAAAAATTAAAAAAAAATTAAAAAAAATCAAAAAATTAAAAAAAAAAAAAAAATTGCCACATCGGTGTTCGCCCGGCCCAGCTATCGCCGGTCGGCGTCCACGTCAGCGTCGGCCGACCAATTTTGGTCGGATGGACTGAAATGGCACAATTGTAAAAAGTTTAGGACTAAATTGGCACAATTGCAATAAGTTTATGACTTTTTTAGTAATTCTTCCTGTTGGAGCTTCTACTAAAAATATATTGAACGGGCACAAATCGACAAATGAGCTACAATGAACACTATTGAAATTGGAAGTTGAGTACCTATTGATTAAAACTCCTAAATCTAAAACTGGATCAAGAAAGAAAGCTCCTCGATTAAAAACCAGGAGAGTGGGGCTCCTTGATCTAGATCTAGTTTGGAAGAGTATGGCGAAAAACAAGAGAAAAATAAAAGGAAAATCAACTCAAGAGGAAGGGGAAGGAGAGATTTGGGTCTAATCCCTCTTCTCCATTAGTTAAAGAAGCGAAGAAAGGCTGAAATTCAGAAAGGGAGAGAGATATACAGGGGATTGCAAATTCATTTATGTCATGTGGTTATACTACCTAATTTTAAAGAGGTTTGTGTCTATTTCTTTTGTAGACATTAAATATTTAAAAATATTGTAGAAGTTTGACTAGATTTGGGAGCGTCCTGATTTGAGCATTTACGAGCTCGAGTTTGACTCAACGAGATGCTCGAATAAGCTCAAGTTCAATTTGAAATGAGACAATTCAATCTCAAAAAATAACTGAGTTGAGTGTGAGCTACTCACAAATTGACTTGGTTTCATCCCTACATAAGTGATCGTAAATTTACAAAAGGCAGAGAACTAAATATTGTAGTTGAAGAAAGAGGTTCCAAAAATTATATATATGGAATTATTCAATTTCGATGCATACATAGAACTAATCTAATCATTTTCCAATCTCATAATTAATGAATTTGATTGTAAGCGACAGCAACTGCTCAACACAAAAACCATCCTTAGCCACCACCAGCTTCATTACTTGGCCGTGAGGACATGACAGTAATCGTTGTAACTCATTAGTCCCGGCCGGTCATGGGGTATGCACACTTCAACCACCAGAAGCACGCGCTGGTGTTTACACTAAGAACTAGCTGACTATTTAGAAACGACACGAAGTCGGTTTGGTCAAAGAGTTATTACAGCTATCGATGTACAGAGGTGCATGGTCGACGAACATCTTGTTCTCTACAAGCCGGCAATGTGCCACTGAATCCAAGAATTAGGATGCTGGCTCTGGGATTTCCATAAGCCGAGCATATAATGTTTTCAACTGATGAGCTCCTGATTGGTTTGGTAATTGTTCATGGACATGATTCCCGAAACACTCCTATCTTTCATAAGTGTGTTGCTGAGTTTTTGCCTTCAAAAATTTGGAGATGTTTGTTCACAAGTAGCCCAATATCAATAACCATTTTGGGGTTCAATATATGTTCATCGGTGAGATTCATGGTGCATATCGGGACGGTAGATTCAGACGAAGCTCAGGATCTGAAAGGCCCAAATAAGAAAGTAAGTGGACTAGGAACGGACGTTGTCCGCACAACAACCTCGATCACGGGCTTTGGTAACAGGTCAAGCAATTTCTTCTTTATTTTCCAAAATAGAATGACTGTGTTAAGAATGCGATCATCTTTGGTTAATCTGAATAATACATTTCCCGTGAGCACATACACAATGTAGAAGCGACTTTAAATAAACAATTGATGTGATCGCATACTCGGTCCATGCAAGAGATGTTTCAGAGTGAGTCATAGACTCATCAGCCGCCTATTTGGCGGTCGGAAGCTTTTGAAAGCTATGAATGCTGCAAACTTTTGTGTAAGTGCGAGGACTGTGTTGATGAAAAAGAAAGAAAACACTGGAGCTAGAATGTAAAAAGGGAATATAGGAATTGACCTCATTCTGGGAAAATTGGTAATGAAGGGAAGCCCATGCCACTTATCGGACTAAACTTTTAATGAGATTATGCTTACAAGCCAAGCTCACATCACTATCAATCTTTCACTCATGATGCATCACATTGTGGATAGCCACAGGCTGATCTTGGTAGCGTACAGATACCCGTCGGCTAATAATGGCATCCAGAATGTCTTCTTGATATGGAATAATAATGGCCTAAGCCATTTTTAGCCAGTCTGTCAATTATTCAGGTTTCTTCCTTTTTATCTTCAAGAAAATACTTCGTCTTTTCAAAAGAGACGAAAGATTAGAAAGATTATCTTGAAACATCTAATTTGTCATTTTTGACCTATCTATCAAGTTATTCAAGTTTTTCATTTTTTATCTTCGAGAAAATGCTTCAGCTTATTGAAAGAAACTAAAAATTAAAAGGATTCTCTTAAAACATCTAATTCATCATTTTGTAATGATCTATCAAGTTATTCAACTATTTCAATTTTTATCTCCAAGAAGATGCTTCATTTTATCGAAAGAGACTTAAGACAAAAAGATTCTCTTGAAGCACCCGATGCTCCTTTTAAATGGAAGATGACGAATTATTCGGTAGAAAATGTGGATAATGCCTATGAAGTGTGATTGTTAAGGAAATTTAAAACTACAAATGCAAATCCACATTCACCGTATCGAGAATTTCTAATTTCAGCAAAACGTACTATTCGAGAAATAAATTCAGCTTTAATCAAACTAAGTAATCACAAGTTACTTCAGGAATTTAACTATGTGATCTTTGCATGACTGATCAATGTCAACACCCACTTAGTCATTCCCCAAATTAAGAAAAACGGGCAACCATGATTTTTCAAGATATCTGCATCCTTTTCAATGAGGTACCATAAAGTCAAGTCATCCGGCTCAAATGGGTTCATTGTCCTTTCACTTGGGTTCAATTTCTGCGGCCTACTATAGCACTAGATATTGGATTCTGATGCATATCGTGCATCGCATGTCTAGATGATTAGGGTTCAAGCCACCGATCCCACTAATGGTGATTCTTTCCCAATCTACTACCTGTCCATACAACGGTCTTTGTCACTTGCCCTAGATTTTTCCTAAAGGTGAACGATGCCATTCTTTTCTACTTTAAAATGGAATTTGAATTGTCCTAGAATAGAATAAAGTTAATAAATAAATTATGCCTTTTGATAAAGAGTGATTTGATTGGGGAAATGTCTTGTTCTTTTAAAATCTCTATGTTTAATGGTTCTTTTATGCACAAAAGGTTTAGAAGTCATCCATCTTGTAAAGGGTCACTATATAGTGTACCTTTCAAATGGGGCATTTCTATGATCCCATGTCCACTTGGCCGGAATTTTATATGAAATCTCATCTTTTTGTCTTATGTCACATTAATGGATTACTAATGATGAAAAAAGTATGCGTACAGTTATGCTTGCACAAAACGCGGGCGAAGTAATTAGTGTATAGTGACTTTACAAAGTTTCGAGTTACTTTTACAACTATTACATGTACCTAGTGACTCTTAAATGTGGTTAGTATTTTTTTCCACGTGGAAAAGTGGATTGCAATATATTAAAATAGTAAGTTTTCCACATTTTTAAGTAGCTATTTTTATGACAAAACTTTTACTTCAATCCTTTCATTCTTAAATAATTTTGTTGACTTTTTAGTAGCTTGTTAAGGTGAAGAGCAAATTTTGGAAATGGTCAGTAGCTTTTCTTTTCTATAAGTTAGAATAAACCAACTATTTTAGTGTACATTTATTTCGCTAAAAATATACCATTCGTTGGAAAATATTTTCTAAGAAAATGACTTCATTTTTTGGTACTTGCTAAAATCTGAAAAAGAATTGGAAAGTATTTTCTATTGTTTGGTAAGGAAAATGTGATAAGGACAATTATTAAAAAGTTTGTATTTCTTAAATTATTTTGATTTTTTTAATATTTTTTTCCTTTCTCTTCTTTTTGCTTCTTCCCCGGCCGATCGCCAATGACTGGCCACAAGCAAGCTCGAGCCTCGCCGGATCGACAAGCTCGAGCTCGAGCCTTGCCACATGCCGCTTGCTACTAAAGAAGAATCAACTTAACCCGGGGGTGAGTCACCCTAAGCACAAAGAAAGGCTAATCATACTACTAAACAAGAATCAACTCAATCCAAGGCCTAGTTGCCTTAATCGCAAGGCTCAAGCTTGTCGGCCTCAAGTGAGCTTGACCTCTGGCGAGCTCGATCTTGTTGGCTGTCGCCGTAGCTAGTGACCGGTCAAGGAAGAAGCAAAAAGAAAAAGAAAATAAAAGGATATATAAAAATAATATATCATAAAAAAATTTGTAAGAACAAATGTTTCATTAAGGACTTGTTTACGGCCTTTGTGGAGTTGGGCCTAAGGGTTGAGACTAGACCTCAAGCGTTGGGGAATAGAGCACGACCTTTATGCTTTATGGACTGAGCACTGGTGCTGGAGCATTGAGTAAGGGCACCAAGATTCGGGGCTAGCCTCAATAGACATGAGTGTGGGCATGAGGGGCCTAAGCACTAGGGTCTTGGGCTTGGTCTTAGGGGCCTGGCTACTGGAGAGCTGAATATCAGGATTCGAGAACCAGCGTTGGGGTCTTGGGCTTGGTCTCGAGCTTCGGCCGCCGAGAGACCTAGTCTTGAATGTTGGGATCAAGCGTTGTGACCTAGTCATATTTTGGAAAACTTTTTTTTTTTTTTTTTTCTTTCAAAGAGGAAATTATTAGCTTTTGTAGGAAAATATTTTCCGTTAATTCATTTTCTTAAGTGAATCAAATGTCGACCAAATGTTGAAAAATGAGGAAAATGTTTTCCACGAAACAAATAGACCCGAGTTCTAAGTGTTGAGTAATTTCTTAACATAGAAAGTAGTTTTTCATTTAATCAATTCCTAGTAAGTTTCTCTTAAAAGTTATTCATTTGTCTTGAAATTTGCTTTGGATTCAAGACTTAAGTTTATTTGGCCAGTCGTGCGCTTCTTCTTCTTTCTTTAGAAATGGCCCAACTATAATTTCCCAGTCACTTAATTTGTCATCCAAGATAAGTAACATTCAATGAATGCTTGTGAGTCTGTGAACTGACTAGAACAATTATTACCATTGCTCGTTTTTTTAAAGGAATGGATTATCGGAACTTACTAAACAACAAGAATAATTTCAGTATCAAGATTATGCTGGATTGATGAACCAAGATATATTACTTTTCTGGTGAATATCATCATGTGGTTCTGTTCTGGGTCTCTGTCCGCTTATATTGTTATGTTATATTGAACCTTAATTTGTATCCATCAGCAGAGATATGATCGAATTTACCAAGCAAAATGAGTATAACAATTCTTGCCAATCGAATATCATCCTCTATTAGATCATGGTTAAAAATTTACAAGATACTCATACTATCATCAGGAACAAGAGTTCTTCACATAATTACCACTATCATTCTTGAACTAGATTTAGACATGAAAATGGAAATCATAGTATCAATTGCAGAAGCAGAGAGAACACGAAATTAAAAAAAAAAAGAGTAGAAACTCTTGCCCATTTTCTATGTTAATTGACTAGGACTCTTGAGGATGAATCTCACCATGCTCAACCACCTCCTTGGCTTTGCGCTTCTCATAGGAAATCTCCCCTGTAACTTCTGCGGCTAGTGCCAAACCAGCAATCTTCTTTGTAACTGCCGGTTTCAGCTTCCTGATGTTGTCATCATTCAATTTTTCCCCATCTTTCTCGACCCCATCCCTGAATATAAACGAGCAGCTCTCAGGGTCTGTGAGTGGCTGCAGGCGGATCACATTGTCTTCCCCATCCATGGTGTTGGCCACTTTCTCTGTCCTGCTTGTGATAACGACTGAACCACCATTACCTCTGGGCATCCCATCCCAGACGTCGTGCCACGGGTTGGTGTCCCGCACATCATCGAGCACTATTAAATACCTTTTGCCCAGTAGTTGCAGGTGGTGAGCGTAGAGTAGGCTGCGGAGGCCATGGCTGTCAATCGAGCTGATTATGTTTGTTTCAACTCCTAGACGGGTCAGTAACTTTTTGGCAATAGCCTCCCTTGTGTTCTCGGCCTCGTTAGGTTGTGGGATAACGATACCCAGGTTCTTGGAAGGAAGTGTGTCTTCACTTCCTGTTTGTTGTATACCAATTGGGCTAGTGTCGTTGCCGTTCGTGCCGATGATTGCTATTGCTTGGGAAGAGTCGGACGGTTTTCCTGGTCAGAGAAGCTTTGTCTCCAAATTCACCACTTCATTGTCAAACCCGTGGACTCTTGACAGATCGACCCATGTGGAGCTTCCACGAGAAGCTTCTAGATTCTGTGGCAGAATACAGAAGGTCTCTTGCGAACTTGCTATGGATTGGTCGATCTAAAGAAGTTCCTGTTTGATCTTGTCCAACGTTCTACTGATTTAAAATTTTGAGGGACTTAGTACTGTTGGAAGAGAGGGGCTTTTCTTCCTTGCTAGCACTTGGCACTCTTCCAAGACATTATTGAGGCAGTACAGCTCCTCTTTGATTGATCTCCTTCTAGGGGACTCAGACGCTATGATTTTGTCGAGCAGAGACTCCAGTTCTGCTAAATGGCTATAGAATCGAACTCTTGGGCCGTTGTGCAACTTTGCTCTGAACTTTTCAGTGAGATATTTCTTAATGGTTTCTTCCATTTTGATTCTCTTGAGTGGTGAGCACTCCTCTCCTGAAAACTCAGTGCTATGTTGCTGGAAATGGCAGCCTAAATGCAGGGCATGAATATTTTCCATGCTCCATGACCTTTGGAGGAGTCTCAGATGTGGAGGTCACGCAAGGGACCCCTCAAATTGACGAATAAACCGACCAAAGAAAGAAAAATTTGACGAACAAACTCGTGCTCATTGTTAGAGACTTGAGAGTATAATTAAAGCAGCCACTAAGGGCGCGTTTGTTTGTGTTTACATTTTTTTTTGTTAGGGAACAAAAATAAAAAAACTATTTCTGTTCTAACAGTTTTTGAACAAAAGAACGCATTTGGTAAATCTGTTCGAAATAAAAAAAGAACATAAACAAGTTTGGTAAATTTGTGTTCTTTTTTTGTTTCTTTTAATTTTTAATATTTTTATTTTATTTTTCATTTTTTTCTTTCTTTTTCTTTTTTTTTTTTTCTTCTTTTTTGGCCGGTCGGCCATGGCCGAGGCCGGCGACCGGCCGACGAGGGCCGGCGGCCTCGCCTCGGCCTCGCCGAATCTGGGCGAGCCCGGCTCGCCTAGCCAAGGCGAGGCCGAGCCTCGCCAAGGGCGGCGACGCTCCAGCGAGGTCGGCTGGCCCTCGACGGTGTCGCCGGCCCCGACAGTTGGTCGCCGGCCATGGCCAAGGCCGGCGACCAGCCAGAAACGAGGAACACAAACAAACATGCCCTAATATGATGGTGGAACCAGAATGTGGACTTGGCGTACGGAGACCAGGTCCCCCTAAGCTGTAGAGTTCCTGGACCCCACATGACCAAAGTCTTACAAAAGTCCAACCTATGTGGGCCCGGTTTGAGGACGAGTCTTTTACACGACACATTCAAGAAAGAAATTCTTCATTGCTGATTTTGTTCTCTATATTGCAGACCCACCACGGAGTTCAGTCTGTGGGCGTGTGTATAGAGAGAGAGAGAGAGAGAGAGAGAGAGAGAGAGAGCTGAACCATGGCTATTACTGCATACATCACTGACCATGTTAAGAAGATTTGGGATGCCTGGAACCTGAGGGGAGCCATACTCCTTAGTCTCTGGCTCCAGGTCTTTCTGATCTTGTTTGCAACCTTCAGGAAACGAGCCTCCAAGGCCGTGGTCGTCATGCTAATCTGGATCACCTACTTGCTTGCCGATTGGGCTGCTAGTTTTGCGGTCGGTCTCATCTCCAAAAGTCAAGGCGACCATATGGGCCCCGACCATTACGGAGACCTTCTCGCTTTCTGGGCTCCATTTCTTCTGCTCCACCTTGGTGGTCCAGACACCATAACTTCCTTCTCGCTTGAGGACAACGAGTTGTGGCTCAGGCACCTCCTCGGACTCATATTCCAGGTGATTGCCGTGGCTTATGTGTTCTATCAGTCACTGCCTAACAAGTTATGGATGCCGATTGTCCTGGTGTTCCTATCGGGAATCATCAAGTATGGCGAGAGGACTCGGGCGTTGTACCTTGCAAGCAGAAGCAGGTTCAGTTATTCAATGCACACGAAACCAGACCCTGGACCGAACTATGCCAAACTGATGGAGGAGTACTACTCCAAGAGAGAGGCCAATCTTCCGGCCGAAATCAGTATGATCCCAGAGCGCGACAAAGAATCCAGGACCAAGGACACCACAGTTAACCCTGGTATGGATGATATCGAGGTGGTTCAGGAGGCTCGCCGCTTTTTCGAAACCTTTAAGGGACTGTTTGTAGACATTATCTTCAGCTTCCGTGAGAGAAACACAAGCCGGGAATTCTTCCATAGGAGAAATGCAGAGGATACTCTCAGATTGCTGGAGGTAGAACTCAACTTCTTTTACGATGTCCTCTACACGAAGGTTGTGGTAGTGCAGGATAAGTTTGGATACTTTTGCCGCTTCATCTGTTTCAGTTCGATGGAGATTGCTCTGGTGCTCTACTTTTTCATGGACAAGGATCGCTTCGGGAGATTCAACGTTCAAGTTACCTATACCTTGCTCCTTGGTGCTATAGCCTTGGAAGTCTTAGCACTCCTCCGATTTATCTTCTCCGACTGGACAGTTTCAGCAATGAAGAACCCCGAGAAACAGAGTGTTTTGGCCGCAATCTTGAGAAGTTACCTTTCTCTCAAGAAGTGTACCTGCTCTGATGAAGAAGAGGAGGCTAAGATTGGATTCTTGGCCGGGCTTAAGAGTTGCCTATTTCGCAGGTGGTCGAAATCTATCTCAACGTACAACTTGATTGATTATTCTATCCGCGAACGCCCTCAGAAAATTCAGACCTTCTGTGATCGTGTTGGACACCCATTCAGCAAGATCGTTGATCTGATGGGCCTAAAGGAGTTTCTAGACCACATGAGGTACTCATCGAGGACCCCTTTTACTAAAGAACTTTGGTTATTTATCCATCAGGAGCTGCGAGACAAATCAGTGCTCGCTGACGATATGGGATTTGCAAAGAGGATATATTCAGCCAGAGGTGACTGGGTGCTTCACGATCTTCATTGGAGTAAGCTATTGCCTTACGTTAATGATGTAGAGTACGATGAGAGCCTTATATTGTGGCATGTGGCTACAGATCTCTTGTATTCCACTACCAACACTGAGGAGAGCAATGATCGTCACAGAGAATTTTGTAAAGATCTCTCTGATTATATGCTCTATCTTCTTGTCGTGCAATCTAAGATGATGTCTTCCATTGTGGGTATTGGACGAATAAGATTCCAAGACACTTGTGCTGAGGCCAAGAAGTTTTTGGCCAGGAAAGAACTGTCAACCGGGAAAGAACATGAAGAAGCCTCTAAGTGCATTCTCGAGGTAAAAACGAGCGTGAGACCTGTCGATGTAAAAGGAGATAGAAGCAAGTCAGTGCTGTTTGATGCGAGTAGGTTGGCTAAAGATTTGATGATGTTCAAGGAGGAGAAATGGAAGATCATCAGCAAAGTATGGGTGGAGTTGCTGTCATATGCCGCGAGTCATTGCAGAGCAACTGCTCATGCTCATCAACTGAGCAAAGGCGGGGAGCTCGTGACTTTTGTGTGGTTGTTGATGGCCCATTTTGGTCTGGGGGAGCAATTTCAAATCAGTGAGGGTCATGCAAGAGCAAAGTTGATTGTGAAGAAATAGCTTATGCAGTCTCATGTTCCTGGATTCTACCAATAAAAGAGATTAAATGTTTGACTTTAAATTGCAGTAGAAAACAGATGTGGTTCATCTTGTGGGCTTATCTCGTAGAAAAGTTCTGCTTCATGTAATCCTATGACTGAATGTAATAGTTTTCTCTGGCCAAAAACAAAATGTAGAAGTTTCTTCTGTTTGGAGCTTGGCATATGGCATCAAAACCTGGCCACCGCATTGCCTCAAGTTCTTTGATGAGGCACAACTATTCAAAGTCTATCAGGTCTCGTCGTTTTATACATACTTTGTCTCACGTGGTTTTACGCAATGGTACCTTCTGATTTGAGTAATTTAAGCTTTTAAAATTGTCTGACAATTACAAATTTATTTCAATTATGCGTCCCATTTATGTTAGAAACTTAATGGCTCATATGCTCTCTTTATATACATAGTCTTCCTTTATTTATTAACTTAAGTTTTTTGGTAAGACTTTCCAACATGATATTAAATAAGGTATTGTCCCACTTTCAAGTGTGAGAGCCCATTCAAAGGTTATTTCGTTCTTAATCCGGCTTGCACGTGAAATAGACTTAAAATATCCAATATCATTTGTCCACGAGGATTATGTGTTCTTTATATATGTGTGTTGTCCTTCCACTTATTAATTATTTGTCTTGAATATCCTATCATTTTATTTAAGAAAATTTATTTTCTATTGCCTTTTCCTAAATCAGT
This sequence comes from Eucalyptus tenuipes, assembly GCA_014182365.1. NCBI lineage: Eukaryota > Viridiplantae > Streptophyta > Magnoliopsida > Myrtales > Myrtaceae > Eucalyptus > Eucalyptus tenuipes. Next base: position 3,821,633 of record CM024541.1, on the reverse strand, counting down.
TGCCGGAAGCGGTCGAGACCTTGTCGGTGCGACGCTCGCACGAATCCAGCAGATCTTCAGTCCTGTGCTGCATGGACTGCGAATTCGGAGTGCGCTCCTGCTTGCTCAAGCCGCTGCCCCAGCTAAGATTGCCTTGAGGAGGACGTCCGCAGCGATCTCCTTCGTCTCTGCGGTTCAGAATGAATGGGTTCGTGTACTTTCCTAGACGGGAAAATTATAAATATCTAGTATATTTTTCCATATTTATTTATCGATACTTTTATTGATGGTAGTGTTCCCAGAAGCAACGCTTGGTAACCTGCTTCAATGGTAAATCAATGAAGGAACATCACTGAAACAAGACGAAAGATTGGTGATGATATAGAACGTAAACAAGCCAGATTCTTCCTAGCACTAACTATTAAAACCCAATTACGGATGAACCACTTTAACTTTTAATTGGTAATAATGCTGCAATGAAAATGGGTCTATTCCCAACCCATTTAGAGCCACGTGGAGCCCATCTAAACCCATTTTTAAAATTTTAGGCAGCCCATTTGTGACTTGGCTCATTATATATGTTAGAGTAATTAAATATTAAACTACACGTTCATCTAATAATTTAAACTTTTGAAATAATCTTACAAAATCTTATATGATATCAGAGTAGAAGAATTTGAGTTCAAATTTTTCCAGGATCTTTAGGTTTGGGCCAAAGTCCAACTTACATATGAGGAGTATTAGAGTAATTAAATATTAAATTATGCCTTCATCCAAAGATTTAAAATATTTAGAATGGTTGATCCTACAAAATCTCATAATATATGAATTAAAGAATGTGTTTTGGACCCATTTTGCCATATAGCAACAATCCTTGCGTTGACACTGCCTATCGATGCACTAAACGTGAGGAGTTCATTGTCCTCGGATCACGTACTGAATTGACATGGGGTATCCTGAAACCTTCTCATCATAGCCACACTATGGAGCTGCTCAAAGAAGCAAACTTACGCATGCAGCCTGTCTCAAGTTATGGCTTCACTTACAACTGCAAGATATGCTTGTCGTCATTTTGCTTCCACATTGGCTGCATGAATCTCAAGCATCATAAATTGTGGTGATCACAGTTGTGAGATAATGTGGGACTACGGTCGATTGTTTAAAAAATTCAAACTGTTAGATAAAATCGTGGTTTATAATTTAAATATTTTAACAATAACCATTACCTTGCCTTCTTCAAGAACATACATGAGACAGTTTCATGTAGGACCTATCATGGAGAGATATTGCCTTGTTCAAGCAATGAAATGGAAGTAGAAACTGAAGACAAACAAGGATTTTTTTTTTTTGTCGCGTGAGGTGTAACCACAATCTACATTTTTTATGTGGTCCATCACCTTGTCTAATTAAGTCTGACAACCACAAGCACTGTCTCCAACGTGAGGACTAGTTTGTTACATACAGGTGTTGCTGAGTTTTTGCCTTCATAAATTTGATGATGTTTGTTCACAAGTAAGCCCAACATCAATTACTACATTGGGGTTCAATATAAGTTCACCGAGGAGATTCATGGAGCATATGGTGATGGTAGATTCAGAAGAAGCTCAAGTTTTGAAAGGGCCAAATAGAAGGCAAGTGGGCTGGGAACGGATGTTGTCAGCCCAACAACCTCGATCACAGGCATCGGTAACAGGTCCAGCAATTTCTTCTCTGATTTTCAAAGTAGAATGACTGTTAAAAATGCTATTGTTCTTGGTAAATCTGAATAATATATTTCCCGGGAGCACATAGATAATGTATAAGCAACTTTAATTTAAAATTGACTGGATCATGTGCCTCCATGCAAGAGATGTTTCAGAGTGAGCGATAGACTCTTTGGCTGCCTATTTCGTGGTTGGAAGCTTTTGAAAGCTATGAATGCTGCAGACTTTTGTGTAAGTGGACTGTGGTGACGAACAGGAAAGGAGACACTAGAGCTAGAATGTAAACAAGGAATCCAGGAATTGACCTCATTTTGGGAATATTGTGAATTATGCATGTGCAAAAGATCCGAGAATCTCCAGGAACCGTATGTACAGGCGGTTACCATAGGGACCGGTTTAATTTCCGATTTCAATAGATTAGAACTGGTGAGTATTGATTCGGTTCCTAATGGTAAGTGCCGACTAGTTCCTGATTCTAGTTGTGGAACCGCCCGTCCGCTCACCCACCCACCCACTTGGACTTGATTGATATATATATATATATATATATATATATATATATATATATATATATATATATATGAATTTTTATGTTTTCAAAAGAAACTCTAGTTCCTACTAGTCTCTCTCTTAAGAAGGAAAAGATGAGCACTGCTGAGCTGCTCAACATCGAGCCCTTGGATTCGTTTCTTTGTACGTTTTTTTATTTTCAGGGTCCTCTTTCCAATTTGAGCTTTTTGCGATTCTGTCGTTCGTGTTTTGAGTTTTACTTTTGTTTTGTTGTGGTTTGAACTGACCACCATGTAGCTTTCAAGGCATACGTGTTCTGATCCCTTGTATTTTCGTTCTCTTCTATGAACCTTAGGAATTTGTTTGATTACACCTCAGAAGATGAATCTATTTAACCGTGATCCTGTGAAACAGCAAGGAGGCGTGAGATTTAGCTGTCAAAATCCAAATTTTGTTTTGCCCGTTTATTTTATTTTCTCGGGTAAAACAAGGGGGAGGATGAGGATGAAAATCCTTTTAAGACCTCTTTCATGTTCACTTATATAGAACCTCATGATTTTGTTGAGGACATTTAGACCGGTTCTATGGACTCACTTAAAAACCGGATCGATGGAACTAATGGGTGGTTCGTAATTTCAATTGTTTGAAATCAATTCTTAGCGGATAGTTTCCGATTTTGGGATGGGAACTGCCCACCATAAAATAGATCACTTCTATTTGAAATGCGGAGAAGCCCATGCCACTTATTGGACTTAGTGAGGTTATGCTTGCAAGCCAAGCTCAAATCACTATCAATCTTTCAGTCATGATGCATCACATTGTAATTAATCAAAGGCTGATCTGGATAACTTACAGATAGCTGTTGGCTTATAATTGCATCCAGGCTGTCTTCTTGATATGCAATGATGGACACAAAATAATTAGGGGTGAGTGTGGTTCCTGGTTTCCGGGTAAAACCGAACAGGAGAACCGCACCGGAGGGTCCGGTTCGATTCCTGGTTCTTAAGAGACCGGTTTCGGTTCCCAGTTCCCTTTTTCTGGGAACTGGCGGTTCCGATTCTGGTTCCGGTTCCTATGCGAACCGGAACCGGTTAGGTTAAAAAAAAGCCCTAAATTAATTTACCCTAATTTCACAGTTCTCACTTTCACTTCACACTTCACGCTTCTTCTCTGTCTCTACCCGATGCTGCTCAGTGCTTGCCCTCGACGAATCTCCACACAGAGTCGGGCCTCAAGTCCCTCGACGAGTTCCTCTCCGGCAAGACCTACATCTCCGGGTAAAGCTCGTCTACGAGAAGCCGGCGAAGAAGACGACCGCATCCCCATCTTCGTCAGCTCGGAGGACCTCGCTGGAACCATGTATCATCCCACCGGGCGGCGTTCGCGGTGGCGAGACCGTAAGCTCCCTCTCTCTCTCTCTCTCTCTCTCTCTCTCTCTCTCTACATCGTTCTTTTTTAGCTCTTGAGCATTTGAGTTGTATTCTCTCTGCTCGATTCGAAAGCGCGGGGCTTTGAAGCTTGGGTTGGGCAATTTCTGCTTTTGATGAGGTGATGAGCGCTAGGATTTCCGTGGGAGTAGGAAATCTATCTCGACTACGCGCTTGCTTGCTTGCTTGCTTTTGCGTTGCCGGCGGGTGGCCTGATCATGGAATTATTGGTTCTCGATTTGTTTTGCTTCCGCTCGCGGGATGCGACCCGATCGGCTGCAATTCATACAAACCCTAATTGTTTGAATCTCGCCCTTTTACGCTCACGTCAGCTGATTTTATAGATACCTGCGAATGTGCTTGTTACTTTCTTGTTGCCCTTAGCGGTGAGAATTTCGTGCGGGATGAACTTGATTTTATAGATACTTGTGAATGTGCTTGTTAATTTCTTGTTCTTTCTGGCTGTGGTACCTCCTAGTTCAACTGTGTATTATGAGGTGGAGTTGGTCTCTTTTGTCAAGGTATGTGAGCGGGCTCTTGTTCACGCGCTGTTATGGCACAATCCTCATTGTAAACTTAAGGGCACTGATACAATAATATCTAAACATTCAATGTTTAGGACAAGGAGTTGTGGGAGATGAATACTTAGGAGAAGATTGAGGTTGCAGGCAAGAAGAAAGAAGAAGGAAATGTTCTATTTAAGGCAAGGAAGTATGCGAGGGCTTCCAAGAGATATGAAAAGGTACCTCTTGGCTATTTATGTGGTTAGCTAGTTGTCATGTGTTCCATTATTTAAAGCACTTGCTACAGGGTATTGTTTTGTTTCATGCTAAGTGGTGAGGCTAATGATTTTCAAATCTGACTCTTGAGTCTTGATGGAGCATAGGCCTAGTAACATGCTATGAGAAACTGTGCTTATCTTTTATTCCTGTTGGAAGTTCACATGATTGTCTCCTGTTTCCTGTGTTGCTGCCATTTCTTTGGATCAAATCAAGCGCTATTTAGTTTTTACTCATATCCTCTGTTGTGTGGCTGGTTCAGTGTTCTTTAGACTTGGGGTTGGTTGCTTTTTTTCAATTGATGCCGTTATCTATTATATGTTGAAGTATGGTATAATAGGAAAGCAAATTCTCAAACACTGGTTTAGATTGAGATTTTCATTGTAGTTGAACGTCTTAGAGTTCCCTAGTTTCTCCAGCCCATTGTGAAGATTCTTTTTCTAGTTTTTAGTAATAAACTCATAATTTTATGAAATAACAGATAGCTCACTGGTCAAAGTAGAGTTTTGTCAGAAAAGCTAGAACCTCAAAGAGGGCAATTATGTGGGATAAGCTTTATCTGGTAACATCTCTTATTCTAGTGGATATTGATCTTGTTTGTAGGCTGTGAAGTACATAGAATACGATACCTCCTTTAGCGAAGATGAGAAGAAACAAGCGAAGGCACTGAAAGTTGCTTGCAATCTGAATGATGTAGCATGCAAGCTGAAACTCAAAGATTACAAGCAGGCTGAGAAACTATGCACCAAGGTTCGCAGCATTTCCTTGGCATTGCAAAAGCTCTGGGTGTGATGCATGAATATTTTCTCATATTTGAATCTGTCTCAGGTTTTGGAGCTGGATAGCAGGAATGTGAAGACTCTTTATCGGAGGGTGCAGGCTTACATTCAGCTGGCTGATCTTGATTTGGCTGAATTTGACATCAAGAAGGTGCTAGAGATTGATCCTGACAATAGGTACTTTTTTTTGTTCCTTTTTCGTTCTCTGAGATGTTTCTTTTGTGGTCTGGGATATCTTGAACACTACGGAAATATGGTGTATGCGGAAATGTGGTGCTTACACATTTAATTTGCCTTGTCAAAACAGGATGTGAAACTGGATTATAAAGTATTGAAGGAGAAGGTCAAGGAGTACAACAAAAAGGATGCCAAGTTCTATGGCAATATGTTTGCCAAAATGAGCAAACTAGAACCTGTTGAGGTAAGAATCAGAAAGATTCCCAGTCAGGAAATCCTTGTATCACTTCTGTCCACTTCACCTACCATCTAAAGGACAATTATAGACATAGAAGCTTTGGTTTGTCTCTTTCCTTCTTCATTATAGTTCAGATCTGAAAATGAAAAAAAAAAAGAAAAAAAAAAGAACCTATTGGAACCTAGAACCGACCCTAGAACCTGTGACAGGGTAGGTTCCAGGTTTTTGGTTCTGACGGGTAGGTTCCAAGTTCCAAAAAATGAGGAACCTGTACCCGAGGGTAGGTTCCAAGTTCTAGACGGAACCGAACCGGAACCGGGAACCGCTCACCCCTAAAAATAATGGCAGCCTCGGCCACTTTTAGCCGATCTGTCAAGTTATTCAACTTTTCCGCTTTTTATGTTCAAGAATATATTCATTTTATTGAAAGAGACTAAAGGTTAAAAAGATTTTTTTGAAGAATCTAATTCTTTTTTAAACGGTACATCAATTTATTCAATTTATCCACCTTTTATCTTTAAAAAATGCTTCAAACTGAAAATTAAAAGATTTTTTTGGAAGCATCTGATTCGTCTATTTTTGCTGGTCTGTCAAGTCATTCAATTTTTCCACTTTTTATCTTCAAGAAAATGCTTCATCTTATCAGAAAAGACCAAAGACTAAAAAATTCTCTTTAAGCACCTAAGACTTTTTAAATGGAGGATGACGAATTATTTGATAGAAAATGTGCTTACATCCATTAGATAACACCCATGAAGTGTGATCGCTAAAGAAATTTACAACTACGAATGCAAATTACATTCACGGTATTAAGAATTTCTCATTTCAATAGAATTTGCCATCCAAAAAATAAATTCAGCTTTAATCACACGAGGTAATCACAAAATACTTCAGGAACTTAACTATGTAATCTTTACATGACTCATCTAAGTCAACACCCATTTAGTCTTTCCCTAAATTAAGATAAACAAACGACCATGTTTTTCCAAGTTGCATCCTTTTCACTGAGGGACCATAAAGTCAAGTCATCAAACTAAAATGTGTTCATTGTGCTTTCACTTGGGTTCATTTTCTGTGGCCTGCTAATAGGCACTACACATCGGATTCTGATGCTTATCGTGCATCGCATGTTTAGATGATTACGGTTCACACTAATTCCACTTGAACTTAGAAAACTAATCCCACTAATGGTGATCAATTCTCACAGTCTACTACATCTCCACACAACAGTCTTCATCACTTGCCCTTGATTTTCCCTAAAAGTGAAAGATGCCATTCTGTTCCCCTCGAAAATGGAATTTGAATTGTCCTAGAATAGAATTAAGTTAATAAATCAATTGTGCCTTTTGATTAAAAAAAAAGAAAAAAGAAAAAAAGAGAGTTTTAATTGGAGAAATACCTTGTCTTTTTAAAAAGGAGGACAAGAAAGCGGTACTCTGTTAGCATGGGGTCGTCAAAAGCTTTGTCCATTGTGATTATGATTTGATTCTTTTTGTTCCTCTTTACCCAAGTGCGTGCCATGCTGATAAGCACTAAGATTAGATCAAATCCCTCTTGGGATAACATGGATGTTGACAAATCGACACACCTACACTAATTAATAGAGCAGCCCAGAAGAAAAGGGGAATCAATTGGTTCTATTTTTCCTTGCAAATTGTAACAAAAGTTTTCTTTTTTTGCCAGAAATCACCAAATGTCCATGTTTAATGGTTCCCTTATGCACAAATGGTTCAGAAGTCATCCACTGTGGAACAGTTTATTATATATTATACCTTTCAAAAAGAGGCATTTCTATGATTCCATGTCCACTTGCACGGAATTTTATCCGAAGTCTCATCTATTTCTCTTAAGTGTTAAGTAATTTCTTATCATAGAAATTAGTTTTCATTTAATCAATTCCTATTAAGTTTTTCTTAAAAGTTACTCATTTGTATTGAAATTTTACTTCGAAATCGTGAGAAGTTCTGCAAGAAATTTGTATTTGTTTACTCACGCAGTTCTCCTTCTTTCCTTGCAAATAGCCCAAATATAATTACCCGGTCACTTAATTTGGCATCCAAGAAAAGTAACATTGAATGAATGCCTGTGAGTTTGACAAGTATTACTATTGTCAGTCTTTTTTTTTTTTAAGGAATAGAATGATCAGAAGTTACTGAACAACAAGAACAATAACATTGCCAGATTGCACTGGATTGATGAACCAAGATATATTTATTTTTCAGGTATATATCATCAGGTGGTTCTTGAACCTTATTTTGTATCCATCAGCAGAGACATGATCTAATTTGCCAAACAAAATGGGTATGACAATTCTTGCCAATCCAGTATCATCCTCTTTTAGATCATGGTTAAATTTACAAGATACTCATGTTATCATCAGGAGAGATCTTCACATGATTACCACTGTCAATCTTGAACAAGATTTTGACATGAAAATGGAAACCCTTGTACCAAATGCAGAAGCAGAGGGAACACCAAAAAAAAAAAAAAAAAACTTTTGCAGATTTTCTATGTCACTAGTCTAGGACTCTTGAGGATGAATCTCACCATGCTCACTCACCTCATTAGCTTTGCTTTTCTCATTAAAAATCTCCCCCTTGATTTTTGCAGCTGGTGGCAGACCAGCACTCTTCTTTGTGACACCTGGTTTCTGCTTCTTGATACTGTCATCAATCAATTTTCAACATCTTCTTGGATTTCTTTCTGTACTTGCTAGGATGACAAGCATGAAGTTCAAAACAGTAATTGGTTTACCAGCATCCTGTATATAGGATGTCCCACTATGTACAGATTCGCAATTATTCTGGGAAGTGGAAGTTGTCGTTAATCATAAGAAAGGTAGATAAATCTCATCCTTCCCCATACTGCCGGAAGATGGCGGGGTGACTCGCCTTTTTGACTTGTCATGATAAAAGAAAGATAAGATCCCAAAACAAAGTTGGTGCGTACGTCTCTTTCAGGGGACATTGCCAAAACATGTTTATTCTATTTTTATCCAATGATTCCTCGATTACAAAGGCAAAGAAAATATCTAACTTTCAAATTTACATATGCCCAAAAAGAATGTAGAATAATCTTTTTAAATTTTCGGTTTGGGAATATAGAATACTTTGGAGTAATAAGCTTTGAACTTCTATCCCTGCTTTAAGAAACTATAAATTAAATCTACTAATGTGACTTATTTGTAATGCTGTAGAAGTTATTGAGCTTTGCCTTCTTTTCTTCTACAAACACATTTGGGTGCACTGATAAGCTACTCAAAGAACAAGGGCAACCTCGATATTACATTAACGGCGTACCAGGTTCTAGCTAGGCAAAATGCTGGAGCACAAATAATCTCTTGTTTGGCCTCTGGTCGGCTTCTTTTTGTCTAACCCGTCATTGAGGTCAGTAAATTAATTCATGAGCCACAATTTTTCTTATCTAATGCGGGTTTCCTTATCATTCAAAATTACGATTTCCTCCATATTTATTGATCATTCAGGAAAGAAGCATCACTCTTCTTTACCAAAGTAACCGGGAAACTGATAGCATAAACAGTCACTAATCAGCTTTCAAGTTTCAAACATACAAGTTATTTCACCTCTCACATTCTGCAGCTGAAGAACCCAGGTCTCTATCCACCCCCACACACCCCCCCCCCCCGGTTCTTCATGCTGATTGTCTTGAGTGCTTTTTGCTTCTTTACAAGCCAAATTTTCCAATATTGTAGGTTACATACTCCGAGCTATTTTAGGTTATGCTTCGACAATTGCACATTCTTTGGATTCTTAATGACTGTCTTTTAGCCAATGAATTAAAACACCTTTGTTTTGTCCCTTATGAATAGTAACAAGTTCCTACGGTTTAACTGTTAAGGGAAAAGCAAACAAGAGATAGAGATAGGGAAAATATTGAAAGAAGTCTTGGTGAACTCTGGGGCAAGTTTTTGCAGAAAACGTGTAAAAGGGATGGCGGGTCTCGTTCCCACTTCTATAGGGTATTGGTCGGTATAGCTAAACTTCAACAAGTGTAATCAAACGTAACGTTCTCTTATCTGCTGGCCGTGCCTGGGTGTTTGATTTTGCGTGAGCATGTGAACAGATGAATTGCCATCTTGGAACCAGATGATCGACGTTCTGCATTTGTTTTGCTAGAAGTTTCATATCCATAGTTTTCTGGATTGTTTTAACAGAATATATTAAGGAGCTTGTTGCGGAAATAAGTGATCAAACAGTATAATAAATAGAACAAGAAAATAAATGAATCTCATCAGAATATCAACTCCACATGCACCTTTAATCGTTTCACAAGGATATTTTGATGCGACATACTCAATCACATATAAAGCAAACTACCGTTGCATCCATATTTAATAGGAGATCAACACACATTTTTTGTGTTGATTATTCCTTTGTACCAATTACCTCGAAAGTTTCCTGTTGCAATTCCACCTTGAGCTGAATACCATTTAGATATGTATGAATGCCATGATTACTACTAGCCGAAGACTTGTCAAATGTAACATTTTCACTAATAACAAGTGAATTCAATTCCAAGCATCACAATTGATGATCCTGCTCATCTTGTGCATAGCCTAGGAACATGCATTTTCTTGCCTTTCCATTGAGCTTACTATCACTCACTCGAATATATTATGGGCAACCAAATTTTATAAAAGTAGAATAATTAGCAATGTTATTGGGCCACACTTGTGTAGGAGTCCGACATCCAACCATGGTTGATGAGAATCTATTAATCAGGTAACTCACCGTATTCAGTGCATTTGTTAGGAATTTCCTAGCTATGCTTGAAATAGAGAGCATTCTATGGGCATCTCTAAAAATGTTTTGCTCATCAACTTCATAACCTATCGTGGTTCACTAGCACTGGTGTAGTGTCTCACTAGCCTTCCTTTATACAGAATTTGTTTAATAGCTCTAAGCAAAACTCTCAATTGTCCGCATGTACTTGATCGTATTACTAATTTCATTTTCGATCAAAGCTCTCAATTGCCTAATCCTAAAAACAACATCAAATCTTTGCCTTAGCACAAACACCTAGGTCCTCCTCGAGGTCATCCACAACTATTAGCACAAATCTGACACTCTTCCTTGAAAGAAACTACAATAGCCTATAAACATGCAAGTGAATTAACTTTACAATCTTTGTAGTTTCTCTAACAGTTGTACTAAATTGTACTTTTCGCTATTAGCTTAAGTCACTCCACTTGCATACATTCAGTTTTTCAATCACATAACCAACCAACAAATTCCTTTTAATCAAAACCTTCAAACTTCTCTCATCAATGTGCCCCAAATACATATGTCATAATTTGGACTCTCTTACGAATGCATATGGTGTCTCCATGGTGTATTTCGTCACCATCTCGTCTTGAAGCTCATACAAACCACTATGCTTGATTCATGTAATTATCACTAGGACACCTCTAACAACCTTCAGAACTCCACCTTATGAAGTATGCTAACACCTAACTAAATTCAAGGCACTTAAGGAAATTAGATTTGTCTTCAATTTTGGAACATGCCTCACTCTAGTCAACATCCCCACAATACCATCATGCATTTTGATTCTAGCATCATTGACACCACAACATCACATTCAGTGTTGTTCCTCAATTGCAGGATACCACTATCCATGCATTGATAAGTAGTACACTAGTTGCTATTTGGTGTAGCATCAAATGAACAATCAAAATCAATAATACATCTATCAAACAACAAATCCTTAGCGATAGACAAATCAAAATCTACACTATACGAATTACATTTAGTTACAGCTGCAACATCATCTGCAGACTCAACTTTAATTCGCTTACCATATTCGTTTTTTAGGTTAGGGTAATTCCTCCTAAGATGCCCCTCTTACCACAACTCCAACAAACAACACAACTAGTCCTAACTAGTCCTAGACTAACTACTTTTGTTAAGGTTTATACTAATTCTGCTAACACGGATCCTAGTTCTTCCGATAGCTTAACCTATTAAAGCAATAGGTGTAGATTTACCAAATTCTTTTCTATGGATGTCTTCACCCAAAATTAAATCACGAACCTCATCAAATGTCAAGCTTGTTGATTCAAAAGAATTACTAATAGTTATAATAGTAGTATTACAGCTATCGAACATACAAAATAATATAACCAAGGCACTTACCTTATCATCAAAGTGAATCTCAACTTAACTCAATTGATTAATGACCACATTGAATATATTGATATGATTAGCAACTGACGCACTTTTACCATCTTAAATAGATGTCACATCATGTAAACCTTAATGATCGCAAAGGCTTCTTGTACATTTCTGAGAGAGCCTTCATCAAATCTGTAGTGTCCTTCTGTTTTGCGATGTTAAATGTGCATTTCAAGCCAACATTGACCGCAAAATGCCCAACATTTGTCTATCCAACAAATTCCAATTAACTTCCTTCATCAAATCGGGTTTCTCTTTAAACAAGGGTAACTTCATATTCCTCTAGTAAAGCTAATCATCAATCCGCATCTTCTAGATACTGAAATCCTTCCTAGCATAATTGTCGATTTTACTTTTCCTTCTTCTATCACCATCAATTCGCTTCAACTCAGTTAAGCTTGGCTTTGATACCAATATTTGCTGAAACAAACAATCAAACAATATAATAGACACAATAAGAAAATAGATTTACATGGTTGGGTCGATGTCACCTACGTCCATGGGGAAAGTGGCACAAAGTTCCACTATAGATCAAGCGATACAACGAAGATTACAACCACACTTAAATTATTAAAACACTTTTAGTGTTTCTCAACCCCCAATTACATCCAATAACTCATACACTATTTAGCCCTCACAATTCCTTTCAAAACAATTACTCAATCTCACAATAGGATTCATGCATCTTACGACAAGATTTATTGGCTGCAACATTCTCGAATTGCTCGAGTATGTAATTCATAAAGAAAACAATGAAGTCATGTTTTATACACAAGAGAATTGGATCCAAAGTAATAAATTAATAAATAAAACATACTCAAACTTGGAAATACTCAGCTAAGAAACCTATTCAAATTAGGAAACCTACTTAAATAAGGAAAGTTTTCTTTTCGAATTATTTTCCATAGAGGTGGTGTGAATGAGTGAGAGAGAGAGAGAGTTCTCGCATTCCACGTCTTCATTTCCTTCCTCGTCTATACTGATGAAAGATCATTTCTTCACTTTTCAGCAATGTCTTCAACACAAATTGCAGACAAGAAAGCGAAGATATTAGAGCTCTTGCGTGATAAGAGTGTAGCAAAAGTGGTTATTCAAGGGGAAGCTGGTATCGGAAAGACTTGGATGGCAAAGGAGATTAGTGATAGTGCGATAGAGGAGGGTCTATCCTGCGGCTGTATCTGGGTGTGTTGCACAAAGAAACAGCATATCAGATGTATAATTGAAGATATCGTGCATGAGTTTTCTCCAACTCACCCTAGTGAAGAGCTGGATGAAGTCAATGAGGGCAACGACAAGACCACAGGGAACTCCGATGTCTTGAAAGATAAGTTTCTCAAAATTATCACAGAAAAAACATCATCAAAGGATCGTGGGGAGAAGTTTCTTTTGATCATCTTGGATGATGTTCCCATTGAAATGAAAGAGGCTGATATAACCACAGAACTGCTTGCATCTCATGGACAGAAAGTGAAGCTTTTAATCACAAGGAACTGTGAGCGTAGACAAATTGTGATATTGGAACCAGGTGCATTACGTTCTCCATTTGTTTTGCCAAAAATTTTAGTACATTATAAATGGCACTTGCGAGACCCATAATCCCATCTCTACATTTTCTTCCTCTTCTGTACTGATGAAGGATCATTTCTCTACTTTTCAGCAATGTCTTCAACAAAAGTCGAAGAAACGAAAGCGAAGATATTACAGCTATTAGATGATGAAAGTGTGGCAATAGTTGTTATACAAGGGGAAGGTGGTGTTGGAAAGACTAGGATGGCAAGAGAGATGAGTAAGTGTGTTGTTAAAATATGTCTCAAGTTTGTGTCCAATGTGAAATTCCGAATATTTCGAATTGGATATGTTGTAGATGTTCAAAATTGAGCAAAGAAGATCCGAAGATCAACTTCCCAAAGTTTGAATCTGCGTTGGAGAATTTGGCCGCTAAAATAGGAAAGTTCAACTTTGACTTGGAATTGGATTTTGTTTAAAACATACAGAGATATGTTTTGGATAAAATCGTTTTAGATAAGAAACAGAATCCTATGAGAAGTTGGCAAAAGAATAAGGGTTTCACTTATATATAGACTTGTGGCCGTGGGTGATAAACGTGGATCACAAATTGTCTTGAAGCGCCGCTTGAGTGCTTGGTGTTCCGCCGTTGATCATGAAGGATTGGTCTTGAAGCGCCGTCTAGTCATCGAGTGCTTGGGAGGGATTTTCTTTGTCGTTCTTGTCCGTGAATTACATCCAAGAAAGATTGGTGTTTGTAGCCGATTAAATCTTGTGTTAAGATTTGCGTGTAATTCCTTCGTGAGATTGAGAGATTATTTCTTGAGGAATTTCGGGGCTAAACACTGTGTGCGTTATTGGGTGTAATTGGGGCTTGGGAAACACCGAGAGAGTGTTTGAGTGACTTGAGTGTGTAATCTCCTTGTATCGCTTGATCTATAGTGAAATTCGCTGCTGCTCTCCCCGTGGACGTAGGTCTTTACGACTGAACCACGTAAATCCGGTGTCCGATTTATTTTCTTCTTCTGTCTATATTATTGTTCGATCGCTCACCTTTTCGCAACATGTGTGATGGAAAAGAGTCTATCCTGCTGCAATATCTGGGTGTCTTGCACGAACAAAAGGGACATTAGATGCATTTTTGCAGATATTGTGCATCAACTTTCGCCAATACCCCCCAGTGAAGAAGGGGATGATTGTAATGAGGGCACCGATAAGATCACAAAGAGCTCGGTTTTCCTGAAAGATAAGGTTCTTGAACTTATTGCTAAAAAGACGTCAGAGGATCAGGGAGAGAAGTTTGTTTTAATCATCTTGGATGATGTTCCCACTGAAATGAAAGAGGCCGATATAACCACAGAACTGCTTGTGCCTCATGGACAGAAAGTAAAGATTTTAATCACAAGAAGAGACTATTCTGGAAATGGTATTGAAGAAGCAGCAAGAATAGTGGAGATTGAGCCATTTCCTTCAAAAGATTTATCAACTTTGTTGCAAAATCTAGTTGATAAAGAGATCCGTGAGTTCCCAAATTTCGAGATGCTATCAATAGCAATTGCTGAAAAGAGCAGGGGTCTGCCTGCTGCGATTGTCATGATTGCTGCAGCTTTAAATTCCATTGCCCGAAACAAATCCAGCTGTTGGAGCCTAGAGAGCGCACTGCGAGAAGTTGCCAGTAGTGGAGGCCTTCCTGAGGACTTACCCAAGATGTTGCATTGTTGTCATGACATGTTGCCTAGCATAGAGGCCAGATGCTTTTGGCACATCAGGCAATTCTTTCTCAGGCATGGTGGGATCCATTACAACGAGCTGATTGCCAACTGGATATTGGAGGGATACTTCAGTGATAGCGACCATGTCGAGAATGCTTATGCAAAGGGTCATCATGTATTGATGGAGCTTCTGGATCGGCGCCTACTGAAAAAGCTGCATAATAATATTGTCTCCATAGAAGGATTAGCTCTGAAGATACCTGATCACAGGTATATCAGAACAAGCTGTCTAGGACTGGCTTGTGCATTTGAGGATGGTAAATGGAAAGGCTTTGGGAGAATCGCATGGACAGACGGTATGATACAAACGCTCTGTAGGCCAAAGGACCAAACAATCACCACTCTACTAATTGACGGAAGCCGTCTCAGCAGGGAAGTTCCTGAAACCTTCTTTGAGCCCATGAAGGACCTTAAAATTCTTGCCCTCTTCAAGCCCAGATTTAAGTCTCTGCCCTTGCCCCTGCTCAAAATGGAGAAGCTTCTGGTGCTGGCACTCAGAGGCTCTGATCTGCTTGAAAGCATAAACGAGATCGACAAGCTCAAAGCGTTGCTCATTCTCGAAATATCTGGTGCTAGCTCCCTTAAAACGATTCCTGATAATATTTTTGAGCATGTCATCCATATTAGAACTCTAAACCTGTCATCTGTCCCAATAAACAATCTGCCTTCTTCTTTTTCCCAACTGAATGGATTGCGTTGGCTCATCCTCAGAGACTGTCCTTGCTTAGAAACACTCCCAAACCTTACAACTTTGGGGAACCTTGAGATGCTTGATGCCTCCGGCACAAATTTGAAGGAATTCCTTGACAAATGCTTTGCACCACTCAGGAAACTTCAGTATCTGAATCTCTCACGAACTAAGATTGTGCGCTTGCCCTTTATCTATGATGCTGCAAGGCTCACATGGTTACTACTGCAAGGCTGTTCATGCTTATTCAGGCTGCCCAGTCTGCCAAGAAGCCTTCAGATTCTTGATCTTTCATATTCTGCCTCAACTGAAATCGAGCCAGGCCTTAGAGCCACACAAAAAATATCAAATCCAGATGTTACCAGCCTTCAACATCTTAACTTGAGTGGTTGTGGTGCACTTGAGAAACTTCCACCTACTAAAGCATTTGAGAAGCTTGAGTTACTTGATGTTTCATATGCTGTTAATCTGAAGAAAATCGAAGATGAATCCTTCAGTCATCTGAAACACCTTAACGTGCTCAATCTATCTAACACCAAAGTTGAGACCTTACCATCCCTTCACAGACTTGGCAATCTTCGTCAGCTCTTGCTCAAGGATTGTAAATTATTGAAAAGACTGCCCATTATGGAAGGTCTTCTGAGACTCGAGGAACTTGATCTTTCAGGTGCCTCTTCTTTGGAGGAAATGGGTCCTGAGTCTCCGGACTTTGAGAAGTTCGACCTCCCAAACCTACAAAAGCTTTTACTGGCTGGTTGTGATCACCTGAAAAAGTTGCCTCCGTTGAATTCCTTAGAGAAACTGGACATTCTCAATATTTCAGGTTGTACTCTTCTTAACAAAATACCAGATGAATCCTTCAAACACATGCCTCGTCTTCATCTGCTAGATGTCTCTGAAACAAAGATTGAAAGCCTTCCATCTGTTGCTAAACTTGGCAATTTGCACCGCCTCATCCTAAGGGACTGTCATCTCCTTACAACTCTAACTGGATTGGAATATCTAACAAAGCTTCAGGAGCTTGATCTTTGTGGCACGAGTTCCTTGGGGGAAGTCAAAGCTAAGTGCTTGGAGTGCAGGCCTCAGCTTCAGATTCTCAAGTTATCTGGAATTAAGGTTGATGAATTACCATCCATATCAAATCTCACCAATTTGACTCAGCTTTCACTGAGCGGCTGCTCAGGGTTTGCAGAATTGCCACATTTGGATGGACTGACCAAACTCAGGTACCTGGATCTTGTGGGAACAGAGATCAAATCTCTAGCCTCCATTAAAACTCTGGGTAATCTCCAACGACTGTCGCTGAGAAATTGTACAAGTTTAGAATCAGAAGAGTTGCCACCTCTTGAACCAGATAGTCGTTTGGAGGTGCTTGATCTGGTGGGAATCAGGATGAATGAGTTTCCCTATTGGATTTTCGAGATGACAAATTTAAAGTGCCTCCATTTGCCAGACCTCAACGTTATTCGACAGGTTGATTGGAGTAAAATAAAGTGCTTACCTGAACGAGTTAACTGGGAGGAATGTGGGATCTTTAAGCTTGAGGGGATCGTTACTGACAGTAACAGGACTTTCCTATCTGTTCGTGGTACTGACTTTTTTCAGTTCCTGGAGCAAAATTCCGCACTGAGAAATACATGCTTCAAACGATTTCATTTCAGTGTGTACCCTCCTAGAGAACAAGGTAAAGGTGGTGACATCTATCAGTATCGGAATGACCTGGATGTTAGGAACATCTACAATGAGATCAGGCATCTCCCTGATCCTGGACAGCCTGACCGGGTTCTTGATCCTGCACAGCCTGACTGGTTTCCTGATCCTAAACAACCTGACCAACTTCCTGTTCTTGGACAGCCTGACTGGTCACTAGAGTTCTACGGGTTTGAAAGTTTGCATAAATATCCCAGAGAAGTGATCAAGCACGGTAACTGTATTTCTTTTATTGATGATTTGTGCATGAGTTGTTTGTCTGAATTGGGGGATGACAACTTGGAAGCACTCAAGGGTTGCTGGCTAGAGAGGTGCAATTGCATTGAATCCATTTTTGCTGGATCAGACGTAACTACTCTGTGGGTTGCCAACCTTCCACATCTAAGAAGCATATATAGTGAGACAGTGCAATCTAAGAGCCCTAAGAATCTGAAAAATCTGTATATAGATTGTTGCCCCATGCTCATGTGGGCTTTCTCTTCTTGCCAGCTTCCGGAAAACCTTGAAGTCATTCAGATAAAGTTTTGCGACAAATTGGAGACACTAATTGAGCATGAAACATCCAGAGAGTGCAATTTGCCAAATTTAAAGACCTTGCATCTGTTGGGACTGCCCATGTTGAAGAGAATAGGGCTCCAGCTTCTGGAAAACCTTGAAATTGTCCAGACACAAAATTGCGACAAAGTGGAGACACTGTTCGACCACGAAGCATCGAGGCTGTGCACATTGCCAAAGCTACACACCCTGCATCTATCGGAACTGCCCTTCTTGAAGAGCATTGGGGTCAGTAGCGCATCTCCCGGAACATGTGGAGTTCATGAATGCCCAAATCTGAAGAAGCTGCTCATAGATTTCTGCCCCATGATTGTGAGTGTTTCCTCCTCATCCGGACCTCCGAATGACCTTGAGGTCATCAAGATACAACACTGTGACAAGTTGGAGAGTCTGTTTGAGGACATAACATCTGCAGAGTTCGCATTGCCAAAGTTACACACCTTTCATCTATTGGAACTACCCAGGTTGAAGAGATTAGGGGTCAGCAGAGCCGGATCATCTCTGGAACCATATATTCGTGGATGCCCAAATCTGCCAAAGGATCTTTGGAATCGCCAGCACTAAAGAGCTTTGAAATAAATTCTATCTGCTTCTTAATCCTAGAACAGCCTATTTCTTGATGTGTACGGGCAACAACATATGCATGTTCCCAAAGCATATTTTACAGTTGTGCTAAGGATTATCGACTTCAAAGTCCGTATAATGTCTTGCTAGCTGTGGTTTTCATTGAAACTCTTGATACAAGAAAGGGGAAGAGAAGAATAAAGAAAAATACCATACCAATCTTTACGGCAGATTCAATGAGACAAATGTACAGTATCAATAGGTGTATGCGAAAGAACAAAAGAGATTGATAGAAATGGTAAACCTCAAGATACATCTAATTTTATGAAGATGAGAAAAGGTCACATATCTTTATCCAACCTAGGACCACTAAATATCTGGTTACAGGCATAACACTTAGCCTGGTCGCTGTCATTTATGTAAGCTGAGAGCTACATTGAAGATTTAAAACCAGTGCAACTCGTAAAGAAATTCTAAATTCCTCCTCCTACATGTTATGCTCAGCATTTATCGCTTCAGATGGGGCGAAATGTTGAAATGACAGTAAAATTGATTTTCATTAACAACGCTTTAGATCAATCAATGATAGAGGACAAAAGGAAACGGTTGGCTGCGTGATCTCTATGGAATCAAGAATGAAAGTTACTCAATACTTCTGTTACTTTTTTTTATTGTGTGTTTATTTTGTGTATATGATAACTGTGTATGAGGCTGTTTTGTTTTCTTAATTAGATCCCCATCATTGACATTTGTGAATTGTTACATCTTTTTTAAAATTAAATTTTATCATTGGCGTTGGTAAACTTCAATTTCTATGCAAAGGGAGGAAGTCTTGAGTTGTGGATCAAGCTATAAGCACAAAGCCACAACGAAGAGAAAAAACTCCCAGTAAGTTCTCCCTCAAATTTATGGTGCTCTTATTCCAAGTTTCCAAAGTTCATTATTACTCTCTTGGTTCCAACATTTGGTGTCAGATCTACAAATAGCATTCATCAGTTTCGTTCAATTGCAACTTCCAAAGTTAAATGGGAGGAATTTCAATAACTAGTCCGTCAAGATTAAGGTTCTTTTCAAATCGCAAGATTTGTATTAGTGGAGAACAGCCACACTGAAGTGGCTGATGCTGAAGTATTCAATGCTTTAAGAAAATGAGAGAATGAATCTTTGGTGGAATCCAAGAAGAAAGATCATAAAGCATTATTTGCGATCTTCTAGCTTGTAGGGGAAATGATATTTGAAAATTTTTTTAGCACCAAGACCTTGAAAGCAACATGGGATATTATTCAACAATCCTACTAAGGTGATGATTATGTCAAACATACCATTGTTAAATCAATTGAGGATTTCTGGTGAAGAACTCCAAGATGCGCAAGTCGTAGAAAATTTTCTGAGGTCTCTGATAAAAAAATTTGACTATGTTGTCACGGCAATCGAAGAAGGCCAAGATGTGTCAACCATGTCATTGAAGCAGTTGATGGGTTCATGGTGCTCACATGAGCAAAGAATGAATTAAAAGTCTTTTAGTTCGAATCCCAAGCAAGCATTGTAGAGTTTGGTTGCTCAATCAAACTTAGGAGGCTATCAAGGTGGCTGAGATCATGAAGGTGGTTGAATACATAGAGGTGGAAATTGGAATTTTATTGGAAAATATAGAACACGTGACAAATCAAAGGTCAAGTGTTTAAAGTGTAACAAATTTAGATATTAGAAACTTGAATGACAAGCAAAGATGACATACAAGCAAGCAGAACAAGCGCATGCCGTTGATGCTAACGAAAACGTGGTGCTGGCGTGCATGAAGGATGACTCAAGCACCATAAACACCAACATTGGCAATTGATATCGGGTGCAATAATGATATGACTGACCAAAAGGAGTTATTCTCACAATTGGACAAGCTAGTTTAGGGTGAAGTTAATTTTGGGAATAAATCAAAAGTTCTCGTGATGCGCAACGGTAACATTAATATCAAGTTAAAAGATAGTGCTAACATTACTGTTGCATATGTTTACTTTGTACCTAGTTTTTTTTTTTTTTTTTTAATTAATTACTGGGCAACTTTCTAAAAGAGGCCACTAGTCACACCTAAATTTTAGCTAAATATTTAAAATAAATTTGTATAAAAAATTAGAGATCGATTTGGACCTAACAAAAAGGATTTTCGCATCACGTAGATACTAATAGTATTTGCATCTACTAACTTTTGTTTTCTATTTTTCTTACCCTATTTTCGGATAATTTTTTTAAATAAAATAATAAAAAAATATAATAATAGAAGCCCCCTTTCTTCCTCGGCCCATTCCACCATTTATTTTCGCAGGCCCGGCCCCTCCGCCTTCTTCTCCTTCCTCCTTCCTTCCCTTCTCTGCAACTCGCGCGCGTAGAGGTCGTCGACGCGGGAAGGACGATCTACGGCAGAGAGAGGAGAGAGTAGGCCAGCAACGGATGGGACACGCCTTCAATGCTGAGACGAGACGCCGGTTCGGCAAAGGGGGAGGCCGGTCGGCACGCCAAGAACCGGCAGCCGTATCCTTTGTCGACCGGCCCCGCTCGGCCTATAAATAGGGCATCGGGCTGAGGCCGAAGAGCGCACAAAGAGAGAGATCGGAGGAACGAGCTTGGAGGACTTCAACTGAGAGACATCTGGGGAGGCCTGAGAGTGAACGAGTCCGAGAGGTAGAGATGAAGATGGAGACCTGAGGGTTTCTTCAGAGAGACATCCAAGAAGCCCGAGAGAACTAAGCGAGCGAGAGAAATCAGGAGTTTGAGAGAGAGAAGGTTGAGATCTGAGGGTAGCTCGAGCAGAGACTGAGATTGAGTGGTGAGGTGAGGTCGCCGATTGCCGGCACGCCTTGTTCCCGTCGAAGCCGCGGTAAGTCCCGCTATTGTTGAGTTGGGGTTGGTTTCCCGAGGATCTTGGCTTGGGAACGAGCGAGGCGGACGGGCGCAGCTTGATCTATCGAACTCGTCCGCTGTCTAACGACTTCAAGCCAGATGGGGAACGCCGTCGACGGCCCCCCTCTCTTTTCTATCCTTTCCTTCTTTGTTTCAGGCTCGCCAGAACAGGCTGCCGCCGTAGCCCGATCCGAGCAAGTTCCAGCCTCAATTGTGCGTGTGCTGCGGTATTGGGGTCTAGGGTGTTGATCGCTTTGAATTTCGGCTTGAATTCGGGCTGGGTTGTTCGCGCTTCTCACCCTCAGGCGATGCACACCACCTGTTCGATGAAATGCTTGAACCAGATCTCGCTTAGGTCTCCTCTGATTTCAGCAGGGGGAATGGCCCGTCGGTCTGGCGACATCGTCCTGGTGACCGGTGGAGATCCGGGGAGCGGATGTGTTCTAGCCGGTCGAAGAGCGTTGTGTGCATGGTTGGGTTCTGGATGTTCTTGAATCGACGAGAAAACCTTCGGCATTCTACGTGAGGGTGAAAGAAAAAGGAGCAAAGGGGAAAAAAAAAAAGAAGAAAGGAGAGAAGGTAGAAAAGTGGAAAAAAAAAGTAATAAAAATAAGAAAGAGACAAAAAGGAGAGGATAAGACGATGGGTCTTCCTCTCTCTCTTCTGCTATTCTTGCGTGTGCAGAAGGGAGAGAGGGACAAAACAAGGAAAAGACAAAAGAAAAAAGAGCGAGAAAAGAATAATAAAACAATCAAGTGGGGAAGCTCATCATCCGGAGGCGCGAGTTGGCTGGGTCGGCCGGGCTGGATCCGAATCGGGTCGACCCGCGGGTCTGACCGGCCCGGGTCACATATATTATTATTATATTTTTCTATATATATATATTTCTTAAAATCCATTTTTTAAAATTTTCCAAAAATAGAAAAAAAAAAAGTCTTTGAGTGGTTTTCTTAAAACATGTGAAATATATATATATATATATTTCTTAAAATCCATTTTTTTTAAATTTTCCAAAAATATAAAAAAAAAAAGTCTTTGAGTGGTTTTCTTAAAACATGTGAAAATCCTTAAAAGAAAATCCAAAAAAAAATAAAAAAATCGTGTTTAAGTTCTTGAAAGCAAATATTAGCCTTTTCCAGTTGTGCTTTTATGATGCATGGATTTCTATTTCCTTAATTTGATCAGGAATTGAATCTTAAAACTCATGATTGGTACGAAATGCTGCATAAATACTTTACTTGATGCTTAAATAAGACTAGGTACTAGAAGGGTATTAGTGATTAACTAGTGTAATCAAGCCTCCAATCTTAATTTTTCCGATTGTGTAGGAATGAAGTATTTCCCCCGATAATTTACTTGGGTCTCTAAATGGTTCACCCCAAATCAATTAGTGGCGGTTTATATCTGAATTTTTTTTTTTTTTTTTTTGGTGTTGGTATATATCTGAAATTGACTTGTAGGTTTTTACACCTATTTACCCCCTCTTTAGGTGGTAATACTAGCACTTTCATGACTAAGCAAGCATGTCGCCATATGATGGCTAAAGACTTGAACAACAACGGCACGATAATATGCATACATCTCAGCTCTCAGCTGTATCCGTCGACGCGAGCCCCATGTAGGACGCGAGCCCCATGTAGCGGAACCGCATGACCTCGTTGGTATCCACGACGCACCGGGAGACATTATCCTCCAAGCACCTGTCAGCTGCACCCTGCCCAAAGCTGGACCCTGACCCGGACCCGACACTTGACCGCCTCCCGATACTCCTCAAACCAGGCCGCTGTCTTGGGCCCAGTCTGGACCTTGAAGATCTTGACCCAATCGGGAAACGCCGACTTCTCGCTCTAGCTCGCATGGAAAATGATCTCCACCACACTGCGCGATGGGTGGCCCTCTGGCAGCTCCGTCAGGGACTGGCATAATGATCTAGAAGAGTGTAGAGAGACTATCGCGGTAGGAGCAACTTTCTGGACGCGGGGTCATTCGGATCCAAGCCCCTCCGTTGGCGGCTCAACAAGTACATGGTCAACACCTTCCAATGCTGAAAATTATACACCTCCACCACAGCTTTCCAACAATCTCCTCTCATCTCCTTCTTCAAAATAATTACTCCTTTCTTGCAAAACTCGCTTTGCGTCTCTGCATTTGTCGTTTCTCACAGAGTCTCTTTGGTTCAATGATGAAGATGATGGTTGAGAAGCACCTACACGAATTGCTCCGAGATGACCAAGAACCCTTCCATCTCAAGAACCACGTCTCGGGCAAGCATAAGAATCGCCTGCTCAAGAGCCCCAAGAAACGAAGACTCATCTCACAAAATTCGAACTTTGGCCACAACTTCTGCAAGAACTCGTGCTTTTTTGCCTCCTCCCCAGACCCAACAAAATCCCCGCTCTTCGATCCCCAGACTTGTGCCCCAGCCAATAAAAATGCCATTTTTCTCCACGTACCCGTTAAAACAACCACTCTACTTCCCGAAGCAACTTTCAGAATTCACAACCATAGCAAAAACGAGAGTGAGGGCGAGAAGGGACACCCAAAAGTTGCCGAAACTGAGACAGATGGTGCAGCCATAGTAGACATCGCTAGGGTTCTCAAGAGACCAGCGTGAGCGTGTGTAGGTAGGAGGGAGGGAGGGAGGAATCTGATGACAATAATTCGATGATAAAAGTAACAAAATATCAATGATTACTATATGAATGAGGAGTGATTGGACCACACACATCAGAATGAATTAACTCAAGTGGCTTCTTCGCTTGATAAATTGCTTCCTTTCTAAAGCTATTTCTGGAATGCTTGCCGATAATGCACCCTTCACATAATTGATCGTATGATCAATATTTAGTAAGCCATAAACCATCTTCTTGCGAGAAAGCAAATTGAGTCCACTAAAATTGAGACGACCGAACCTCAAATGCCATAACCATGAAGGATTATCTACACATGCCTTCAGACATCGAGACATATTATTCTTTATATTGAGAGTAAACATCATATTCTTTGACATCTCGCAATCGGTTTATTATTCCTGTCTTTTAATACAAGACTAAGATCTTTCATATGAATAATATAACCTTTCTTCAAAAGCCGTCTTAAACTCAAAATATTGCTTGACATTTTCGGTATATAATAAACATTAGTAATAAACTGACGTGCACCATTCTTCAAGCGAATCAAAATCGTATCTTTGCTTTCAACAAGAATTTTAGAGTTATCACTGAAAGAGAATTTCCTTTTAATTGTCTCATTTAACTTGGTAAATATCTCCTTTCTCTTGCACATGTGATTGCTTGCACTGATATCCAAATACTACGTATCAGTTTGACCTCATTCATCTTCTTGAACGCCAATAATAGAACTTGATCAATATCATTCACCAAGTTTACATTTTCATCTGCTTTGCTACTCTCCTTTTTCTAGCAGTTAGAATCATAAATTCCAAGTTTATTACAATGATAACATCAAATTTTAGATTTATCATACCATTGACCTGTCGAGTTCTTTCCTCTTCCACTAACAGCTCTTTGATACTGGTTTCTATCGTCACTTCGAGCAGCATCTCCTCTGCTTCATCCACAACCTCTTTTTTGAAAGCGACCTTGACCTCGACCACTATCACAATCTCAGTTTGTTCCACGAGTTTGCACAGGATCTCTTCTTTGCTGCTTCTCATTTCATATGGTTCATCGCGTTTGGAGAAGTTCCTCCACCGGTTCAATCTTTTTTCTTCTGAACCTTTTTTCATGGGCTTGTAATGAACCCATAAGCTTATCGATCATCATGGCATCAAGATCTTTGGATTCTTCAATTGCAACAGCAATGTGGCTGTACTTCTTGTCTAAAGATTGAAGTATTTTCTCGACAACACAAAAATCTAAAATGTCTTTTCTGTTTCTTTTCATCTGGTTGACAATTACCAAAACTCTGGTGAAATAATCAGCAATTATTTCAGATTCTTCATATGAATTACCTCGAATTCATCTCTCAAGATTTGAAGGTGAATCTTCTAAACTTTTTGTACTCCTTGATGTGTGTTGTGAAGAATCTCCCATGCCTCATTAGCAGTAGTAGCGTTCAAAATTTTTTCGAACATGGAGTCATCTAAAGCTTGATAGATGATTGACAAGGCATATTAATCTTTCGAACGAACCTTCTCCAAGGCATTCCTTTGGTTCTAGTTCAAGGTAGCTTCATCGTCTGGCTCATCATAGTCAACATTGACAAGTTGCCACATACCATAGGCACCGAGTAAACCTTTCATTCCAATAGCACAATTACCATAATTTTCTTTGGTAAGACAAGGGTATCGAAGAGGGAGCTGATTATTTGTTGAAGCCATGATCACAAGCCATAAGTTCTAATACCACTTTTCTTCTTTAATGAGGATACCGAATAGTTAACAGCATTGATAAATTTGATTTAAGTTCTAACAGAGTCAGCCGATGAATCGTAGTCGCCGATGAGGGGGCTTAGTACCCAGTAGCTACAACTGAGCGAGGGTCTTGGGGAGGCGACGTACTAGAAGCAGATCTGAGCAGCATCTGCAACCAACGGGGGCTTTGGGGGTGGGGTGGGGCATGATGGAGAGAGAATGTGTCTTCTTTTTATCTTCTGACGAAAAAAGAAGGCAAAAAACGTTTGAAAATTGAGAAGAGGAGAGAGGTTTTAGAGCGGCAAGAGCATTAATTATTGCTTCTGCTTAATCTTTTTCAATTGGCAGCTAGGGAAGATAGGCAAGGAAAACCAGTGATTTTAGACTTTTCTATTTTAAATCAGTCCTAGAAATCACGTGTCGACCTTTCAATAAAGCCACTTAAGCTCACACTCGCCACGAAAGAGGATGATTTGGTGATTGATATTTTATCCGTTTTTATGACATTGGGTTTCAGAAATACGTACCGGTGCACAAAGCTTATCGGTAACCATAAGAAAGGTGGATAAATCTCACACTTCAGCTAGGATGATAGCGAGGTGACTCGCCTTTTTGACTTAGGGCGCGTTTGGTAACGATTACGTTCCCAACAAATTCGATCGAAAATGATTATTTTTTATTCATTAGAACGATTATGAGTAAAAGAACGAGTTTGAATCGTACAAAATTTCGATTCCGGAATAGAATTGCGTTTGATCGTGTTCATGATTACGTTCCAAATCAATTTATTTTAATTTTTAAATACTTTTTATAATTTTTCCTTTTTTTCTTTTCTTTTTTCCTTTTTCCTTTTTTCCTTTTTTTTTATTTTTTTCTTTTATTTTTTCCTTTTTTTCTTTTTTTCTTTTCTTTTTTTTTTTTTTTTTTTTTTCTTTTTTTCCTTTTTTTCCTTTTTTTCTTTTTTCTCCTATTCTAATTCTTCTCCAGGCCGGTCGCCGGCCCTCGCGAGCCGCCCTCGTTGGCTCGGCCTCGCCGGACCTCGCCCTAGCTCCGGCGAGCCTCCAGCCCGAGCTTCGCTTGGACGATCCACCGAATCGGCGGCGTTGGGCGCGGTGAGCGGCGGCGAACGGCGGCGCGAGCGGCCAAGGACGGCGGACGTTGGCGGCGGCGGCTGCGGGCTGCGCGGATGGCGGCGGACGGCGGACGGCGGGCGGCGGCGGCGGCGGTCGAGGATGGCGGTCGATGAAGAAGAAAGAAAAGAAGAAAGAAGAAGAGTTTTGATTCTCATTTTATTACCGGAACAGAATCAACTTTTTTTTTTAATTCTTGATTCTCGTCCCAAACGATTCAGGGAACAAATTTGTTCTAACAAAAATTTTACCAAACACGATTCTCGTCCCAAACCGATTTTGAGCAAAAAATCGGAATCCCGTTTGTTGGGATGATTAAAACATGCCCTTAGTCATGATAAAAGAGATAAGATTCCAAAACAGAGTTGGTGCATACGTCTCTTTCGTGGGACAAAGCCAAAATGTAATTATTACCCTTTGCGCTTTATGAGTAGACGGAGATATATGTTGACCTAGTACTTCTCCAATGATTCCTCAAGTAGAAAGGCAGAGAAAATATCCAACTTTCAAATTTAAACATGCCCAATTATAATATAGACTACATTTTTTTGTCTGGGTATATAGAATACTTTGGACTGATAAGCTCTTAATTCTATCCCTGCTTTCAGAAACTGAATTTAATCGACTCATGTGGCTCATTTGTAATGCTGTAGAAGTTATTGAGCTTCTCCTTCTTTCCTTCTGAAACACAATTAAATGCACTGATAAGTGTTTTAAAGAACAAGGACGACCCCGATGTTACATTAATGGCGCACCAGGTTCCAGCTAGGCAAAACGGTGGACCGCAGATTATCTCTTGTTGGCCAGCGTTTGGGCTTCTTTTTGTCTTTTCCAGTCATCGAGGTTGATGAAGTATTGCATGAGTCACGGTTTTTCTTAGCTAATGCAGCTTTCCTTATCATTCCAAATTATGATTTCCTCCATATTTATCGATCATCCAGGAGAAAGCATCACTGTTCTTTAAGAGAAACCTGGAAATATATATCATAGACCATCGCTAATCACCTTTCAAGTTTTCAAGCACACAAGTTATTTCACCTCTCATTTTCTGCAGCTGAAAAATCCAGGTCTCTCTCTCTTCCCCGCCCCCCTTCCTTGTTCTTCATGCTGATTGTCTTGAGTTCTTTTTGCTTCTTTACATGCCAAAATTTCCAATATTGTAGCTTACATGCTCTGAGCCATTTTAGGTTGTGCTGTGGCAATTGCACATTCTTTGGATTCTAAATGACTGGTCGGTTAGTCAATGAAATTAAACACCTTTGTTTTGTCCCTTATGAATAGTAATAAGTTCCTATGGTTTAACTGTTAAGGGAAAAGCAAAAAAGAGATAGAGATAGGGAAAATATTGAAAGAAGTCTCGGTGAACTCTGGGGTAAGTTTTTGCAGAAAACATGTTAAAGAGATGGCGTCTCTCATTCCCACTTCTACAGGGTATTGGTTGGTATAGCAGAATTTTATGGAGTGTAACAAAAAGTAATGTTCTCTTATCTGCTGGCTGTCGCTTGGTGTTTGGAATTACGTGAGAATATGAATAGACAAATTGCGATCTTGGAACCAGATGATCTACGTTCTGCATTTCTTTTTCCAGAAGTTTTAGTATTTGTAGTTTTCTCGATTGTTCTAACAGAGGATACTAAGGAGGTGGTGTGAACGAGAGAGAGAGAGAGAGAGAATCTTCTTCTCGAATGAAATCTTATATGTCAAA
Organism: Eucalyptus tenuipes; assembly: GCA_014182365.1. Classification (NCBI taxonomy): domain Eukaryota; kingdom Viridiplantae; phylum Streptophyta; class Magnoliopsida; order Myrtales; family Myrtaceae; genus Eucalyptus; species Eucalyptus tenuipes. Next base: position 3,792,947 of record CM024541.1, on the reverse strand, counting down.
TGGCACTTGTAGGACTGATATTTCCGTGTCTTCATTTCCTTCCTCTTCTATACTGATAATCGTCTCTTCACTTTTCAGCAATGTCTTCAACACAAATTGCAATCAAGAAAGCGGAGATATTAGAGCTGTTGCAAGATAAAAGTGTAGCAAAAGCGGTTATTCGAGGGGAAGCTGGTATCGGGTGGATGGCAAGGGAGATAAGTAATAGTGCAATGGTGGAGGGTCTATCCTACGGCCGTATCTGGGTGTGTTGCACGAACAAACCGGACATCACATGCATATATGCAGATATTGTGCGTCAGCTTTTGCCGATTCCCCCCAGTGAAGAAGAGGATGATGGTAATGAGGGCACTGATAAGACCACAGAGAGCTCTGTTGTCCTGAAAGATAAGGTTCTCAGACTTATCGCCAAAACGTTGTCAGAGGGTCAGGGAGAGAAATTTCTTTTAATCATCTTGGATGACGTTCCCACCGAAATAAAAGAGGCCGATATAACCGCAGAGCTGCTTGTGCCTCATGGACAGAAGGTTAAGGTTTTAATCACAAGAAGAGACTATTCTGGAAATGATATTGTTGAGGAAGCAGCAAGAACAGTGGAGATTGAGCCCTTCCCTTCAAAAGATCTATCGACTTTATTGCGAGAGCTAGTTGATAAAAAGATCCATGAGTTCCCAGATTTCGAGATGCTATCGACAGCAATTGCCGAAATGAGCAGTGGTCTGCCCACTGCGATTGTCATGATTGCTGCAGCTTTAAACTCCATTGCCCACAACAAGTCTAGCTGTTGGAACCTAGACAGCGTGCTGCAAGAAGTTTCCAGTAGTGAAGACCTTCCTCAAGTCCTAACCAAAATGTTGCATTGTTGTCTTGACATGTTGCCTAGCTCGGAAATGGCCAATTGCTTTTGGTACATCTGGCAATTCTTTCCCAGACATGGTGGGATCCATTACAACGAGCTGATTGCCAACTGGATATTGGAGGGATACTTCAGTGATATCGACCGTGTTGAGAATGCTTATGCAAAGGGTCATCGTGTATTGGTGGAGCTTCTGGATCGGCGCTTATTGAAAAGTCTGCAGAATAATATTGTCCCCCTAGAAGGATTAGCTCTGAAGACCCCTGATCACAGATATGGTGGATATGGTGGAACGAGCAGTCTAGGACTGGCTTGTACATTTGACGATGGTAAATGGGAAGGCTTTGGCAGAATCACATGGACAGACGGTATGATACAAACTCTCTGCAGGTCAAAGGACCAAAAAATTACCACTCTACTACTTGACGGAAGCCGTCTCAGCAGGGAAGTTCCCGAAACCTTCTTTGAGCCCATGAAGGACCTTAAAATTCTTGCCCTCTTCAAGCCCAGATTTAGATCTCTGCCCTCACCGCTGCTCAAAATGGAGAAGCTTCTGGTGCTGGCACTCAGAGGCTCTGATCTGCTTGAAAACATAAGCAAGATTGACAAGCTTAAAGCATTGCTCATTCTCGAAATATCCGGTGCTAGCTCCCTGAAAATGATTCCTGCTGATATTTTTGAGCATGCCATCCATATTAGAACTCTGAACCTCTCGTCCGTCCCGATAAACAATCTGCCTTCTTGTTTTTCCAAACTGAGTGGATTGCGTTGGCTTATCCTCAGAAACTGTCCTTGCTTAGAAACACTCCCAAGCCTTACAACTTTGGGGAACCTGGAGACAATTGACGCTTCTGGGACAAATTTGAAGAAATTCCTTGACAAATGCTTTGCACCACTCCAGAAACTTCAATATCTTAATCTCTCGCAAACTAAGATCTTGCGCTTGCCCCTTATTTGCGATGCCGTGAAGCTTACATGTTTATTACTGCGTGGCTGTTCATGCTTATTTAGACTGCCCAGCCTGCCAAGAAGCCTTCAGATTCTTGATCTTTCAGGTTCTGCCTCAACTGAAATCGAGCCGGGACTCAGAGCCACAAAAAAGCAATCAGGTCCAAATGTTACTAACCTTCGACATCTTAACTTGAGTGGTTGTGGTGCACTTGAGAAACTTCCACCTACTAAAGCATTTGAGAAGCTTGAACTACTTGATGTTTCAAATTCTGTTAAGCTGAAGGAAATCGAAGATGAATCCTTTGATCATCTGAAACGCCTTAAAGTACTCAATCTCTCTAATACCAAAGTTGACACCCTACCATCCCTTCATAAACTTGGCAATCTTCGTCAGCTCTTGCTCAAGGATTGTAAATCATTGAAAAGACTGCCCAATATGGAAGATCTTGTGAGACTTAAGGAACTTGATCTTTCAGGTGCCTCTTCTTTGAAGGAAATGGGTCCTGTGTCTCCTTACTGCAAGAAGTTCGACCTCCCAAACCTGCAAAAGCTTTTACTAGCTAGTTGTGATCACCTGAAAAAGCTGCCTCCATTGAATGCCTTGGAGAAACTGGACATTCTCGATCTTTCAGGTTGTACTTTTCTCAACAAAATACCAAATGAATCCTTCGAGCGCATGCCTCATCTTCATCTGCTCAATCTCTCTGAAACGAAGATTGAATGCTTTCTATCTGTTGCTAAACTTGGCAATTTGCACCACCTCATCCTAAGGGACTGTCATCTCCTTACAACTCTAGCTGGATTGGAATCTCTAACAAAGCTTCAGGAGCTTGATCTTTGTGGCACGAGCTCCTTGGGGGAAGTCAAAGCTAAATGCTTGGAGTGCATGCATCAGCTTCAGATTCTTAAGTTATCTGGAACAAAGGTTGATGAATTACCATCCATATCAAAGCTCACCAATTTGACTCAGCTATCACTGAGCGGCTGCTCAGGGTTCACAGAATTGCCACATTTGGATAAACTGGCCAAACTCAAGGACCTGGATCTTGCAGGAACAGAGATTACATCTTTAGCCTCCATTGATACTCTCGGTAACCTCCAACGACTTTCCCTGAGGAATTGTAAGAGTTTAGAATTAAAAGATTTGCCACCTCTTGAACCACAAAGTAGTTTGGAGGTGCTTGATCTGGTGGGAATCAGGATCAATGAGTTTCCCCATTGGACTTTGGAGATGACTAATTTAAAGTGCCTCCATTTGCCAGACCTAAAGCTATTCAACAGGTTGATTGGAGTAAAATAAAGTGCTTACCTGAACGAGTTAACTGGGAGGAATGTGGGATCTTCAAGCTTGAGGGAACCATTACTGACAGTAACAGGCCTTTCCTATCTATTTGTGGTACCGGCATTTTTCAGTTCCTAGAGCAAAATCCCACACTGGGAGATACATGCTTCGGACAATTTCATTTCAGTGTGTACTCCTAGAGAACAAGGTGAAGGTGGCAACATTTATCACTATAGAAATGACTTGGATTCAAGGAAAATATACAATAAGATCAGGCATCTCCCTGATCCTAGACAGCCTGGCTGGGTTCGCAATCCTGCACAGCCTGATTGGGTTCCTCATCCAGGACAACCTGACCAGCTTCCTGATCTTGGACAGCTTGATCGCTCTCAAGAGTTCTACGGGTTTAAAAGTTTGCATGAATATCCAAGAGAAGTTATCAAGTGTGGTACCTGTATTTCTTTTATCGATGATTCATGCATGAGTTGTTTGTCTGATTTGGGGGATGACAACTTGGAGGCACTCAAGGGTTGCTGGCTAGAGAGGTGCAATTGCATTGAATGCATTTTTGCTGGATCAGATGTAACTACTCTGTGGGTTTCCAACCTTCCACATTTAAGAAGCATATATAGTGAGACAGTGAAATCTAAGAGTCATAAGAATCTGAAGAATCTATACATAGATTGTTGCCCTATGCTTATGGGGGCTTTCTCTTCCCTCCAGCTTCCAGAAAACCTTGAAGTCATCCAGATAAAGTTCTGCGACAAATTGGATACACTATTTGAGCCTGAAATATCCACAGGGTGCATATTGCCAAAGTTAAAGACCTTGCATCTGTTGGGACTGCCCCTGCTGAAGAGAATAGGACTCCAGGTTCTGGAAAACCTTAATATTGTCCAGATACAAAATTGTGACAAAGTGGAGACACTGTTCGACCATGAAGCATCGAGGCTGTGCACATTGCCAAACTTACACACCTTGCATCTATTGGAACTGCCCTCCTTGAAGAGCATAGAGATCAGTGGCGCATCTCAAGAAACATATAAAGTTCTCAATTGTCCAAATCTGAAGAATCTGCACATAGATTTCTGCCCCATGATTGTGAGTGTTTTCTCTTCATCCCAGCCACCGAAGAACCTTGAAGTTATCCAGATACAACAGTGTGACAAATTGGAGAGTCAGTCTGGGGACAAAACATCTGCGGAGTACGCGTTGCAAAAGTTACACACCTTGCGTCTATGGGAACTGTCCAGGTTGAAGCGCATAGGGGTCGGCGGAACTGAATCATCTCTGGAAACATCTATTCGTGGATGCCCAAATCTGCCTGCTCTGAAGTAACTTCTTCTTAATCCTAGAACAGCCTATTTCATGATGCGTAAAGACAGCAACATATGCATGTTCCCACATTATCCTGTGTAAGCTCTTCTGTTTTGGTTGCAGAAGCAAACGATCAAAAATTAAATAAAAATAATAAGAAAATAAATTGGATATCAAATTTATGTGGTTTCCTAAAAAACTAGAGATATTTGCAGGTAAGAACGTCTTTACCTAGACTTATTTCAAAACTGAGTACTTGTGATCATTCAATTATTTTAGCCCATAGTATTCTAACATTTTTAGTACTCGTGATCGTCCAAGTAATTTAACTCTTTGAGTACTTGTGATCGTCCAAGTATTCAAACCTTTTAAGTACTTCTTTGAGACTAATATGACCACTTTGATCCTTATTTGAAATAATGTTGACTTCGTGCCATTATTTGAGAAAATAAGGGTACTTTAAATTTTTGAGAACGTTCGTTTCGCGGAAAATAATTTCGGGGAAAATGTTTTCCGGATTTTTCGACGTTCGTTTCACGAAAAATGAATTCATTGGGAAAATGTTTTCCATGAAAGGAAAAAAGTCTTCTAAATTAAGGGAAAATGTTTTCCACTTTTGAAAAGTGGAAAACATTTTTCTTACTTGATCTCTTTTATCTTACACCTCTACAAATCCTCACTTCCTCCTCCCCTTTCTTTTTCTTCTTTTCTTTTTTTGTTTGAATTATTTTTTAATTTTCTTTTTCTTTTTTAATTCGAATTATTTTTAATTTCTTTTTTCTTTTCTTTTTCTTTTTCATTTCTTTGTTTCTCATCTTCTTCTTTCTTGGCTAGTCGTCGGCCGTTGCCAAGCGAATCTCGAGCTCGTCAAACTCAAGCTCGCGCTCTCACTCTTGCTTATCATTTTATTTATTTATTCTACCCTGCCGGTTGTGACATTCTTTCAGCAGAGAACACACGTGCTTTCTTCTTCTTTTTTTTTTTGTTTATTAGAACACAAAAGACGCAGGGGGAGGACAGGCCACTCAACTGGAAGATTCTCATGAGGGCTGTACATGCTTTGTTTTTTTTTTTTTAAAATCCATACGAACTTTTTTTAGAGTAGATGAGCGTTTGACGACAATGAGGGAACAAAGATATGAAATAAGTTTGCCTAGATTTAAAGGCAAGTTCATATTTGATGGATTTATAGGTCGGTAAGTGATGCATGCTTAAGTGGTGAAGTCTTAGAAAATATTTTCCTTAGAAAATATTTTCCAAAACATTTTCAGGTTTTAGCCGAACACCAGAAAATATTATTATTTTCCTGAAAGATGACTTCCGGGAAAATATTTTTCTGAAATGGCCCATTTTCCGCGAAACGAACAAACCCTAAACGGGAAAGAGGAAGAAGGAAAAAGAAAGAAGGCCAAGCCGGCCTGCTCCTAGCCCAATCTTGATTTTTTTTTGTTGATTTTTGTTAAAATTTTAATAATTAGCAATAGTAATGTAAATGCTCCTAATGTATACATGCAATGCATCTTAATGAAAAACATACATGATGATAATTATTTATTTTACTTTTCTTTTAATTAATTAATTTTTAATAATAACTGTTTAACTTAATTTTAAAAAATTCAGATTTTCTTTTTTAATTAATACTACCGATGCTAGTGCTCCTAACGTCTACATATGATGCGCTTTAATGAAAATTATTTTTTATTTAGAGGTTAAAGATTGATCCCTAATTTTCTATATGATAAAATCCTTGATAAAAAGGTTAAACTTAGATGTCAACAAGTGTGATGGCAAACTCACCTTGGAAGCTGAACTTGCCTTAAAAGGTGGGTAAGGGAAAAAGTGTGAGGCCTGTCACAACATATGACGGGGTCTGTATTATACCGCTGTAAACTCTGTCATCGCACCTTTGATGTTATATGTGCTTTAATGCCTTCTAAGACCCCTCACAGCGCAAGGACCAAATTTTTTCCTACTGGCCATGGGCACCCGCTGCAGCTGTGTAATATTAAAGAAGATACTAAATTTCGCTCGTGCTCCGTATGCGACAATCCTTGTGTTGATCCTACCTATCAATGCACTAAGTGTGAGGAGTTCATTGTCCATGAAGCATGTGCTAAATTGCTGCAGAGTATCCCGAAACCTTTTCACCATACCCACCCTGGGAGCTGCTCGAGAAAAGCAGATCTACGTGTGCAGCCTGTCTCAAATTAAGTTATGGCTTCACTTACAACTGCAAAATATGCTCGTCATCATTTTGCCTCCAATTTGGCTGCATGAATCTCAAGCCCCTCATAAAATATGGAGGTTACAGTCATAACCTTGGCTTCTTCTAGAACATACTGTTGAATGCAAATCACGCAATTCCATAATCTCCATAACCAGAACAAGAACATGCATAATTGAGTAGAAAGATTAACGCACCTGTTTTGGAATCCATCGTTCTTGAAGCGGAAGCGGAAAACTAATGTTCCACACGCAAGTCATTCTCCTCTATTACCCTCCGTATCACTGGCTCAATGAGACGGCCCCCTCACCCTTTAGCGCTAGGTAAACGCCCCTTATGTGAGGATACGTGTGAGAATTCGGGTTAGAGGAGAGACTTAAGCATTATTTATAGAGTTTCTAGCCAGACTCCCTCATTACGGGCCATACTCAACTCGGCCCACACTAGCCAGCCCCATATTAGACTAATTAAGAAACCTTTTATCTCACCTTAGACCAACCGTGTAAAACGGTAACCATAAAATGGTAAATTACAATATCAATTAATGTAATTCACATTAGAAAAACTCTTACATTGTCCCACTTGGACTATATTAATTGAAATTGTACTGTTTGTGTGTGCCTTGGTCTAGAGATAATTCTTAATAGTCAATCCTATCCCATAAAGTCTCAAACACCGAATCATGGCGGTAACTGCATGTATACACACAGAACCTTCCACGGTCATGAGTGCTCTCAACTTTATTGATACGGATTCAATATGGTAGTGTGGCAAATGGATAACATCTCTCATAGAGAGATCCCATTTGTCAGTCACCATTCTCTTACCTTAAGCGTCACAAAAACTTGTGCCACTAGAGAATGTCTTTATGGTTCTAATGAACCCATATATGTCTTGTCCTTACGATTAACCTTTCTTTATGTATAACAAGACACATGCACAAGGCTAATAACCGGATGCCCCTTAGCCTTCACTCAAGGTTTAAGCAATACCTTGAGACTTTTAACAATATATATATATTCAACATAATAACAATCTATTCAAAAATATTTTATTGAATGCAAAAGTTGACATATATATATATATATATATATATATATATCAAAGTGTTACTAAATTGTAACAAATACAGATGTAAATTTTATTCAAGGAAAAATAAAACACAATTCCCACTAAATAACAGCATCCCAAGATGCTCCTAGGCCCACGCTAATGACATGTCGCTCAAATACACACCAGCATAGGCCTTTAGTTAGTGGATCTGCAACCATATCATCTGTAGGAATATGATATACTACAATGTCACCATTCTGCACTGATTCCTTTATAGTCAAAAACTTGACCTCCATGTGTTTAGATCCATTGAGACTTCTGTTGTTATTAATAAACAATACTGCAGAATTATTGTCACAATGTAGCTGTATGGGCCTATCCACAAAATCAAAAACTGATAACTCCCTAATGAGGTTCCGGAGCCAAATAGCTTGAGTAGCAGTTGAAAAACATGCTACAAACTCCGCTTGCATGGTAGAAGGAGATATGGATTTCTGTTTCTCGCTCTTCCATGATATTACGCCTCCTGCCAACATAAATATGTATTCTGTCGTTGACTTCTTATCATCTTGATAGCCAGCAAAATCTGCATCCGAATACCTTGCTAATTGCAAGTCTGGAACATGTCTATAAATCAGCATATAATCTCTTGTTCTCTTTAAGTACCTTAAAACCTTCTTGGCAGTAACCCAGTGATCGCGTCCTGGATTTGACTGATATCTACCTAAAAGCCCTGTTGCAAAGGAAATATCTGGTCTAGTGCAAACTTGAGCATACATGATACTTCCAAGCACACTAGCATAAGGTACATTTTTCATTTGAGCTTTCTCAAAATCTGAATTAGGGCATTGTGAAAGACTCAATTTATCACCCTTAACAACAGGAGCAATTCCTGGTTTGCAATGCTATATATTGAATCTTTTTAAAATGCGATCAATATATGCCCTCTGAGACAAACCCAATGAACGGCGAGAACGATCCCTATGGACCTCAATGCCAAGAACAAAAGACGCCTCGCCAAGGTCTTTCATGTCAAAATTTTTCGATAACATCCGCTTTGTTTCATGCAATAAACCAATGTCACTACTAGCAAGCAAGATATCATCCACATAAAGTATGAGAAAAATGTATTTCCTCCCACTGACCTTGGTGTATATACACTGATCTACTTTGTTCTCAATAAATCTGAATGAAGTAACAATACTATGAAACTTTAAATACCACTGTTTAGAAGCTTGTTTAAGGCCATAAATAGACTTTTTCAATCTACATACAACCTTACGAGTCATCTGCTGCAAAACCTTCGGGGCTGCACCATATAAACCTCCCCATTAAGGTTTCCATTTAGAAAAGCAGTCTTAACATCCATCTGGTGTAACTCCATATCAAAATGAGCTACCAATGCCAAGATCACTCTAAAGGAATCTTTAGAAGAAACTGGAGAAAATGTTGCTTCATAATCTATTCCTTCTCTTTGAGTGAAACCCTTGGCTACCAGCCTAGCTTTAAACTTTTTAATTTTCTCTTTGGAATCCCTTTTAGTCTTGAATACCCATTTGCAGCCAATAGGTTTACAACCTTCAAGCAATTCAACAAGCTCCCATACACCATTGTGTTTTATAGATTGCATCTCATCTTTCATCGCATCTAGCCACAAATCTGATTGAGGACATGAGATGGCATTCGTATAAGTTACCGGATCAACAACACAGCCAATATCATAATCATGCTCTCCTAGATAGACAAGATAGTCTGGTGGTATAGCTGAACGTCTTTCCCTAGTCGATCTTATGAGTGGAGCTACTTCAACCTCATTATGAATTTGAGGGGCTTGAGGAATTTCTTCAGGGAATTGTCTCAACAACAGGATCCTGAGTCGCAACAGGCTCAGTTTGCGGCGCAGGAGGCTCCATAATTGTCTGCATAGGATGAGACAGGGATCCAGTAACCCCCACCATACTATCATCTTCAATAGTTCGTGAGCAACTACCATTTTCAGCTACATCAAATTCCAGAAATTTTGCAGTCTGAGATTCCACAATTCTTGTACCTCCATTAGGGTTATAAAACTGATACCCCTTTGAATAATCTGGGTAAGATACGAAGTAACACCAAGTAGTTTTGGAATCCAACTTACTTAGTGTTGGATTATATAACTTCACTTCTGCCGGACATCCCCAAACTTTAAGATGATTCAAGGTAGGTTTATGTCCAGTCCACAACTCAAAAGGAGTCAATGGAACCGCTTTAGTAGGAACACGATTTAGAATATAAAGAGCCGTTTTCAAAGCTTCACCTCACAGAAAATTAGGTAAATTGGTCCTACTAATCATACTTCTCATCATGTCCATAAGAGTATGATTGCGCCTTTCAGCTATACCATTTTGTTCAGGACTTCCAAGCATAGTAAATTGACCTATTATCCTAGAATCCTCTAAGTATTTAGCAAATGACCCTTTAAGTTGTCCAGCGTCACCGTGCCAACCAAAATACTCACCACCACGATCAGATCTGACAATCTTTATCACTTTTCCCAATTGTTTCTCCACTTCAACCCGAAAAATCTTGAATTTGTCAAGAGACTCGGACTTTTCTTTAATCAAGTATAAGTATCCATATCGGGAAAAGTCGTCAATAAATGTCATGAAATAAAAATTTCTGCACAAAGTAGCCGTGTACGGTCCACTAATATCAGTGTGAATAACCTCCAACAAGTCAGAACTTCGTATGGTAGACTTCTTTATCTTAGTCATCTTACCTCTATAACAGTCTACGCAAGTCTTTAGATTACTTTTAAGAGTAGGCAAGATGCCAGCCTTTATAAGCATTTCTACTCTTTCTTTAGATATGTGACCTAGACGTTTATGCCACAATGCATAAGATTGTTCCTTAGCTAGAGGCCTTTTGGAAACAATCTTTTCAGCTAAATAAGCAACGTACTTGTCGTTGGGACATAAACTCAAATCGATATAATCCATTGGATAAATTGCAACACCCAATCTTATTTGAATCATAAAACATGGAAATAGTATTCCTCTTTATTTCAAAAGAGTATCCACACATGTCCAAACAAGACACAGAAACTAAATTCCGCCTAAAATAGGGTATGTAAAAGGTGTTTCTCAACATGATCCTAAACCTAGAATCTAAAATCAAAATGACATCTCCCATGAACTTGACGTCAACTTCAATGTTGTTTCCCACAGTGAGCTTTGATTCATCCTGATTTGGCGTCCTTCGGTTTATGAACCCCTGTATGGTAAACGCAACATGATTAGTTGCACCACTATCTAGCCACCAAGAATTGGTTGGGGTTTCAGATAGATTAGATTCACAAACAAACGCCAAAGAATCATTATCTTTAGGCTCACTTTTGGTTCTCTTGGACAACCAAACCTTATACTTATTGTAGCATTTTTTTTACGTGTCATCTCTCCCTACAAAAGTAGCAAAGAACACCATCCTTCTTGGTGAATGCTTTCTTAGGACCCAAACTGTTAGAAGGTCCAGCACCATCAGAATTTCCTTTATTGTTGGAAGGACCAGCAACTTCATAATTCCCTTGTGAGTATAGCTTTTCAACTTCTTACTCTTGTCACTACCAGAATTAGAAGCATAAAGAGCAATGTGCCCTTTATCTTTCTTCAATTTCTCTTCCTCTGCCACCACCCTTGCAATCAGGTCATTAACTGACCAGGTTTCATCTTGGGAACTATAATTGGTCTTGATAATCCAAAAATCCGGAGGAAGAGTATTTAGAGCTTGATGCACAATGCAAGCAGTGGGAATAACAACATTGAGAGCCTGAAGCTTTGTATGCAAATCTACCATCCTCAAAATATAATCTCTAACTTCACCAGAACCATCACACTTCATAGTAAATAGTGTTTGCAGGTGTGTCCCTACAGCATTAGGCGAGACACGGTTTCTAGCCATCAAAGCTTCCATCATTTTCCTAGCAGTGCAGTCTATAGGCAAACCACTTTTCAAGTGTTCCTGAATGGAACGCTTCATGGATAGCAAGTAAATTCTATTGCTCTTTTCCCAAGTAGCAAAATTTGCTTTCTGAGCCTCTGTACTCTCGGCAGTAAGATCTGCCGGCCAATTGGCAGTAACAGCCATATGAACATCTGCCATCTCCATAGCAAATAGAAAATCTTCTCTCAATCTCTTAAAGTTTGAACCGGTAAGAACCTCAATAGTGACGGAGTTATCGTTTATAGAAAATGTGACTGAAAGACAAGCAATGTATATAATCAGCATCATGTGAGCAATGTGTAACTTGACATACAAGTACACATTCAGAGAGTTACATGCAAAATCACATAATCACCTTTGGGTAAAATACATGACATGCAGTTGTACACTCCCCACATGATAGCGGTTATGAGAATATATTCCAATCTTCGTGAATTCATCACCTTTGGGCATATGAACCACTAGAATCAGTCACTCCTCTACCACACCATCATGTATCCTTGCATGAACTAATACATAATCACCTCCTTTGGGAGTATGACTACGCATTAGACCAGGAGACATCCCAATCATTATACGAGACCGAAATTTCTCAAACCCAATCAAGTGTGCCACTTTGGCGGTCACAACTCAATTGAATCCTTGAAATTCTCCCATACCAGGGATATAAACTTTATTTCTCATATACACCATATACATGTGATTTTAACTTTAATGATAGGGGCAGTAAATCACTAAAATCACAATCATGCTAATTACATTGCTTTATTCATTAATAAAAATTAAATTTTATTGTATATTATTAATGAATAACACTTTTATGATGTTTATGTGATAGCATATCAGTAACTCAACACTTGTATTTCCAAAAATCACAGAAAAATACAAGAAAAATACGCAAAAATACACTTAAAATACACGTATTTAGGGTTTCATATGCATTTTCACATCCATAAAATCATCAAACATGTAAAATAAATACACCACAAGATAGAAAATGATCATACGAATCCAACGCCGCCAGCCACGCGCCAATCGGAGCATCCACGCGCCCGCATGCGCCGCCTGAGTGCGCGGCGCATGGAGCTCACGCGCGGGCGAAGAAGGCCGGTCAAAACCGGTCCAACTAGCAGCGGTTCGACCGATTCCCTGCTCGACCGTTGACCGGGTCGGGTCGGTCAATGGGTCGGGTCAGATCCTCGGGTTGGGTCGGGTCGGCCCGCGTATCGGGTCGGGTTCGGGTCGGGGTCGTTGACGTCATCGTGACATCGGCACCTGCGTGCGTCGCATGTGCGACTGCGCCCCGCGTGTGGGAGCGCGTGAAGGTGCGTGGCCGCGCGTGGGGGCACGTGTGGCCTGCCCTGGCGATGCGCCGCCCACGGATTTGCTTGCCTTGACGAGCCAAGTCCGAATATATAATTTAATTTAATTTTTATTCAACGAAAAATCTCGAAAATCTCAAATTAGGGCAAAATTTTATGCGTTCAAGTTATAGGGTTATGGTTGCTCTGATACCACATGTTGAATGCAAATCACGCAATCCTATAATCTCCATAACCAGAACAAGAACATACATAATTGAGTAGAAAGATTAACGCACCTGTTTTGGAATCCATTGTTCTTGAAGCAGAAGCGGAAAACTAATGTTCCACGCGCAAGTCATTCTCCTCTATTGCCCTCCGTATCATTGGCTCAATGAGACTGCCCCCTCACCCTTTAGCGCTAGGTAAACGCCCCTTATGTGAGGATACGTGTGAGAATTCGGGTTAGAGGAGAGACTTGAGCACTATTTATAGAGTTTCCAGCCAGGCCCCCTCATTATGAGCCAGGCTCAACTCAGCCCACACTAGCCAGCCCCATATTAGACTAATTAAAAAACCTTTTATCTCACCTTAGACCAATCCCGTAAAACGGTAAATTACAATATCAATTAATGTAGTCCACATTAGGAAAACTCTTACACATACATCGGAATGTTTCATGTAAGGCCTGTTATAGAGAAATATTGCCGTGTTCTAGCAAGGAAAAGGAAGTAGAAACTAGAGACAAACAGGGACTTTTTCGTTGTGTGAGGTGTGACTACAATCTACATTTATTATGTGGTCCGTTACCTTGTCTAATTAAGTCTGACGACCACACGCACTTTCTCCAACTTGAGGACAAGTTTGTTGAGGACAATTCAGGCAAGTATTATTGTGATGCTTGTGAGAAAGAAAGGGACCCAAAGAAGTGCGTCTGCAAATGTTCTCAAGAAACATGCCCGTACGTTGCTCACTTTGAATGCATGAAGCCTTAGGTATGTCTGGTCCCTTTTATACCTCAAGTTTTCTGTTGCTGAAAAAGTTCATGTGACTCTGCAATGTTAAAGTAAGAATCATGGAATCACAGAATCAGATGCTTCTAATGTTTGCCGTCCGAACTATGTGCATGTAATGCAATTTTAGTGCAAATGCAGAATATAGGCCATGGATTTTCTGTAGAAAAACTATTTTTCTGTGTACTGCCTTCAATGTTTTCTTAATCCTAGAAAAAGAAGTGCAGAATCTGAAAAATTGACTCCACGAAGCAAGTATATAATGCAAATTGCTCAAACCTTGTTTCCAGATAGGAGAGAACTTTTCAGTTAGGCTAGACCGGCTGACTTGATCAGAAGAAAAATGACCTCGTCTTCATCCTAAGACTTCTCAATAATACTTCATTAGTCCTTCGTTTACTTTTGCTGCTGCAGTGAACTCCCAATTATGCTTCAAAATTTTATCTCAATTTATGTTCGATTGTCAGGTGATATGTTTATTGAAGGGTGATCAGAAAGAAGTGGAATTAAGAACCCTTGGTACTAAACCCATTTGCGGTAAAGTAATGAGTGAAACCCAGGACACCACCGAGATGGTTTCGATGAATGAGGAACCAGATGGAGTACATGATACAAGAGAACAAAGCATCCATATAAGTAGGCAGTATAAGGCTGCGCAAGCAAGTTTGAGGCAGGAGCCGTTGGGCAGGGCAAAGGCGTTAGATGGTAAAACAGTTGGCAGAGGGTTGTTGTGATGCTCATGCTCTCACGGGAATGCAACGACTCTTGTTTGATATGTTGTTTGAGACAATATAATATAAGATTAAGTCGTTTCGATTGGGTTGAGAGATGGTATTGTGAATGTACAACATTTTAATTTGTCGCTCATGGGTACAACTCCTCTATCTATGAGACTTAATTGATTCTTTTGATTAGAAGATATGTTCATTTTACTGTCACACCCCAATTCCTACAAGAACGGGGGAGACATGACCATTCTTCCACACGAAGGATGCAACCTTAAACAACAACCTATTATCAACATATATATCTTAATCTTAATATATATCAAATAAACCAATAGGTTGGTTACAACATCAGAGTTTTTATAATCCACCAAAAAGAATATGTATAACTAGAATACCATCAACCGAACAAAGTAATGACAATTACATATGCAACTTCCTTAAACCATATCCAAAACACAACTCCCAAAAATCCCCATGATAGTGCTCTCGTATTACTAGTCATTAACCAAGGAACCTGAAAAGATTGCAAAAGAAAGGGATGAGCAGCTACAGCCCAATGAGTAGTACATCTATCGAGCAACCACTATGCATGTATGCAAAGCAATATCGAAACTTCATAACTCAACCTCAAGGTATGAAATACATATTGAAATCCATATAAGTTGTTTCATTTCACCATTACAATTCAAGCATTAGTGGTTGAGTCCATCTATTAACCTCACAGCACATCACATCTCAAGGTTTTAGAGGTGACTCTCATGAGACCACATCATCGTGTAGCACTTAACTCTTGAGTAGTACAAGACTTTAGAGGTAGCTTCCATGAAGTTACGTTATCGTGTACACTTAGTCCTTAACTAATGCATATCAATAGTAAAAGGCCCTAGAGGTGACTCGTGCGAAACTACGTTATCGTGTAGCACTTTGTCCTTGACTATAAGGCCCAGAGGTGGCTCCCATAAAGTTATATTATCATGTAACATTTAGCCCTTGATCAACACATATTAATGGTACAAGGCCCTAGAGGTGGCTCTTACAAAATTACTTTATCGTGTGACACTTAGCCCTTGACTACAGGGTCCTAAAGGTGGCTCTTAAGAAGTTACGTTATCGTATAATACTTAATCATTTACCAATCCATAGCACAATTGGCTTTGCAAACAAAAACATCACTTTTCATAGAACAATTATCTCCACAAAACCAATTCAGAATCCGTATCATAAATCGATTTCACATATTGAATTAAATCACTTTTCATAAATCATACTCATTTCAATACAATTCTTTCATAAAAAAGTTCCATAAATCCAAAATATATCATTTCTCCCAACTCCATTCATTAGATAGAATATGTATATATTTCACAATACATATCTCATACCATTTTGAAATTCATTTCATAAACTAATAACATTTCAAATCATTTTTCTCATTAAACGTTTCCTAAATTATCAAATAACCCATTCCATAAATCAATTCTCATTGTAATACGAACATTTAAACTTTCAGAACACCTTCCATAACATGTTTCTCAAACCATTCTCAATTAAATAAAAACTAGAAAATGCTTGATCTATTAGTTTTGCCTTTTAGCCAAATCACAATTTGCACATAATATGCCTCATACTCTTAATTTCCAAAATATGAGTTAACAAATTCAAAAAGAAGATAGCATCACTCACATGGGAATACCCAAACCAAACAACGCGTAGCTTAACGAGCCGATAATCTCGTAATCTTGTCAATCAAACAAGAATCAACATTAAAACCAAGGAAAACACTACCTCAACAACGAAACAACTTAACTATGCCTAAATGATAACAAAATGGCTTCTACGTTCTGGCAAATCGCTTACTTGAATCGATTACCCAAATTTAAACGCAACGTGAAACTCAAACACAAAACCCAAAATTCTCACTCTGACCAAACCATAGCGCCAAAATGGCTCCCGTCAAAACCCACAGCTCCACAATGCCATAATCCATCATTTTCGTGAAATCCTGAAGCTCCTCAACTCAAAAACGCAGCTCAATTTTCATGTAACTTCGAATTGAAGCCCTAACCTTGAAAACTATTCCTTTTGGATGAACGAGTGACGTGAGTACTTACCTAGGGTTGTGAATTGAAGTTGGATCGGCTTGGTGAGGCCCCCATGGCGTGAATGTACTCTTTCTTTTCCCTCTCTTCTTCTTCTTTCCTCCTTTTCCTTCTTTTCAATCCCTATGTGAGCTTTCAGTCAAAATGGGCCGAGCACACCCCTTTCCCCTCTCTTTGTTAACTTGTCAACCTTTCTTTGTTTTCTTCTTTTTTATTCTTTTGCAGGCCCCGCAATTTTTTTTTTTGACTTAGTACTAAAAACTCATAAACTTATGGTATTTGTACTTATTTAGTTTTAAACTTTTCAATTGAACCAATTTAGTCCTAAACCTTTTCATATTGATACTAATTCAGTTTATCCGGCCAAATTTGGCCTGGCACTAACATGGATGTCAACGGACCGAGGAACATTGATGTGGCAATTTGTAAATAATTTTTCATTTTTTTCATTTTTTATTAATTTTTTCCTTTTCTTCTTTTTCCTTTTCCTTTTCTTTTCCACTTCTTCCTCTTGGCTTTCTTTTCCAACTATGGCTGGCAAACCTCCGGCGGCTCGTCGGCCAGGCAAGGGCCATGAAGCCCTTACTGCTTGTCGGCAAGGGTCGCGACCCTTTGGGTGAGGCCGCCTTCACTCGCGGCCACAGGCAAGGCAAGGCTGTGCGAGGGTTGCAACCCTTGCCGAAGGCTCGCTTTCTATTGCAAGGAATCCAAGGAAGAAGAAAAGGAAAATGAAAAGAAAAAGAGAAAAGAAAAAAAATTCGGAAAAAAATAAAAAATATTAAAAATTGCCACATTAAGCGTTGGGACGGCTGATGTTCACGCCAGCGTTAGTCGGCCAAAATTGGCCAAATGGACCAAATTGGTACCAATGTGACAAGGTTTAGGACTGAATTAGTCCAATTGAAAGATTTAGGACTGAATTGATACAAATACTATAAGTTTAAGACTTTTTTGGTATTTTTCCCGGTCAAAGTCCCGAATTATTCACTTACAATGGCCAATGTTCACTGACAGCCAATATTCGCTGCTATCTATGAGACTTAATTGGTTCTCTTGATCCAGAAGTACAAAATTCGGACAATCAAGTCCCCAAAGCAAGAATTTAATGCATATTACTCAACCATATTTCCGGATAAGAGAAAAATTTTAGTTAGGCTACACCGACTGACTTGATCAGAAGAAAAACGGCCTCGTCTTCATCCTCAGACTTCTCTTTGTACTTCATCTGCCCTTCGTTTACTTTTACAGCTGCCATGACATGCTTCAAAATGTTATCTCAATTTATGTTCGATTCTCAGGTGCTACGTTTACTGAAGGGTGAGCACAAAGAAGTGGAATTAAGAACCCTTGGTACTAATCGCATTTATGGTAAAGTAATGATTGAAGTCCACGACACAACCGAGATGGCTCTGAAGAATCAGGAACAGGCATCCGATAGATCAAGGGAACAAGACATACGGACCTTAGATAATTTAATGGATGCTTTCATTCAAGACAAGCAAACTTTCAGATTTTAAAGAAGAAAATGATAGGGACAGAGCATGCATCTTTTTGGAAGCGACTGGAAGATAGTGGTAGCATAGCAAAAGATTCCCCATACGTTGATATCCAAATTTTGACGTTCCATTTAATAATTCATTACATAGAAAAATGGGGATTGACCCCAACCCCCAGAAAAAATATTAACTTAAAATTGCATATAGTATTAGGAGCATTCATCATATAGTTTGGTTATTTCATTTGCATTGGGCTGGCAGTAGAGAATTTAAATTGATGGCTCTAAACTTAATGGAATTGGACTAAGCTCGCAGGGTTAAGAGAGTTCGGATAAGCCCATGGATGGGAATCATGCTGTGCTTTGCACAGGATATTTGAAGTTCATGTGTAATCAGAGGATATTGCATTATTAAACTTGGAAATAATGTGGATGTATTATATTGATTTCGTCAAAGTGAGAGGATGAAAAGGAAACAAATAGTTTGTTTAAAGAAAATAAGTGGGAGTTATATGATTGCACGTGAATGGATCGTCCACGGAGAACATATATTTAGCCATTGAAAATTCAGTCAAGCCATCCGAAGATTGACCGAATATTTCTGCTAAAGCAAAAAAGAGGAAATAAAATGTGCAATAGTGAAAAGGGGAGAGTCGGTGAGTGGACTATATAAAAAAGAAGCGATGGAATTTCACCGGGAAGGAGGCCACACAATATATTGAAAATGCACGACACAATTCGAAGAGGAGAGAGAGAGAGCGTTCTGCAACGCGAGAGAGAGAGAAGAGGGGTCCTTCAGCCAAGCCATAGTCGAAACACCGCCGTTGCCACACCACCCTCCGCCTTGCCGTCCCCGCCGCTCGTGCTACCCCTTCGCCATGGAGCCCAATGACATTGAGCACCTACCGCCGTAAGCTCCAACCTCAACGACTAAGCTGCTGTCCTGACGTGTCACGACTTTTACGCTCACCGTTAAGTTCCAGCAATTCCAGGCGAGGTTCTTTTGTCGAAAGCACTCACGTTGAATATTATAGGTCAAAGAAGACAATTCCGCTTGCTACACGAAGAAGATCCATTCACTTGCAAAAGATGTCAGAGCCAACGTGGTGAAGTCTGTGTTAGACAAAATAATTCATATGCGGAAGCCAGGATCAATTAAAGACAAACCTCCAGCCATTGTTCTTGTTCACGTTCGTCAGAAAAACCTGAAATCAAAGAAAAATTGGGGACACGCTACTAACCCAATTCACTCTCGTACTGATGGTGTATACTGAATGAGAGAGTTTGAGTTAGACCTTGTCATCACCCGTCAGAAATGAACGTACGTTCCTTTTTATACACCGTCTCCCATCAAGACGGTTACCAAATGGGCGGTTGTCATGAAAGGGTACGAAGCGTGGAAAAACTTTATGTCGAATAGTCGCAACTTTAAGAGAAAATGTGAGTCTAAAATGTGGGATCACAAAAATAAATAACATTCTCCCACTTGATCCCATCATTTTCATCATACGGATTATCCAACTAATTCCACGAAAACTTTATGCTTAAAGAAAAGAAACAAAACACATGGATCATGGCGACATGTCCTCTAAGAGTGAGTAATATCTTCCATGTATCACAATGCATCTTATTTCTTTAATGTCAGCCTATATGTGACAACATATCTTAATGAATAAACCCCATGTCTATTCCAGAACCAAGGAAAAATGTTATTCTCATAAGCAACAAAATGTGTACACCAAAATTGAGAATCAACATTACAACTGAATAAGAGTTTCATACAACAAAAATCGTTCATATGACGATAAATTACAGGATGAGACCTATTCCCATACTAGTTACATGATCCTTATACTTCATTGATGGCATGCCTTTAGTTAAAGGATCAACTATCATCAATTCAGTGCTAACGTGTTCAATGACCACTTTGTTCTCCTTAACACGTTCCCTTATGGCTAAATACTTAATGTCGATATGCTTACTTTGACTACCACTTTTGGCATTTTTAGCCATAAAAACCGCAACTGAATTGTCACAATATATTCTTAATGGCCTAGAAATAGAGTCAACAATTCTAAGCCCAGCAATGAAACTCTTCAACCATACACCATGTGAGGTAGCCTCAAAACAAGAAACGAACTCAGCCTCCATAGTGGAAGTAGCAGTCAAAGTCTGCTTGGCACTTCTCCATGACACGGCTCCGCCAGCTAACATAAAAATGTATCCTGATGTTGATTTTCGTGAATCAACGCATCCCGCAAAGTCCGCATCCGAATAACCGACCACTTCCAGGTTGTCAGTCCGTCTATACATAAGCATATAGTCTTTGGTACCTTGAAGGTATCTCATCACTTTCTTTGCAGCTCTCCAGTGGTCTAAACCTGGATTACTCTAATATCTTCCCAACATTCCCACAACAAAAGCGATGTCAGATCGAGTGCAAACCTGAGCATACATTAAGCTTCCAACATCAGAAGCATATGGAATGTTGTACATTTGTTCCCTTTCCAGATTGTTCTTGGGGCATTGGTTCAAATTGAACCCGTCACCCTTCACAATGGGTGCTATACTTGGTGAACAATCTTTCATCCGAAATCTCTCTAGGACCTTATTAATATAGGTTTCTTGAGATAGTCCTAAAATGCCTCGAGGTCTATCTCTATGGATCTTAATGCCAATGACATAAGATGACTCACCCATATCCTTCTTGTCAAAACTCTTAGAGAGAAATTGTTTCACCTCATGTAGCAACCCCTTATCATTGGTTGCAAGTAATATATCATCCACATACAACACAAGGAAACAAATTTTACTCCCACTGACCTTCTGGTATATACATTGATCCATGACATTCTCTACAAAATCGAATGAAGAGATGACTTCATGGAACCTTAAGTACCATTGACGGGATGCTTGTTTCAGGCCATATATAGATTTCTTAAGCTTGCACACCAAATGCTCACCTTTACTAGAGGGGAATCCTTCAGGTTGTTTTATGTAAACCTCCTCCTCTAATTCTCCATTGAGGAACGCCGTTTTCATATCCATCTGATGTAATTCCATATCAAAATGGGCAACCAATGCCAAAACAATACGAAGAGAATCTTTCTTAGATACAAGAGAAAAGGTCTCCGTGTAATCGATTCCTTCCTTTTGAGTGAATCCTTTGGCAACGAGTCTAGCTTTATATCTTTCAATGTTACCTAATGAATCCTTCTTAGTTTTGAAGAACCATTTACAATCAATGGCCTTCGCACCATTAGGTAACTCAACCAAATCCCAGACTTTATTAGATGCCATAGAACTCATCTCTTCCTTCATGGCATTGTACCACAAATTAGATTTATCACTATCCATAGCTTGTGAAAACGTTTCGGGATCATTCTCAGCTCCAATATTGTAGTCAGACTCTTATAAATACACAATATAATCACTAGGAATAGCCGATTTCTTTATTCTAGCAGATCTTCTCAATGTTGCATCAACATTCTCTTGAGGAGCGTGTTGCTCAATTGGTTGTTCAACGGTTTACGTAATTGCTGAACAAGCGGATCTACTATATCAATATCGGCGGGTTGTGGAACTTCAACGATTGGTTGTTCAATAGCCGGTTGAACCGAAGGGGCATTATAAGCAACAACTAACCTTAAACTTGAGGTGGAAGGTTGAGTGTCTCGAATGATCTTCCTTAGGAACAAGGTCCTTCGATTGATCGCTCCCACTAATCAAGTCATTTTCAAGAAATTTTGCATTTCTTGATTCCACAATCCTAGTGGTATGAGATGGACAATAAAACCTGTATCCCTTAAACCTTTCGGCATATCCAATGAAATACCCACTTATGGTCCTTGGGTCCAACTTCTTTTCTTGTGGATTATAAACTCACTTCAGACGGGCATCCCCAAACGCGCACATGATGCAAACTCGGTTTCCAACCCTTAAATAACTCAAAAGGTGTCTTTGGGACAGCCTTGGTCGGAACTCGGTTTAATATGTACACTGCCGTCTTAAGTGCTTCAGTCCACAAGGATTTAGGAAGTTTGGAGCTGTTAAGCATACTACACACCATGTCCAATAAGGTCTGATTTCTTCTTTCCGCTACGCCATTTTGGTCCGAAGAACCAGGCATAGTATATTGGGCAACTATTCCATGCTCTTGAAGAAATCTTGCAAATGGACTAGGTGCTTGTCCATCTTCAGTGTATCTACCATAGAATTCTCCACCTCTATCTGATCTCACGATCTTAATTTGCTTATCGCATTGTTTCTCTACTTCCGCCTTAAATACCTTAAAGGCATCTAATGCTTCATATTTATTATGAATCAAGTAGAGATACATATAACGTGAGTAATCATCTATGAAGGAGATAAAGTATTTCGACCACAAGAGTCCATATCCGGACTACATATATACTGTATGTATGATTTCTAATATTTCTGTACTCCTCTTGGCACCTTTCTTTGTTTTGTTAGTCTTGCTTTCCCTTTATGCAGTCCACACAAGTATCACAATCAGTAAAATCTAAAGTACTAAGTACTCCATCATTTACCAATCTCTTAATTCTTTCTATGGAGATATGTCCCAATCTCCGGTGCCACAACATAGAGGAATGTTCTTTCACAACATATCGTTTTATACCAGCATTATCATGAACATGCATCGCATCATAATAGGCATTGTCTTGCAAATTAATTCGAAAAAGACCATCAGACAAAGTACCACTCCCAATAATTTCAGATTTAAACAATAAACAGAAGGTTAAGTCTGAAAAGTTAAAAGAGTAACCCAAAGGTACAAGTCTTGAAACTGAAATTAAGTTTCTAGATAAACTAAGAACATAAAAGGTCCTTTCCAAATTCAAAACAAAGCCACTATTGAGAACTAGTCTATATGTCCCAATAGCTTCCACATGCGAACGCATCTTGTTTTCTGAATAGATGCTTTGTTCACTTCCCACTGGCTTCCTGTGGTTTTGAAAACCCTGTAAGGAATTCGAAATATGGATTGTAGATCCAGAATCAATCCACCAAGTGTTGTGACTTACATCAGTCATATTAGATTCATAACAAATACAAAAGATTGAATTACCTTTCTTCTCAAGCCAAGCCTTAAATTTGACACAATCCTTCTTTATATACCCCTTCGTTTCGAAGAAACATTTGATTCTTTCTTAATGTCGGCTTGGGGAGGTATTTTACCTTTTCCCTTATGCTTGCCATGCCCCTTATTCTTTCCTTGTGTTGCCAAATGAGCACTTTCTCCCAATTCCATAATCAGTCTTTCTTCCTCTTGAACACACATGGTCATGAGTTCATTAATTGACCATTTATTCTTATGTGTGTTGTAAGAGATCTTGAAAGGTGCATACTGTTGTGGGAGAGTATTCAGAATATAATACACAAGGAATGATTCAGATATCTTAACCTCAAGGTTCTTAAGTTGAGCTGCTATGTTCCTCATTTGCATGATGTGCTCACGCACACCTCTAACACTAGTGAGCTTCAATGATGAAAACTTCATAATCGGGGTCATGGCATGCGCCTTCTCGAACTCTCAAACTGCGCATCAATGGCCTCCAATAAGGCCTTAGCATTGCTATCTTTGAGTAACCGAACCACGAATACTAGGAGATATCTTAGCTCTTATAAACATGGCACAAACGCGGTTGGACCACTCCCATTGGTTATAAAGAGCTATCTCAGCTGGAGTGCTCGAATCAGTAGGAGTAGGTGGTTCGTCTTTCCTTATAGCATAGTCAATGTCCATCCACCCCAATTGAAGAAGAACTGACTCATTCCAAACTTTATAGTTCTCACCATTCGGTATGGGAACATCAAACTTAAATTCGAGAGAAATTCACAGGTTGCGAAACGCATATCAAATAATCATGCTTATGTCACAAAATTTGAGGCAAATATACATAAATCATGTTTTACCAATGTAAACATGTCACAATATGAATCACATAACATAAAAACTACCTGTGGGCTAAGTTTTTAATTTAAATAGATTCATAATTACATCATGAAGAAACTACCATATTATATACCTTTTCTTAATCCCTGTGGGTAAATTAAGAAAAATAATATGATATTTCATCCTAATTAATCATATTAATACAATGAAAATTCCTGTGGGATAAAATTCATCATATTAATATAATTAATTACAATTAATGTCCATTTCTAAATATGATCCGGAAGCTCTTAATATATAATTTAATTAATTAAAGATGCTGTGGCTACTCTCTAATTAATTAAATATATGAATCATTGGACATTTAATTTCATGCATAAAATATTCATAATAAATAAATACATCAAGGGCAGAACAGTAAATAAATAAATTGGCCAAGGGCAAGATGGTAAAAGCACGAAAAATTTGGGGGCAAAAGTGTAAAAAACAGCCGCGGGTGGGAGACGACGGGCGCGTGCCGAGCACGCGTCAGAATTCGCGCGGGTGCGTGCCGCGCACGCGCGGAGTTCAACGAGCGGTGTCGCGCGCGTGAGATCACGCGCCAGCGGTTGCCGCGCGCGTGAGCGCATGGCGCGTGGGTTCCACGCGCCTGCAACTGCAGCGCGCGCGTGGGACCCACGCGCCTTCTTCCCTCGCGCACAGAAGCCATTTCTGCCGGTTTTCGCCATTTTCAGCCGCGATTTCAACACCGTTTCTTCTCCGGCAGCCCATCTAAGACAGAAATAAATGATGGGTTTTGAAGAGCACGCCGGCACGATCACATGGGTCCAAGTTACGGCGAAAATGACCAAGAAATTGGTCTCAAATCAAACGAAAAACTCCCAAAAACGCAAATCCTCAACCACCATGACTTCCGCCGCCCAATTAGCCTCCGGCAAACACCAATATACCGGAAAAACTCATGGCTAATGTTCCTTATGGCGGTGCGACCATACGGGTCCGAATTCAAGAGGTGGGTCCCCGGAATTTGCCCGGAATTTGTGAGTTTCTCTCTTGGCCTCAAAACTTCGAATTACTGTTCATCCTTAAAAATGCCCTCAAATACACCAAAAATCCGAGAAAAACAAGGCAGAGGCAATAAACATGCTCTGATACCAAATGTTAGACAAAATAATTCATATGCGGAAGCCAGGATCAATTAAAGACAAACCTTCAGCCATTGTTCTTGTTCACGTTCGTCAGAAAAACCTGAAATCAAAGAAAAATTGGGGACACGCTACTAACCCAATTCACTCTCGTGCGATGGTGTATACCGAATGAGAGAGTTTGAGTTAGACATTGTCATCACCCGTCGAAATGAACGTACGTTCCTTTTTATACACCGTCTCCCATCAAGACGGTTACCAAATGGGCGGTTGTCACGAAAGTGCGAAGCGTGGAAAAACTTTATGTCGAATAGTCGCAACTTTAAGAGAAAATGTGGGTCTAAAATGTGGGATCACAAAAATAAATAACAGTCTGAACTCCAAATTCAGTCGCGGGGGCAAAAAGAATCCCATAATTTGAGGCGTTCACTCATCTTCCAGGCCACCTGTTCTGCCTCGCCTACAAGTCATCCGTGAGCGTCTTCGTCCATCCTGATCTCCACCGGCGTCTCGAGATCCATTATCAAAAGAACATCACTATTACAGCATACAACGTTCCTGATTCAAGCCGCCATGAGCCTGTCGTCGCCAACTGCCCACAATCGCCGATCCACGAAGCTTATGGACGATGAGCAGCTGTTCGTGAACTTAAGTCAAGTAGCGCTATCCTGCCATGTTGCGTCGTCTGGCTGTGCCACGCTGTCACGCTAACCTCTTCGTGCCTCGTGCCTAGCTTGCTAACGGAGCCCTCATCATCGACAAGCGGCTCATCCTCAAGCCAAGTTGACCCTCAAAGTTTCCGTTTTTGCAGGCTCATCAAACTGTGCCAGCTTCAATCGTGAATCTCCGTGTCGCCGCCGCTCGCCACCAGTCGCCACCGTTCACCGTCGAGGAACTGATTGCAATTCCAGTCCGATTGCATTGCGTTTGAATTTGCAAAAAAAAAAAATACTCAAATTAGGTAAGATACACATCTCTAGTATATTTGCAATATTTTGATGCCCTATTTGGTGATTCGATATATTCTACAATTGTCTAATATATTATACAGGATGTTAGAATATTCTATTAGATATTTACTTCAATAATGTAATCCACAAGATCCTAAGATACCTCTCAAGTTAGGAACTTTCTTAACTTAACAATGTACCTGGATAGCCGTCCGATCTTTAACTATGAGATATGATGCCTGGGTATGGAAAATCTTCCATCTAATCCATAATCATTTGGATACGATTGTTAATTTATCCATTTTCAAATTTGAACAAACAAACCTTCCATCAATATCCTTAGCCACTTGGATAAGATTGTTGGTTTATTTCATGACATTATTGAGATAGATAACGTAAGATTGTGGATTACATTATTTAATTAAATATCTATCCATTATTTAATTGCTTTCCTTTAAAAAAACCCAAAAAAATCTTGAAGTAAGATTTGATTCTGGCTAGAATTTTGCTTGTTTTAGGCTAGATTACATGTTTAGATTAGCTTATTTATTTATTCCGAATTTTTAAAAAAAAAATAAAAAAAAAATGTTGCTTTAGGATGTTAGATTTCTTTTTCTTTAATTAAAATCGCATGTTTAATTATTGGGTAATTTTAATTTCGAATTTTACTTAAAAAGGAAGAAAACATAAAAAATATCATGCATGTGTCATGTAAAATTATGTCATCCCTTGCACGTGATTTAGGCATTGCATGTTTAGGATCATTTAAACATATGACATATTAGAACAATTACATTAATATTTGCCTGTCATTAGACTAGGTCACGTAAGTAATGTCACATGACATGTAGTTTGCATATTAGGTTGCACGTTGCATATCATGTTATACATTTTTGTACATCATTGCATTGCCTTGCACGTAGATTGGGTTTCATTAAATAAGAGAAAATCCTAAAAGGTAGAGTGACTGCGTGCTAATTAGAAACTATATTGAGGGCTATCTATGTGAATTCTAAGCTAATATTGTAGATACTTTTGTTGCTATAAGCGAAGCCTTGCAATTTCTTTATTATTTTATTGGGTGTTAAATTGTTGAATTGCATACCTGCATAATCACCTCACATGTTAGCGAGTAATAAAATGAATTCAACTACCTGATAAACTTTTTTTTTTTTTTTTATGAAAAAAACAGTACCGAAATGATATTAGAGAAATCTAGTGTAACTAAGTCTCCGTACCCAAATTTTCTAGTTCGTAGGAGTAAAATAATTCTCTCGTTATTTAACTTAGATGTCTAATTGACCTATCATAAATTGATTAGTGACAACTCCTAAACAAAATTCATTTGTATGCTAAAAACTAAACCTAAATTGCGAATTGATATGAGCTTGGGAGAGTTCGAGCTAAGTTTAGACTTTGTAATTCGTTAGCCAAATCCTATGTGATGCACCTAAGGTTAGGTCGTGACACCATTCTCACAACAAACTTTCACTTAGTTCATGGACCGGAGAGAACCCGGCAAAGAGAACTTAGAGTTTTCTACGATATTCTTCGAAAAATGAAGAACTTGTCAAAGTTAAGATATACATGGTCATCCGGAGCCCAGCCCCTATCCTGAAGTAGCTGCTCGAAAAGCACAGACACATAAGCACTGAATCTGAATTGAACTCAAAGTCGAAGAGCCTGATCTTTAACTTGCTATGCGGGGCAATAAGTAGCATGTCCACCGCACTGGTCAATGAGTTCTCGGAGACCTTGCTCCATGACTGCTGGAGCTAGGTTATGGTGGCCAAGCATGCCTGGTTCGAGATCCAATTTGCTTTGGATCATTTAGACGAAAATTTTCGAGCTCACTTTGCTCTGCGAGCAAAAGAAATTCAGAACCACAGGCTGAAAGAGTTGGAAGATCAAATCACAACATGCCACATGTCCTTGAAGAATTAGGCAGCAAAAGTAGAAGAACTGACCCGACTAAGCAGGCAGTACGAGGAATCTGCTGAAGCAAGTTTGAGGCAGGAGCTGTTGGGCAAGGCGAAGGCCTTACAGGGTAAAACAGCCGGCAGCGGGTTGTTGTGATGCTCATGCTCTCAGGGGCATGCAACAAATCTTGTTTCCTATGTTGTTACAGAAAATATAAGATAAGAGGTAGCACAATTGGTTGTGATGTGTTATTTTGAAATATTCTAATTTGAGTCACTTAGTGTACATCTCATCTATCTATGTTCATTGTTTGCCATTCTCATAAATTATTCGCTTGATGTACTGTTGTCGGATTCTAATAGATTTGACTGCTATAAGACAGCTTTGGAACCACTAGTGAATCCCCCACGAAAATTTAGCTGTGAAGGATCTCCCTCCTCAACTCGTTATCATATATGTATATTGTCGCGACTTACCCCTTGGAGGAGGGAATAAGTTTAGGAGTATCGCCTAAAAGATGAGCCCACAGCCTGTAATTAGACACAGACTCTCCCAACCTCATATCTCGCGCAACATTAAGGTATTCATAAGAATTTTATAGTAAGGAGTCGCCACTAACCTATTAGGGTCGACTAGAAATCAAGTCAGGCATGAGAGTGTACCTCACTTCCTACGCGATTAGAGAATTTAGGGTCGGGGATTTGATTATACTAATTAACCAATTAGTGTCCTTTCGGTACCTAATATTGTTCATTTTTAAAAAAGGTTTTTGTTAGGCAATTTTGGTTGATTTTAAGTTTATTTACTAACACATGAAGTGATCATGAAGGTGCATAATTATCAACATAATAGTCAACCACCAAAAGAAGTAATAAATAGATTGCACGGAAAAGAAGACCTAACACTAAGGAAACAAATAAATGCCAATCCTAACTAGAATAAAGGGAAGCTAAAATCAAGGTATCAATAATGCGCAATTAAAGGCGTTGTTTCTAGAGACAATTGAAATCCTAAGGTGGAGCTCTAAGGGCTTGGTCAACCTTGAGCATAATTCTAAATTATTAGACTTCCATTTTTCAGGAGAAAATAACCCAAAAGATTAATTTTAACTTTTTTGAGGATTTTTAATTTTTAAATATTTTTATAACTTTTTGGATCTTTCAGAAAAGTTGAATTTTCGAATTTTCCAAAAAATTCTGGATTTTCTTTTATCTTTTTGAATTTTTTTATTAGCTTTCTACTTACTACTAAAATTTATAAACATTTTCAGAATTTTGGAATTTTCCTTTTTCAATATTTTTTGAAATTTTTTGAATTTTGGAAAATTTTTGAATTTTTTTATGTTCTTTGAGAGTTTTGAATTTTAGAAAATTTTTTGAATTATCTTTTCTTGAATTTTTTTGAATTTTTGGAAATTTTCATATATATTTAATATTTAATATTATTATATTTGAAAAAATGGGTGTAGACCGAGTAAACCCGATTCAGCCCATTGACTCGACCCAAACTAGGATCTGACCTGTGTCGGATTAAAATCAACTTTTTAATAATTTCATATTAATTTTTTTGCATTTTTTTCTTTTTCCTCTCCTCTTTTGTCCTTTTCCTTATTTTGTCTTTTCTACTGCATCATCTGCTTCGTTCATGCCTTCTTCACCGAACGTCTCCCTCCAACGTCTTTTCCATTCTTTTGTCACTGTTTTGATCATTTCTTTTCATTACCCTTTTTATTTATTTTTCTTTTCTTTTCCTTTTATTATTCTCTTCCCCTTCTTTGGTCTTCTTCTCCCCAAGCCTCCTCCCTACTGAAGCCTCCTCCTTTTGCACCATACATCAACGCCGGCCAGCACAACCAACGTCGGCTGCTAGACCATCACTATCCACCGGTCATCCCCTTTGACCAACACTGGCCACCGCCAGCCACCTGTTTTGACAAGCACTAACCCATTTTCCACCGTGACGAGAAACATCATCAATTTGAATACACGCAAATATCTCGCATAGACTACAAACAAACACAATGAATATAGGCAAAGCAACAAGGATTCAACAAGCACGGGGCAAAAATGAGTCGGTCTTGCGTTAAAACAGGGGCTACTCTTTGGTTTTCTTTAAGGCATTTTATCGAATACGCACTACCAAATCCTAAGATTTCCAACTCAAATGAGACTAAAACATGTGCTAGAGGTCTTGATGCACAACATATAGGGATTGTGGAAATAAAATGTAAGGGCGATGAGGGCCGAAGCTTGTGCAAGCCACACGGCCGTGAGCTCTAGCCCAGCGTGCCTAAAATGGAGCAAGGATAGAGCTGAACCTACGATCAGCTCGAGGACGTTGTCGGGATGGTTGCCAAATGGGTCCGTGCACAACCGAGGCTCCCTCTTTGAGTCATCCGTATCTCTCTCTCCCTCGCCCACTCAAGTTCTCTTCCTTGGACTCTCCCTCGGCCAAATTGGAACCCCTCTCTCCGTCGTTGTAACATCCTCGATTTCGACCTCGTAAGGATTGGCCATAAGGTCAAAAGGGATCGATCATGGGCCATTGGCCATGGATCGATTGGTTTGATCGATGAGAGGAACCGTGGATCGGTCATGGTCCGACCGATCGGCGGACCGGTCACGAATGGTCGAGGTATCAACCGTGAATTTCTACCAACCATACCGATGAGATAGGATCACCAGCTCATAAGATGACATTTTGATCACGAGGATTGATCACGGGATGATTTTGGATCGGTGGATGGTTACAACCGGTCATAGTGCCCACTTGCGGGTAATTCCACCCGGCTATGCACCGATACATGAACGATCCGACGCGATCCAATGTAATTGTCTTCCTACCAAAAATGCATAATTCCCTATTTAATTTTTAGTGATCGGAACGGAATCTCGAATTGGTGATGTCCGATCATGGATTGGTAATGCACTGGCCATGAACCCTACCGGTGGATCGGATGCCAACCGGAATGAGCCCAGAGATGGACCCGGCTATTCCATCACTAATTCTAAGGTCCATGAGTGCTTTTGCTTAGTACTAAGCCATGGGTAGCCTTAGGATTGGTCTCAAACCGATCAAAGGACAATTGACCCTATTGGTTGACTGACCGTCCAAAGGAACAGTTTGGGCGAGTATAGGGCATGATGGCCGAACCTCCGGTGTACGTGATTCAATTTTTCAAGGTGTACCTAATGATCTCTACTTTGGCCCCGGAACCAACTTGGATGATAGAATTCTCTAGATGGTCTTATTAATGAAGAAAAAGACAAAAGTAAGGAAAATTCTAGAAACCCCTCATTAAATGAAGGGGTGAGTTGTTCTTTGAATAGTCAAAAGTCATGATAGCAGCTAAAATATCTTTGAAGACTCTAGAAAAGGCAGCACATATGTGGACCAATTAGAGAGCGATACACGAGCCCTCATTAATGACCGAATGTTCTAGAATTGCCAAGTTGGCAACTATAGCACAATTATTGTCAAATTTCATTAAATGTCCATTAAATGTAGCATATAGGTGGACCAATGGAAGAGCGAAAAGCGGGCCATCATCGATGATGCCTAGGAGATTAGATTGCCAAGCAAGGCCTTTAGCCGTGCCAACTCACTTTCTAGGTGTAATTATGAAGCAAAATAGACTTGCCACCCAATGACTTTAGTCGGGACACTTGGAAAAATTAGAGTGGACCATTTGGCTTAGTAATGATGGCTTGAGAATTGCCTTGAAGAAGAAGTAAGTAATTCATGCACAGGTGTCCTCTAGATTTTAGGTTATGATAAGCCTAAAGGATAGCCTTGGTGAACAAGCCAAAGGCCAACCAATCAAGAGAAGACATTAGGCATTAAGGGGGCTTATGTGTCCCCTAGGGCCATAGGCACATCATAAGCCTAAAGTGAGCCTTGGACGGCAAGTAAATATATGGATCAATCATAATCAAACACGGATAAGCATCAGCGCCAACTAAGGAGACTAGATAGGCCAACTCGTTCCTTAGGCCTAATCATGAGATTGGCACCAATAATTGAAGAGGAGAGAGGCCTATAAATAGGAGAAGGCATTCTCACATTTTGGAGGCTTAGCCATTCTCTCATTTCCTCTCCCTTTCTCTCCTCTCTTTCACATCTTTCTCCTCCAAGCCATCTTAGGAGCTGTCCGGTCACTAAAGGAGCATCTTGGAGCTAGGCTCAAAAGTAATAAGCTAGGGTGATAGCTTATGTCGTCGAGTTTAGTGGTGTGCTCACCCGTATAAGCTGCGTATATGTTGTAATGTTCTTTTGTATGGTTTACTCATGTTTGCATGCTTGAGTGTGTTCACATCCCGGGACGAGGTCGAGGTTCGCTCGGCTTGGAATTGACGTCAAATCGCAATGGCCAAGGCTGCAAGGCCTTGGTACGACATTGAAGCATACCGATTCCAAGTCTTGCTTGGTACGGGGATTGACCTAGGCGTGCGGTTCAAGCCACGAACCAAGAATTGTTCCCGGCATATTTTATAATATGATGTTGAGGGTCATGGTACACTCACTTGAATGAGCACGCCCTCGGGCCTTATATGCATTGGCTAAGATGAAAGATGAAGAACCAGCTTGTGTGATGTACTTATATGATGCACCTAAAGAGGAAAAAGCACCTATCGCCATATAGCGTTGGCGGCGATGCCTCGTTCATTGAATGAGATGCCTGGGTTTGAGCTCGGATGCCTTTAGTAAGCTAGCCTCGGGATGCCTTGGTTGAGCCATGATACTTGGATTGAGCCTGGATGCTTTGGTGAGCTAGAGCCAGGATGCCTTAGTTGAGCCTGGATGCTAGTTGAGCCGGGATGCCCTGATTGAGCCAGGATGCCTGGCTTAAAGCTAGATGTCTCGGTTGAGCTGGGAGGGCTTGGTTGAGCTAGGACGACGGTCAATGAATTTGCATGAGTGCCAGTATATACATAAGCATGATATATTGACATGTTCATTGATATGCTGAAAGTAAGCATGCATTGAAGTATGCGGTAATGTACATCTACATGTAGTCGAAGATAGCAATAAGTTTGCTATTGATCTACCATTGACATTGTGTTGTGAGTGTTGTACCCACTGGATTTTGATGATAAGATATCCTCCTAGTAGAGAATAATAGGCTTTTACTTACTGAGTCCATGACCCATCCTGTTGTTTTTCAAAATTGTAGGCATGAAGGAGTTGCAATCGCATTAGAGGAGCTAAGATTTACCCTGGCCTTTTAAAGATGTGGTGGTTATAAATATAACGGCCGTGATAAAAAAAAAAAAAGAGGCTTGTAAATGTAACTGATGTAATTGTATGTTTGTAAATGGTTGTTTTCCTAGTTGCTTGTTGTTGTTTGGGTGTTGTTTGTAACACTTCCACATGTGCTTAATGAAAAGATAAAAAGAAACGGGACGGCGACGCGCTTGGGACGTCGCGAAAATAACCCTTATTGCTCGAGACCCTAGAGATGGAGTCGGGGTCGTGACGGTCGCTCTCTCCCTCGACCAAAAGGAACCCCTTCTCTCTCTCTCTGCCACTCTCCCTTTTGAGGGCACCGACTAGGGCTTATGGCTTCTGCAATCACCAGTTTGTTGGTTGGCTATGCCTCGACCCACGAATCACTCTGCTCTCTGCTGCTCGCCATCCTCCCCCTCTCTCTGACTTGTACTTTTCTTTTTTGCAAAGGCATGATTGGCATGAGGAGGAAGAAGAAACGCGGCTAGGCTTGGAGAAAAGGAAATGAAGCTGGGTTTGGCCTCGGCGAAAGACATACGAGAGGAGAGGAGAAAAGAAAAGGACCGAACCTAGTCTCGGTTTGCTTTTTTTTAATATAATTTTCAATTTCTTTAAAATTTTTTAATAATTAGTAACAGTAATGCTAATGCTCTTAACATCTATCTGTGATGCAATTTAGTGAAAATTATTTTTTGGCTAAAGTTTAAAAATTCATCCCCAATTTTCTATACGATTAAGTCACGGATAAAATGGTAAAATTTAGGTGTTAACATATATGTGTGTGTGTGTGTGTGTATGTATGTATGTATGTATGTATGTATGTATGTATGTATGATAACCAACAAGTTGGTTAAGTATTAGAGTCTTTATAATCCACACAATGAATATATACATATCCAAATTAACAACTAAACCTAGCAAGTTCAATTGAGTCATTTACCACTCATTCCTAAACCCACTATCAAAATGCCTTGCTAATAGCACAAACACTCTCAATCTACTTGTCACTAGTTGAGGAACCTAAAAAACATTTAAGATGAATGATATGAGGAATCATAGCCCAGCGAGTATTACATCTCTTCTAAACAGGTCAAGTATCCACTATGCACATTTATAAAGTCATATCGCTTATTTAATTCAAATCCAAAATATAATATATGTAAGAGATCACAAATGATTTTTATTATTTCAAAAAAAATTATACATATCAGAAATACTTCATTCATCATGATAAATCAAACATCAAAAATCAAATTCATTGATCAATCTCATCAAATCAAATATTAATGGTCTACTTCTTTGATCAACTCATCAACCACACATCTATGATATATTCCATCGATCCATCTTATGCTCAACAATCAACCATGGTCACAACACAACGCTTGATGACAAAACGACCAAGATCCCATGACAAGGTCTTCACGTATTATCAGTCATGGCTTGGTTTAAATAAGTATCTTGAAACTAATGTGCTTATCCAGGAACCCAAAGTGGGTTCACAGCATAATGAGCATCAAACCATCATTTTCCAAAAATCCAAAAAAACCAATAAGAAATCATCTCATACTTAGGATATATTTTACAAACCAAGACATATATTCTTTTACAACTCCGTTCATTAAAAAGAGTACATTTTATAAGACGTTTCTCAATCTATTTCCAAATTTATTTTATAAAGTAGATTCCCAATTCAATATAAAAAAAACCTTCGTGATACCTTTCATAAAAGACTTCTCAAACCACTCATAAATAGTCCAAAAATAGTAAATGCTTGATCCAGATCTTTATGCAACAAATATGCTCTTTCGTGACTCATAATATTTCTAACCTCCATTGATTTCAAGAAATAAGTTTGCAATTTCAAAAAAAAAAAAAAAAAAAAAAAACACAACCAATCTAGAAAAGCCTAAAACCAAGCAATAAAGGTTACTTGTGTGACATCCTGATTTTTAGATTCTGATTTCGATTAGATAAGTCGGGCTTTTCATCGACGCGCCTATGGTGCTTTTCTCTGAGATGGCCACTCATGAGATAACTAGCCTATCATGTGAAGCCGTTAAGGGATTTTAACGTAATAGACTTGAGAATTCGACTAGGAATCGATTGCTCGACCGTGCTAGTTTGCAAGGGTCATTACGGCACAGTTAAAAATAGATCAGAGATCAGAGATAGGTTAGTTTGACTGAGTTGTGTGGCCAAACGTGAATGATTCCACTAATTTGCAAAATTCTCGTCGATCGACACTAGACTGATTTTTCTGTCGTTTTGGCGCCCGCGTTCGTATTTGAAACCTTGAGGTTTTCACGACAACCGAGAGTCGCCAATGTGTCGAAGAGGTATGTGTGGCTCGAAGAAAATCAACCACAGTCAATTGCACCAAAAATTCCTAAAAACTACCCGATAGGTTAGATCACGCTAAAATCGCATCAGATTGAAATTAACTGCGAATTTGAATCAGAAATTGAAATTTCTGTCATGTCACGAGTTATTTTAGGAACGTTGACTCACCTTTCGAGGAATTTTCAGCGAGTTTAGGATTTTTACGGAAAATCGATTCGGACGATTCAAAAAACGAATGGAAATTCGGATTAGCCAATTTGAAGGGATTTTTGACCTCCCGTGCGAGCTACTTGGTGAAAGGAAATTTTGTGGGCTTTTTCTTCAACAAGATTGGACATCAATCGAGAGATTTGTTAAGAAATTGGAATCCGGAAAAAAGGAAATAAAATTTGGAATTGGGAGAAAATTCGTAGGCTAGAGGGGTTGTCTTATTTTGGTCTTCAATTGGACATCAAATTGTGCAAGTTGGTGTTGAAATTGGCCTTGGGTGACCAATTGATTTTGTTAGTTGAGGATAAGGTTGATTAAACACCCATGTGGTCAAAGGATTGTGGTTGCTTTTCTCTTCCTTTCCCTCCCTCACCGGACCCCCTCCAATTCGCACGCCTCTCTCTCTATTTCTCTCTCTCCCTCGCGCGTCTTCCCCTCAGCCGACCAAGCCCTGCCATGGTCTTCTTCTGCTTTATTTCTTTGACTTTCATCCTTCTCTTTCTCTCTCTCTCTTTCTTCCCCTCCCCTTTTGGCCGACACCCCCTGCCCCTCCCTCATTCCTTCTCTTGTATTTCTTTACTTCTTTTTCTGCTTTTCCTTGGTTCAACCAAAGAAGCTAGTTGCCCCACGGTGTCTCTCTCCTCCCTCATCTTCTTCACGCAGCCTCTAACTCCACCGAAGAGCTGCTACTCTTGTTTTCTTTCAATTGTTTCCTCCACCGAAGCTGCCCGATTGCTCAACTGTTGCTACACGTCGCCAGCTTCACCGTCCATGGTCAACATATTCTCCATCTCGCTGCAACGTCAACACCACCGAAGCCCATGCACGTTCAGCCCGCGTCCTTCTCGCTCAAAGCCACCACCGGCCGTCCCTCACGGCTGAGCCAGTGAACTTCAGCTGTCAAGCCGCGCTCGTACAGCCACCACCTCACAACGGAACGGCCTCGCCGTTCGGCCGCGTGACCAGCCCCTTCGAACCAGAACCGAGCAGCCCCGCCGTGGGTTTTGTGGCCGATTTCGGCCCGATCCGGGCTCTCGTTGGTGCTACCGCTTCGGAGTTTATCGGCCGCCGTCGCCGTGAACCGGTTTTCGCGTTAGTCCAATGAGTTGAACTCACTAATCCCTGTTTAGTAAGTTAATGGCGTTTAAGGGTTGATTAGTTTAGACTAAGTATGGATTAGGTGGATAGTTAGAATAGATTAGTAATTTAATCGTTCAATATTGCATGTTAGGTGGTTAGTTTAGTGCAATTAGCAACTAGATAAACTCTAGTATTTATTTAAACAAGTTCGGAAATTTTCCAGGCTCGTTTTGATATTTAATTAGGCTTTTCTAGCCTAAGTTGCTATTTTTAGTATTTAATAATTAATTTCTGTAATTATTTAATTATTTATTTATTTTTCGGAAATTAGACCGGGATAGCCAATGACCGGAATTTTATGCTGATTGCAATGGTGTGATTTGTTTATTTAATTGACTGTTATTTTGTGCAAATTGAGTGTGATTTACAATTTTGGGTATTTATCCCAAAATTAATTAATTTTAGTAATTAATTAGAAAATCACCGAGCGTCGGTTGACAACGCCAAAAATATTTTTATCGACCATATAATTAGTGGGACTTACTAAAGTAAAGATATTATATTTTTGGCCGAGGCCTACCGTGTACCCACACACGATTATTTTACCTATATTATGAAAACGGTGAATTCGGTAGTAGATGAGTATAATATCTATAAATCAGCTTCGGTGAGCACAAATCAGCTTAGGCGAGATACTATACTATATATATCAGCTTTGAGGAGCTATACTTTGTCTATCCTTATCAGCTTTGGCGAGCATTCTTTCGTATCAGCTTAAGTGAGCAAAGGATCGTTTCAATGAAATGACTGGATAGATAGTATTGTGTGATAGATAGTATTGAAATGATTGACCGAGAGACAGTCTTGATGACATGAAATCGACTGAGTTGATTGATCGATGATTCGGTCGGTTGTGATGATTTGATCTATTGATGTGATTCGATGAATTGCATATTATATTGACTTGCAGGAAGGAACTGAGGCCAAGGTAAGTCATCCGACTTGTGCTTGTGCTTAGGAAGCCCTAGGGGCGTATTTTCTTCCTAGTCGGGTTTTAGGGGGTGAATTTGCTGAGACGTCGTCTCACCCCATTGTGGGATAACATTTTCAGGTCCCTAGGGTGAAGAACCCGGAGCTTAAGGTGGAAGGGTCAGAAGCATGGATGGCTCAGAAGTTATTTTTGAAGATAGACTTCCTGTACTTAGACCCTAGGGATGGCCTCTGTTTATAAACCAGAAAAAAAAAGGTTTAATAATGTGTTGATTTGAAAATTGTGACCCTACTTTTCTATCCCATATTTGTGTTGTCTGCGGATTATTTATTCACTTTCACATGTGCATTAAAATGAATGGGTCGGCGATGCGTCCTGGGATGTCGCTATTAAATCGACTAAGGAGGGATGGGCACGCACTTGGAGGATCAAGGCGTGACATCCCCTTTTAAGTAGTATTAGAGCAGGTCTGTGTTTGGAGTGATAAGGTGTGATGAGTCCTGGAATAGTTAGTCGGAATGA
This sequence comes from Eucalyptus tenuipes, assembly GCA_014182365.1. Lineage (NCBI taxonomy): Eukaryota > Viridiplantae > Streptophyta > Magnoliopsida > Myrtales > Myrtaceae > Eucalyptus > Eucalyptus tenuipes. Next base: position 3,754,346 of record CM024541.1, on the reverse strand, counting down.
CATTTATTTCATGCTGGTGCATGTCTATGATAGCTGATTGGTAGCTTGTTGGATGTGGGTCACTCAACTTCTAATATGGTATTGGAATTAGAAAACAGGTTTCTATAAAGATCCTGTAGCGTGAGTGATCAGGAGCTGATAACTCCTAGTAAGAGGGCAGTAGCCTCTATGACCTAGGGTAGAACGCCGACAAGGATCCGTGCCCGAGGGAGTCGTGGTAGAGCGCAGGTTCAAGCCAGCGTGAGCGTAAGAGTACCGCCGCAGGGCGGTACTGAAAGTGTTGCAGCACCGAGCGATCCTAGGTTCGACGAGATCGTTCAGGCGTTAGTGTTCCTTGGGAATTGTTGGATCGGCAAGCTCAGGACCAAGTCGCCGCTGTTGCTACTGTCACTGTTGTCAATGCCTTAACCGTTGTTGTTACCGCACTTGCCAAGGTCCAACTGGAATTGTGATCGGGGAGCAAGCTACCGCATTTGGGTCAAGGTTCAGTTCAAACAAGGATGGAAATCAGTTTGGGAAGGAGCTCATGACCGGAGAAAAGTATTCTATTCCGCCCAACGAAAGGGTGGGATAGACAAGTCGGCGTCGAGTCGAATGTCATGTGTCACTTCGCGGAAGGCGACATGGATTGGCCCGCTGCTATTTTAAGACGGGTGCTTGTTTTGAGTGCGACCGACAGGGTCACATGGTCAGAAACTGTCCCAGAAGGCCGATGGAACAAATCAGCGGGAATGTGCCACAGAACGCATAGAAATCCCCTAGTATATGAAAGGGTGAAAAAGTGCTTTCGTTGTTATGGAATAAGAAGCCTTCGTATCTTAATGCATGTATTTAATTTATTCGGAGCTATTAGAGCGGGATCCACTTTTTGGGGAATATGAGTCGAAGCAATAACAAAAATATTTTGAGTGGAACATCTTTCACAATCCTTGGAGAGATAGTTCACTAATAGACCGAGGGATAAGTAATTCGACTCATTCACATCCATATCATGAATGTTTGGAATTCGTATTTGGAGCAAACCCCAGGTGCAAGTAAGGGTGCATGTTGTTAACCGATGGGAGACAGAGGACTCACCAGATGTGTGCTGAGTTTGTAGAAGGAAGCATGGATTAATCCAATGTCCCGGTATATCTGGAGCGTGCTATGGATATGGCCGGCAAGGTCATCAAGTGAGGGACTATTCATGTAGGTCTAGAGGAACACAGACACTGCTACCGCAGACAAGACGCAATTAGGATGGCAAAAGGGACAGAAATTGAACCGACCATGCACCAATCAGAGGAAGAATGTTTTTGGGGTGATTTTATCATAGTAGCGCAACAGAGTTTTGGGGTTAAGTTTGTAGAATTTCAGTTTGTTGAAATAAAGCTGTAGAAAGGAGAATCATTGACTATAATTGTACTCGACTAGTGGCTTGTGTATAATTTTGACGTTATATATGAAAAGAGTTGGCTCAAGGAGCCTCTCGTAGTGATGGCTTGTTGTCGTGAAATAATCCAGTCTAATCCGTTAGCATGTGAAAGTGTCGAGTTTATTGGGAGTTGAGGAGGACCCTCAATTTCCTTAATCTTGTCACTTGAGGCAACCCGTATGTTAGATGGGGGTTACCAAGGCTACTTGGCAACTGTCGTGGATAAGACAGATTGAGGAACTGAAGATTGAGGACACCTCGGTAGTCCAAGAATTTCTGGATGTGTTTTCACAGGAATTGTCAGGCTCGTCATCTGAGAAAGAGATAGAATTTGCGATCGAGTTGGCAACCGGGACAGAGCCACTCTCTAAGGCTTCTTACTAGATGTCGTTGTTCGAGTTGAAAGAACTGATGGTGCAGATGCGAGAATTGTTGAATAAGGGATTCATACATACTAATGCATCACTTTGGGGAGCACCAGTTTTTTTTGTGAAAAAGAAGGTTCGTTGCACTTATGCATCGACTATTGTCAACTCAATCAGGTGGCAATCAAGAACAAGTGTTCATTGCTGAAGATCGACGAATTGTGTGACCAGTTACAAAGAGTGTCGATACTTTCAAAGATCGACTTAAGGATAGGGTATTATCAGTTGAGGATCAGAAATGAGGATATACCGAAGTCAGCGTTTCGTACTCGATACGCTAATGTGAGTTCACTGTAATACCATTTGATTTGACGAACACTCCGGCTATTTTTATGGATCGATGAACCGAGTGTTCAAAGAATACCTGGATCAGTTCGTAATCGTGTTTGTTGATGATATTCTGGTATATTTGAAGAGTTCTGAGGAGCACGAGAGTCATTTTAGAAGAGCATTTCAGACTCTGAGGAATCATGAGCTATACGCCAAGTTCAGTAAGTGCGAGTTTTAGTTGACTCGTATTGCGTTTCTAGGCCACGTGACCTCAGGCGAAGGAATCTCCGTGGACCTGATCAAGACCGAATTAGTTATCAGTGGACCAAAACCGACAACAGTATCAGAGATCAGAAGCCATTTGGGTTGAACAGGTTACTACAGAAGGTTCATGGAAGGATTTTTAGTCTTGGCATCACCGACAACTTGATTATGGAAAAAGGAAGAAAAATTTGTGTGGACAGGTAAGTGCGAGCGTAGTTTTCAAGAGCTTAAGCAGAAGCTGACTACCGCACTTGTGCTGATCATTCCTTATGGTTCTGGAGGATACGGGATCTATAGTGATGTGTCGTTTAGGGGATTGGGTTGTGTGCTAATGCAACATGGTAGAATTGTTGCATACGCCTCTCGTCAGTTGAGATCTCATGAGCAAAATTACCCGACGCATGACTAGAACTCGCAGCAATAATTTTCGCTCTGAAGATTTAGAGACATTGTTTGTGTGGAGAAAGATTCCAGATCTTCACTGACCATCAAAGCCTCAAGTATTTATTCTCTCAGAAGGAGTTGAATATGAGACAACGTTGTGAATTAGAACTTCGGGAGGACTGTGATTGTAATAACTTGTATTACTCTAGAAAGACGAATTAAGTCGCAGATGTGCTGAATTAGGAGTCTTCAATTGCGCATATGCTGGTTAAAGAATGGACCTTACTTGAGAAAGTTGGGGATTCGGTTTTCAAATTTGAGGTAGGCCACCTTTCGAATCTTATGGCCACTCTTAGAATTGAGTCGGATGTGCAGATCAAGATTAAGACACTTCAATGGACAAACCCGGATGTTCAAAAGATTTTTCAAGGGGACACTGTTAAGTGAAAGACTGACTTTCAGAATTCTGAAGATGGAACATTGAGGTTCCGAGGACGATTGTGTGTACCTGATGATACAGAGCTTAGAGAGGAGATCTTATTACAAGCTCATCATAGCAGTTACGGCATTCGTCCAAGCAGTACGAACGTGTATCAGAATTTGCGTCAACACTATTGGTGGTCCGGTATGAGGACAAACATTGCCAATCATGTCGCCAAGTGTCCGATGTATCAGCAAGTGAAGGCACATCATTGTAAGCCGAGAGGACTCTTGCAACCTCTCGAGATTCCAGAGTGGAAATGAGTGCACGTCACAATGGACCTTGTGTCGAGCTTATCAAGGAGCCGAGAGGGGTAATGATTCCATTTGGGTAGTGGTCGACAGACTGACGAAGTCAGCTCACTTTATTGCAGTACGAAAAGATCTTGATTTGGATAGACCTGCAGAGTTGTACATACGCCAAATAGTTCGTTTGCATGGAGTGCTAGTGACGAATTCATATTAGATCTAGAACTGAGGTTCTCAGTTTCAGCAGAACAGTCAGATGGTACCTTTTGAAGCATTGCATAGCAGAGTGTGTAGAACTTCAATTTATGGGAAGGAAGTTAGATGATGAAAGATCACAGCCTAAAGTTAGTTCAGCAGTCAGTAGATGCAGTTGCAAATATCGGTGATAGATTAAAGACTGCTCAGAGCCGCCAGAAAAGTTGCCTTGTTAAGCGTCGAAGGCCGGAATTCCAAATTGGTGATTGCATCTTTCTGAAGGTGTCACCAATGAGGGATACTACATGCTTCGGCAAGAAAGGAAAGCTGAGTCCGAGGTATGTAGGTCCCTTTAAGATTCTGGAAAGAATTGGGATGCTAACGTACCGTCTTGCATTACCGTCGAGGTAGGCGCAAGTGCATGACGTCTTTCACGTGTCGAGGTTGAGGACATATGAGCCTGACTCGACCCACGTGCTAAATCTTGAAGAATTAGACGTGGACGACAAAGTGTCGTACGTAGAAAGCTTGGTTCAGATTGTAGATCAGAAAGAGCGGATTCTGTGTACCAAGAGGGTCTCCTTGGTCAAAGTGGTCTGACAACACTGCGGGACTGAAGAAGTGACTGGGGAAAGTGAGACTCGATGAGATGACGATACCCCCCACCTTTTCGTTAAGGATTGGTAAATGTTTAAATTTCGAGGACAAAACTTTTATAAGAGGGGAAGAGTTGTGACATCCTGATTTTCAGATTCTGATTTCGATTGGATAAGTGAGGCTTTTCATCGACGTGCCTATGGTGCTTTTCTCGAGATGGCCACTCACGAGATAACTAGCCTATCAAGTGAAGCCGTTAAAGGATTTTAAACGCAATAGACTTGAGAATTCGACTTGGAATCGATTGCTCGAACATGCTAGTCTACAAGGGTAATTACGGCACAGTTAAAAATCGATCAGAGATCAGAGATAGGTCGGTTCGGCCGAGATGTGTGACTAAACGTGGGTGATTCCACTAATTTGCAAAATTCTCGTCGATCAGCACTAGACTGATTTTTTTGTCGTTTTGGCACCCTATGTCCGTATTTGAAACCTTGAGGTTTTCATGACAATTGAGAGTCGCCAATGTGTCGAAGAGGTACGTGTGGCTCGAAGAAAATCGACCACGAGTCAATTGCACCAAAAATTCCTAAAACCTACCCAATAGGTTAGGTCACGCTAAAATCGCGTTACATTGAAATTAACCGCGAATTTGAACCCAAATTTAGAAATTGAAATTTCTGTCATGTCACGAGTTATTTTAGGAACATCGACTCACCTTTCGAGGAATTTTCGGCGAGTTCGAGATTTTTACGGAAAATCGATTCGTACGATTCAAAAAACGAACGGAAATTCGGATTGGCCAATTTGAAGGGATTTTTGACCTCCTATGCGAGCTACTTGGTGAAAGGAAATTTTGTGGGCTTTTTCTTCAACAAGATTGGACATCAATCGGAGAGATTTGTTAAGAAATCGGATTTCGGGAAAAATGAAATAGAATTCGGAATGAGGGAAATTCGTAGGCTAGAGGGGTTGTCTTATTTTGATCTTCAACTGGACTTCAAATTGTGCAAGTTGGTGTTAAAATTGGCCTTGGGTGACCAATTGATTTTGTTAGTTGAGGATAAGGTTGATTAAACACCCATGTGGTCAAAGGATTGTGGTTGATTTTCTCTTCCTTTCCCCCACTCACCGGACCCCCCTCCAATTTGCACGCCTCTCTCTATTTCTCTCTCTCCCTCACGCGTCTTCCCCTCAGCCGACCAAGCCCTACCAAGGTCTTCTTCCGCTTTATTTCTTCGACTTTCATCCTTATCTCTCTCTCTCTCTCTCTCTCTCTCTCTCATTTCTCCTCCCCCTTTTGGCCGACACCCCCTGCCCCTCCCTCATCCCTTCTCTTTTATTTCTTTACTACTTTTTCTGCTTTTCCTTGGTTTGGTCAAAGAAGCCAGCTGCCCCACGGTCTCTCTCCCCTCCTTCATCTTCTTCACGCGGCCTCCAACTCCATCGAAGAGCTGCTGCTCTTGTTTTCTTTCAATTGTTTCCTCCACCGAAGCTGCCCGATTGCTCAACCGCTACCACACGTCGCCAACTTCACCATCCATGGTCAACATATTCTCCATCTCGCTGCAACGTCAACACCATCGAAACCCATGCACGTTCAGCCCGCGTCCTTCTCGCTTGAAGCCACCACCGGCCGTCCCTCACGGCTGAGCCAGTGAACTTCAGCCATGAAGCCGCACTCGTGCAGCCACCACCTCACCATGGAATGGCCTCGCCGTTCGGCCGCGTGACTAGCCCCTTCGAACCAAAACCAAGCAGCCCTGTGGGCTTTCGCGATTTCGCCCGTCCGGCTCCCGTTGGTGCCGCCGCTTCGGAGTTAATTGGCCGCCGTTGCCGTGAACCGGTTTTCGCATTAATCTAGTGAGTTTAACTCACTAATCCCTGCTTAGTAAGTTAATGACGTTTAAGGGTTGATTAGTTTAGACTAAGTATGGATTAGGTGGATAGTTAGAATAGATTAGTGATTTAATCGTTCAATATTGCATGTTAGGTGGTTAGTTTAGTGCAATTAGCAACTAGATAAGCTCTAATATTTATTTAAACAAGTTCGGAATTTTTCCGGGCTCGTTTCATATTTAATTAGGCTTTTCCAGCCTAAGTTGCTATTTTTGGTATTTAATAATTAATTTTTGTGATTATTTAATAAATTAATTATTTTCCGAAAATTAGACCAGGATAGCCGGTGGCCGGAATTTTATGCGATTGCAATGGTGTGATTTTTTTTATGTAATTGACTGTTATTTTGTGCAAATTGAGTGTGATTTGCAATTTTGGGTATTTATCCCAAAATTAATTAATTTCAGAAATCACCGGGTGTCGGTTGACAACGCTAAAAATGTTTTTATCGACCATATAATTAGTGGGACTTACTAAAGTAAAGATATTATATTTTTGGCGAGGCCTCACCGTGTACCACACACGATTATTTTATCGGGTATTATGAAAACGGTGAACTGGGTAGTGGATGAGTATAATATCTATAAATCAGCTTCGATGAGCATAAATTAGCTTTGGTGAGCACAAATCAGCTTAGGTGAGCTATACTATACTCTCTATATCATCTTCGAACAGCTATACTATCTATCCTTATCAGCTTTGGCGAGCATTCTTTCATATCAACTTAGGTGAGTAGTGATCGTTTCAATGAAATGACTAGATAGATAGTATTGGGTGATAGATAGTATTGAAATGATTGACCGAGAGACGGTCTTGATGACATGAAATCGACTGAGTTGATTGATTGATGATTCGATCGGTTGTGATGATTTGATTTGTTGATGTGATTTGATGAATTGCATATTATATTGACTTGCAAGAAGGAACTGAGGCCAAGGTAAGTCATCCGACTTGTGCTTGTGCTTAGGCAGCCCTAGGGGCGTATTTTCTTCCTAGTCAAGTTTTAGGGGGTGAATTTGCTGAGACGTCATCTCACCCCATTGTGGGATAACATTTTCAGGTCCCTAGGGTGAAGAACTCGGAGCTTGAGGCGGAAGGGTCAGGAGCATGGATGGCTTAGAAGTTATTTTTGAAGATAGACTTCTTGTACTTAGACTCTAGGGTTGGCCTTTATTTGTAAACCAGAAAAAAAAAGAAAAAGAAAAAGGTTTTTAATAATGTGTTGATTTGAAAATTGTGACCCTACTTTTCTATCCCATCTTTGTGTTGTCTAGGGATTATTTATTCACTTCCGCATGTGCATTAAAATGAATGGGTCGGCGATGCATCATGGGACGTCACTATTAAATCGACTAAGGAGGGATGGGCACGCGCTCGAAGGATCAGGGTGTGACAACTTGAGTTATTAAATAAGTGATAAACAAGATTAAAATCAAGTAAAATGTTATCTCAATTACAAGTCCACTAAACTAAGTTTAATTGCCAACAAAATAACTCCTGCACCCCAACAAAACACTTGCCAAAGCGGATATTCTTTGCTCTTAATAGAACTTGCACAAAAACTTTAAAAATTCACTCAACTAAGCAATCAATTCAAATTGATTTTTATAAAATCTCACGGCTCCACAAAACTCTAAATTATCATTTCTATATAATTTCTCAACTTAACAACTCCAAAATTGAACTTTGCAGTTAGTAATACATAATTCCAAATTTATGCCCCAACTTCGAAATTACTCCAATTAGATGAACAAATGGCTTAAATTTTACATATCGCTGTGAAACGAAGTTAATCCGACTTGACAAGGTCTCTATACATGAATTTTCTTTTCCTCCTTTCCTCTGTTGGTCTGTTTCTATCTTACGAAGTCCCTCTCCCTCCCTCCCTCCCTCATCTTTCTCTTTTCTCTTTCCTTTCTTTTTTTTTTTATCTCATTTGGTCTTAAAATGTTGAGCAATCGATGGGCTAGGCTTTCTTTTATTTACGTATTTTTTTAAAGCCCATTTCTTACATAAAGGGTGCGTTTGGTTCATAATTTTGAAAGCCCATTGGGAAAATGCAAATCAGTTTAGCCTAAAGGACTTTAGGTAAATGCAAAGGCCGTTTGGTAAACTATACTTTGAGAAGCAACTTTGAGAGAAATGTCATTTGGTAAAAACACATTTGAAAAGCTCTTTGGGTGATTAATATTAGTTTTTATTTGTTTAAATTTGAAAAAAATAATGTATGCAATTTTTAAATATAAATTTTGACAACAATACCAAGAAATTGAATACATATATATATGTTTTTTTAGAAAAAGACCAAACCCTTCATTGGAATTTTTTAATTTTTATTTGCTTAAAATTTAAAAAAAATGATGTATGCAACTTTTAAAATATAAATTTTCACAATAATGCTAAAAATATCAAATACATATATATATATATATATATATATATATATACTTTTAAAAAAGACCAAATCCTTAGTCAAAATTTTTTAATTTTTATTTGTTTAACATTGAAAAAATAATGTATGCAACTTTTTAAATATAAATTTTGACAATAATACTAAAAATAATAAAATACATATATATATATATATATATATATTTTAAAAAAGACCAAATCCTTCGTCGAAGTTTTATAATTTTTATTTTTTTAAATTTGAAAAAATAATATATGCAACTTTTTAAATATAAATTTGAAAATAATGCTAAGAAATCAAATACATATATATAATTTTTTAAAAAGACCAAACCTTCGTCGGAATTTTTAAATTTTTATTCGTTTAGAATTGAAAATAATAATGTATGCAACTTTTTAAATATAAATTTTGACAATAATGCGAAAAAAATCAAATATATATGCCAAAAAAATCAAATATATAAATAATTTTTTTAAAAAGACCAAAATATATTTAATTTCCTTAGCATTTATATATATTTTATTTTTTAGCATTATTTTGGCATTTAAAAAGATAACAATGAGGGGAAAATCATAAATTTGAAAAATGAGTGAGGATAGTTTTGAATGAAAAAATAAGTTTCAAAGATTTGACCAAATCTTTGAAAGCTCAAAACTAGTCCATTGGACTTTTAGACGCTTTTTAGCCTTCTTTGGTTTTCACTGAAAAGCCTATTTCAAAATGGTTGTCAAACAAATCAATATTTCCTCGAGAACTTTGGAGGGTGGCGCCCAGAATCTTTGAACGCCGAACCAAACCCACCAAAATAGTGACTACAAAGAAGCCGGGAACTATATATATTCACAGATATTCAGACATAATTTAAGATAAAAAGAATTAAGAGGTGTAGGGATCGACATTCTAATGTTGTCACAAAGAGAACACTACCAGCATTTTCTGTATATTAGAGCTCTACACTGCAGTAGATTGCAGTTAAACCAGTCCGCCAGTAACGAATAGTTACATTAGTACACCATTTTCCATACACTCTGAGGGAGACGGTGTTGGATGGGTAGCTTGTCAACGCTCGCAGACCAAATATTGCATTTCTGGGCTAAGGATTTGGCACATGTACGTCATCGCTGGGTTAAATGTCAGTTCAATCATTTTGCTCATAGTTTTTGCTATATTTGAAGAAGTCGGGCCAATGACGATCAGCATCGCAATTTTTCATCTGATCCGTTCTTTGTGCTTTTCATGTTATGAACTGATTGCTTCTTAAATTCATAATTAGCTTGAAATAACCTCCTTGTCCAAATACCCACTTGCAGTTCACTTCAATAATTTGTAAGCTAACTGGGTAATCCGGGATCTATATCACTAGCATGACACCAACAGTGTGAGAGTGACCAACATGGAATTAGGGTAGACTTATAGGATGCAAAACTGAAATATGCTGACTGCCAAGGTAATCTACCCGATTATTACCCGTAGTAACAGAAGTAGAGTCATACATTTACATCCAATGGATCGACATCTATCAACAAGTATGGTGTACTCCTATGTGGATAGCAGACAACAATGTTACGATAGATTTGATTGGGAAATCACTTGCCATTCACCAATTTTTTATTTTTTATTTTAATTCAAATGCCAGTGCAAGGGATTTGAAGAATTTAAATGAGCTCCTCGGCTAGTCTAGCCAGTTTTTCCTCCAGAAATGCAAAATCTCCATCGGGCAAGGTAGGTGATGATCTAACTCATCCTCTTCACTGTCCGCCGTTACAGAGGATGCAGGCGAGTCCAAGGCATCATCTGCATTAGCACAATACAGAACTGTGAGAGAAAGGGGAAAGTAATTGAACAGAAGAAAAAATAAAAGAGGAACTTATTACCTCAAACTAATTTTCATCTCATAAAAATTCTCAAATTGGTACTTGCATGATACATTTTCCCTAAATTAATTTTCATTTCACGAAAAAACTCGAACTGAAATTTACTCTCTGTTGGCAAGGGATATGACATGATGGGTAGATTTGGGTAAGAGTACCCCCTTTTTTTCTTCTTTTTTTTTCGAAAACTGAAATTAAGTTGAGATAAATAGGTCATTGCGTACCTTTTTGGTATTTTTATGATATGAGCATTAGTTTGGTGTAAATGTCACATGGGGGTAATTAATTGAAATTTTTCATGACACGAAAATTAGTCCGGGGTAAAACTTTTTATTTAAATTTTGTGTACATTTGTCTCTTTTTCGAGTTTATTAATAACTGCTTTTAGGGATAAGTGCACTGGAAATTCTAACATTTGTCATGGAACTGTAATTTAGTCTTACAACTTTTAAAAAGTGCAATCGAACTCTAAAATTTGTCAAGTTGATCTAATCAAGTTAGAGGAGTTAATAAAAGGACTTGATTATATTAACTTGATAAGTTTTAAGATTTAATTGTACTTTTTGAAAATTTTCAAACTCGATTGTGCTTTTGAGATAAATTTTAAGACTTGCGGTATATTTATTTCTTATTTCTATAAATGAGTCAAACCTTGTCAAACGGTGGCCTACTAATATTCGTTGGCAAATAATTGCATCCTGATCGTCTTAGTACGAAACAACGGTGGCTTCAGTCTTCACTAGCTATAAAGATCTTCAGCCTTTCCATTTTTTGTTCTTAAGAAAATTCTTCAACTCATCGAAATAGAATAAAAATTAATATATTCTCTCGAAGCACCTAACATCTTTCTAAATAGAGTATGACTGAATTATTCAGCAGAAAATGTAATTACATCTATTAGATTAAACCTATGAAGTGTGATTGTTAAAGAAATTTATAATTGCATTGCAATCCTATAGTCACTGTACCAAAAATTTTCATTTTAACAAAACTAACTATTCGGCTTTAATTAAACGAGGAAATCACAAATTACTTCAGGAACTTAACTATGTGATCTTTTTGCCTTTTAGTTACTTTTGTTTGATCTAACAGGACAGATTGCCTCTATTTGACAGTCATGGTACTTGTCCAACCTACTGGCCAAGGAAAGAAGAAAATCCAGTACCGATATTTGAACATCACCAATAAAGAGGGTGATATCCAGAAGCATCTCGTGCATCACATGTTTAGACGATAAGGTTTGACCCCGCTTGCGCTTGAATTTAGAAAGGAGGACCAGAAAGTGATACTCCGTTGGCATGTGGTCATCAAAAGTTTTGTCCAAGTTGCTTGAGTGTACATGAGATTTATCGGTCATTTGTAAATATTATTAGCAAGTAAATGCCACTAACTATATAAATCTTAATACTTTTCTATATTAAAGTTTAATCTTCGTATCGAAACTAATTTATTTCTGGAAGAAAATTAATCATCACCTATGAAAATCATTTCTCTTAAGTTTTATATATATTTAAGGATACTAAGCACTTTAAATTTTGTTACTTTCTTATGGGAAGTGTTATCGAGAATATTCAAAGTTCCCTTAATGTATGAAAATACTAATTGCATAGTATGTTTCCTACGCTGGAAGTTACTAAGTATCTTAAAAGTTACTTTGGTTTGAAATAAGTTTAATAATCACATATGGATTAGTAATAGAAAATTTATTATTACAAGAAATGTTAATCACGCCATATCAACTGCTACTTTCCTCATATTCAAATTACCCTTACTTCATTACATGAAGAAATTACCAATTAAATGTGAATATTACAAGCTAATGAAAACTTTCCAAGCCCAGTGAAGTTACTTTGATTTCAAAGAATATTACTTATCACATATCAGTGAAACAAGTGAACTAAATGTTAATAATCACATAAAATGTGTTACTTTCACTAAGTATTTAGACATTTACTTTGATGTATACCTAAATTATTAATTAAATTTCAGTATAACGAGAACTGAAAATTTACTGTTCACTTTTGTTTCCTTGTAAAATCTATCTACTCATTTAAATTTCCGTAACGGTATGACAAATTATATCCAAATCTACAAGTAGAATTTTGTATATTTTAATAATCTTGGTTAAAATGGGTGTTCTGTCAGGTATTTTATTAAGTAATATTGGAAAATTTTCAAAAACTATCTTCAAATGTTACATCTATATGATTTGCATCCTCAACTTTCAAATTGGACAGCTAGCATTCTGAGTTTTAATATTGTACTTTAACGAGATATGCAATTCACCATATTATCATTTTCTTTCCATTTTTGCCCCTATCACCTTCACCACCTATTCAACAAAAAAACCCCGACCCTCACTCTGTCCAGGATGTCTTTTTCCTCCGTCATCAGCGACCAAAGGCCAATCTTCATAATTTACAGATATTTGCTGGCAAATAATTGCATCCAGGTTGTCCTGACAGAGAGCAATGGTGGTCCCGGTCATTTATGGCCAGCCGTAAGGACATTCAACTTTTCCGCTTTTTGTCCGTAAGTAAAGTTTTCAACTTGCTGAAAAAGACTGAAAATTGAAAGGGTCTCCGGAAGCACCTACCGTTCTTTCTTAGCGGAGATGACCGAATCATTTGGCAGACAATGTGATTACAACAGTTGGATTAAACCTATGAGGAGCGATCATTAAGGAAATTTATAACTGCGAATGTAAATCCACATTCACCCTCTCGATAATTTCTTATTTTCAACAAAACGTGCTATGGAGAAATAATTCAGCTTTAATTAAACAAGATAATCACAAAATACTTTAGGAACTTAACTATGTGATATTATCATCGTCTTCAGCTGTTGCTTTCTGTTCTTAAAATAGTGACAACGATGAGATTTCTGGCAGGGAGGCCATACTGCATGACGGGCATATTAGAAGGTGAAAACACTAGGTGTTCTCCCACTCCATGTATCTTGTGCAGTTATGCCTTCAAGTTCATGTTTGGGACATCTATGTTGTAGAGACTGCTACAAAAAGTTACTCATTTGTATTGAAATTCACTTCAAAATCAAGACAGAAGGTGTGCTGGCAACTAATATCTGGGCAATCGCGCGGTTCGCCTTCTTTCATTAGAAATAACCCAACTATAATTTCCAAGTCACTTAATTTGTTATCTAAGAAAAGTAACGTTCAATGAATGCCTGCGAGTTTATGAACTGACTAGAACAATATCTTTTAAGAATGGATGATCATAACTTACTAAACAACAAAAATAATTTCAGTATCATTATTATGCTGGATTGATTAACCAAGATATGTTATTCTTCTGGTATATATCATCAGGTGGTTCTATGTCTCTGTCTGCTCATATTGTTATGTTATCTTGAACCTTAATCTCTATCCATCAGCAGAGACATGATTGAATTTACCAAGCAAAACGAGTATAACAATTCTCGCCAATCCAATATCATCCTCCATTAAATCTTGGCTTAAAATTTACAGGATATTCGAGTTTTTCACATGATTACCATCAACAATCTTGAGCAAGATTTTGACATGAAAATCAAAACCCTAGTACCAATTGCAGAAGCAGAGAGAACACAAAATAAAAAAACAAAAACAAAGAAACTTTGGCTGATTTTCTATGTTAATAGACTAGGACTCTTGAAGATGAATCTCACCATGCTCACCCCCTCCTTAGCTTTGCGCTTCTCATAGAAAATCTCTCCCATAACTTTTGCGGCTAGAGGCAGACCAGCACTCTTCTTTGTGACTGCTTGTTTCAGCTTTCTGATGATGTCATCATCCAATTTTTCCCCATCTTTCTCGACCTCATCCCTGAATATACACCAGCAGCTCTCAGGGTTTGTGAGTGGCTGCAGGCGCAGGCGGATCACATTGTCTTCCCCATCCTTGCTGTCTGCCACTTTCTCTATCCTGCTTGTGATAACGACTGAACCACCATTACCTTTGGGCAACCCATCCCAGACGTCTTGCCATGGCTTAGCGTCCCGCACGTCATCGAGCACTATCAAGTACCTTTTGCCCAGTAGTTGCAGGTGGAGAGCGTAGAGTAGGCCCCTGAGGTCATGGCTGTCAATCGAGCTGATTATGTCCGTTTCAACTCCTAGACGGGCCAGTAACTTCTTGGCGATTGCCTCCGGTGGGTTCTCGGCCTCGTTAGGTAGTGAGGAAAACGCTACCCAAATTCTTGGAAGGAACTGTGCCTTCACTTCTTGTTTGTTGTACACCAGTCGGGCTAGTGTCGTTTTTCCGACGCCGCTCATGCCGATGATTGCTATTGCTTGGAAAGAGTCAGACGATTTTCCTGGTTGGAGAAGCATTTTCTCCAAAGTCGACACTTCATTCTCGAGCCCGTGGACTCTCGACGGATCGACCCATGTGGAGCTTCCTTGAGAAGCTTCTAGTCTCTGTGACAGAAGACAGAAGGTGTCTCGCGAGCTTGCTATGGATTGGTCGATCTGGTGAAGTTCCTGTTTGATCTTGTCCAAGGTTCTACTGATTTGAAATTTTGCTGGACTTAGAACTGTTGGAAGAGAGAGGCTTTGCTTCCTTGCTAGCATTTGGCACTCTTCCAAGACATTATTGAGGCAGTAGAGCTCCGCTTTGATCGATCTCCTTGCAGGGGACTCAGAGGCTGTGATTTTGTTGAGCAGAGACTCCAGTTCTGTGAATCGGCGATAGAATCGAACTCTCGGGCCCTTGTGCAACTTCGTTTTGAACTTTTCAGTGAGATATTTCTCGATGGTTTCTTCCATTTTGATTCTCTGAGCGTTGAGCACTCCTATCCTGAAAACTGTCTCAATGCTACGTCGCTGGGCATGAATATTTTCCATGCTCCATGACCCATGTAGGAGTCTCAGGTGTGGAGGTCACACGATGGACCCCACAAAATGACGAATAAACTTGTGCTCTCTGTTTCTGTTTGAGACTTGAGTGTAAATTAAAGTAGCCCCTTACATGAGCCTACTCCTAGTTTTTTTAACCGTTGGTTGCCGCGAGTATTCTATAGACGGTGGAACCATTCTGTGGACTTGGCTTCCGGAGACTGGTTGCCCCTAAGCTGTAGAGTTCGTGGACCCCAGATGATCAAAGTGTTACATAAGTCCAACCTTCGTGGGCCCGGTTCGAGGACGACTCTTTTACACGACGCATTCAAGAAAAAAATTTCCTCATTGCTGATTTTATTTCCCATACGGCGAGTGCCGGATACGCGGAATCTAAAACTTAAGACGGAGACGTTTAGGATACCGAAATCAAGAAAATAGATCACTTAAGTGTTAATGGTGAAAAAACCCGACCAAACTGCTGATGTGGTGATTTACCGGCGAGGCAAATGCAAACGACGTCGTTTTCGCGCGGCCGACGTGGGTAAATAATTAATATAAAAATAATTTAATTTAATTTAAAACTAAATTTATTTCAATTTTTTTTTTAAAAAAGGGAGGGAGGAAGTGTGCGGCTAGGGAGGCAGTGGGGGCGGCGAGGGCTCAGGCCTCAATAGCATGCTTCCTCCCTTTTTTTAAAAAAAAATTAATTTTAATTTAATTTTAATTTTTTATAATCTAATTTAATTAATATTTATATTAATATTCAAATCCGTGCAAAAACGACGTCATTTTTGTATTTTTTTTTGTTGAGTCAACTCCTTTGAGAGCCACATAGGTGAGCGAAAATAATAAAAATTGTTACGTAGAATTTCCGACAGGGTTCGCCGGAAATGACACTTAAATGTCCCACTTTTAAAAAAAAGTGACAATTAAGTGCTACTTTTCTAACTTTTGGCACTTAAAGGCGCGATGGGTAACGCTTCTATTCTGGGGAACAATTTTTGCTGAGAAATGATTTTTTATGTTTTTGTTCTTGAAACAATTTCTAAAGAAAAGAACGCGTTTGATAACTTACTAAAATTTATATTCCTAGATAGAAATACATTTGGTAAAATTCTTAATTTTTTTATTTCTTTTTTTTTTTTAATTTTTTTAATTTTCCTTTTTCTTTTTCTCTTTGACCGGGCTGGGTGATATCCGTGAGCTCGCTAGAGGCTAGCTTGGCCTCGGCGAGGCTCGGCCTCGCTAGATCCGGGTGAGGCCGAGCCTCGCCGGGCCATCAACGAGGCTTAGCCTTGCCCTGGCCTAGCAAGGCCAGGCCTCACGCCGGCTGGGGAGGCCGAGCCTCATCGTGGTCGCACGAGGTTCGGCCTCGCTTGCTGGGCAAGGTCGACCTCGCCCAGCCCAGGTGAGGCCAAGCCTTGCGTGGCCACGGTGAGGCTCGGGTCGACGAGCCTTGCCGTGGCTCGGCATCTCCGGTGGTCGACGACGCTCCGGCAAGGTCGCCGGCCCTTGTTTGGCCGGCCGCTAGCGCCGGCCATGGCTAAGGCCGACGACTAGCCAAAAGGAAGAAGAAGAAGAAGAAAAGAGAAGAGAAAAAGAAGAGAGAGAAAATTTGTTTCTAGAAATTGTTTCCGGAAACAAGAAGTGTCACGCCCCGAACCTTGAGCGCGCACACATCCCTCGGTGGTTGATAAAATTTGCGACGTCCCAGGATGCGTCGCCGACCCAAGCGATTATGCACATGCGAAAGTGAATTAACTAATCCCCTGACAACAACAGACATGTGACAGAAAAGCAGGACAACCAATTTCAAATCAAACACATTTTTATAAACGATCCGATTTACACTCAGAGGCCAACTCTAAGGTCTAAGTACAGGAGGTCTATCTCCAAAAAGAACTACTGAACCACCCATGCTCCTGACCCTTCTGCCTCAAGCTCCGTGTTCTTCACACTAGGGACCTGAAAATGGTAACCCACGCCGGGGTGAGATATAAATCTCAGTGAGTTCATGCCCTAAACCTCGATTAGGAAGATAATACACATAGAGGCAGCCTACACACACAACCAATGAGACTCACCTCGCCTCAGCACCTTCGTGCACATTAGTGCACCTCATAAAACACATGCATACAGTAATTACATTCAATAACTGGAACACATCATGTCACTCATCAAACAATTCACAAAGGTCTCAATTATAAGGCCAAATCATTATGACACGTCCCATTCCGTGTCACACAATTTCGTCCCATAATCAGACACGGGTAACTCATATCGGTGGTTCAATCTACACTCGATATTCATTCTCAATATTTCGACTCCACATTCCAACTCAATACTCAAACTCGAATTCAAACTCAATATCAAACTCAAGGCTCTAGAGGTGACCCCCACAAAGTCTCGCTATCGTGTAGTACTTAGCCCTTGACAACAAATAGTAATAGTACAAGGCACTAGAGGTGGCCCCCACGAAGTCACGTTATCGTGTAGCACTTAGCCTTTCATTATGCATGACAATAATGCAAGGCTCTAGAGGTAATTTTCAGGCGACTCAAGTTGCCATGTAACACTTAGCCCTTGATTACAATAAGCAATAGTATAAGGCACTAGAAGTGACTCACACGAAATTTCGTCTTCGTGCAGTACTTAGTCCTTTACCTGCTCACAACCCATTCACATATCGCCATGCACAGGTCCAAGCATGTCACAAGTCAATCACATCACTAGATATGCATTTTCTAGCAAGTATAGCATCAAGAACAATCACAAGCTACTACCGGTCCTAGTCGGCAAAAACGGTCCACTCGCGCGTCTCCAAGTTTAAATCCAGAAATCTAATCAAACGAGTTCGGAAAATTTCAAAATTTGAATACGTTGTAAAGGACACATAGAAGAACATTTTTCATGAAGATATCTTAACCAGATCCTTCTAGATTAAGCCCAGTAAATCGCTCAATCCAATACAAAAACTGGGTCCCTTTCCAGAAAGTCTGTTTTCCGAAATCAGTTTTGTTTGAGGTCCAAAAATTATTCATTTGATCTGAAATTTGAGTATGTTAAACTAAAAGATGTTACAAACAACTTTTGTGAAGAAATAATTTTGAAATTCGAATTCTAAGAGTTGATAAATATCCCTAGAATCCCAAAAGGTCCCAAATTCCAGCACAGTCTGAGATTCTATTGCAAATGACGGAGCTGAAATCTCTAAAAATCTTTAGTAAATATATGTTGTAGATCAACATGTCTAAAAAATTTCTCAAGAAGAAATCGACTTCAAAATCTTAACACATTTCGATCCACAAAAATGGCAAACAGTGAGGGTCCAGAAATCAGATATGGGAAAAATACACTGAATTGGACTAGTCCCTCCTCATGAGTGCTAATCTTATCAATTAGATCAACACTAATCCATATTAAGGATAATATAACCAACCTTTAAGCATAATTAACCTCCTAAGCAAGGTTTAGTGAGTAAATTCACCTATTTAGCGGGACGGTAAGTCCACGGTGACGGCGACGCGGAGGCGAGCGACAAACAAGCCTGCGGCGACACTAAGCGAGGTCTGGACGAGACCTAAAGCGGGCCACCATTGCTGAAACTTCAGCTTCTGTCCAAGGCTGAATTGAAGGGGCTTCACGGCTGAAATGGGCTGGAACGGCGAGGAGGCGGACCAAGTAGCTTGGATGGGTGGCAGAGGGCTCGGACACACGGCGTGGGGCAACGAACGGGACAACGGGCGCGAGGGACACGCGGTGGAGCTCGCGGGCGCACGAGCAGCTTGCGGCTGCTCAGACGGCGAGCGGAGGAGCTCTAACGGCTGCTATTGGCTCTTGGCTGGCTTCCTCTGGTTTTTGAGCTCTCAAACTTCAACAACAATCGATAAAGCACTCCAAGGAAGAAGAAGAAGACAGTTGCTGAAGAGGGGCCACCACTTGGGCAACGCATAGTAACGTTTTTGTTCCTTAGAATTTATGTTCTTTTGTTCTCCTAACAAAAAAAGAAGAATCCGTTTGGTAATGCTTGATTATTTTTCTATTCCCCTAATAGAAAGTTATCCTGGGAATAGATTTGGAGTAGAAACGAGAAAAAAAAAATTGCTTCTTGCTCCCGAGAATAATTTCTATAAATAAGCCAATTTTCTTTTTTATTTTTCTTTTGTTCCTCTCTCTTGTCGCGCACCGCCGGACGCTAGACGCCGGACGCCGACCGACGGCGGTGGTGTAAGCAAGAATAAAAAACAGATAAATACAAAAAAGAAACTGTTGTGTTACCAAATGCATTTCTATTCTTTTTCTATTCCAAGAGTAGAAATTTTGTATAGTTGCCAAACAAGTTCTTTTACTCAGAAATTGTTCCTGGAATAGAAATAGAAAAGAACTATTTCTGAAAAAAAAAACTCTTCCCCACCTAAGAAACGTTGTCATGCACAGCCTTGGCCTCCAAAGTCCACAAACATATCCGTTTCACTCATCACATGCCCCCACCAACCATCAGCCCTATCCTCAGCCATTTTTCTCCCTCAAGCTTCCCTAAATGGTCCAAAAGGTTGCTCCCCTCTTGGCCTACGAATTTGGACATTTCCCTCTTTAATTTCACTTCAATTCTCCTCCAATTGGGCTTAATTCAAAGGCTAAAATACCAAGGAGGATGTCCAAACTTGATTCCACATTTTTCCTTGCCAAATAGTCCAACTTGAATGCCAAAAGTGCCACAAAAAAGGCCCTCTAAGGTACTGTTTGGTAACCATCCAAATAGTGCATAATTCGATTTTTGTTCCCGAATCGGTTTGGGACGAGAATTGCGTTTGGTAAAATTTTTGTTCCGGGGACCAAATTTGTTCCCGAGAATAGATTGGGAAGAGAATCAAGAATAAAAAAAAAAGTTTGATTCTTGTTCTGGGAACAGAATTGAGAATCAAAACTACTATTCTTCTCTTTTCTTCTTCTTCATCGACCGCCATCCTGTGACCGCCGCCTGCGATCGCTGCCGTAGCCCGCCGTCCGCCGCCGCCGGCCGCCGCCGCCGCCGCCGCCGTCCGCCGATGCCGGTGGCCGGCAAGAATCGGTCCGGAGCTTGCAGGCTCGCCCGGCCCCGGCGAGGCCGAGCCTCGCAACGCCTAGCCCCGCCGGTGGCCAGGCGGGCCTTGCCCAGCCCCAGGGAGGCTCACCCGGCCAGTCGGTGGCCGAGGCAAGCCTTGCCCGGCCCGGCAAGGTCGGCTTGGCCACCGGCAAGGCGAGCCTCGCCCGGCCATCGGCGAGGCTTGGCCGACGAGGGTCGGCCTGGCCGAGGGCCGCCGATGCTCAGTGAGGTTGCCGGCCCTCGTCGGCCTGGCCGCCTAAGTGAAGAAGAAGAATAGGGAGAAAAAAAAAAAAAAAAAAAAAAAAAAGAAAAAAAGAAAATAAAAAAATATTTAAAAATTAAAATATATTGATTTGGAATGTAATCACCTGAATACGTTACCAAACATAATTCTATTCCAGAATCGAAATTTTGTATAGTTACCAAACACGTTTTTACTCGAGAATCGGTTCCTGAACGAATAAAAATAATCATTTCTTGTCGAAATGCTCCCAGAACGAGAATCGTTACCAAACGCGTCCTAATTTTCCCGTTCCAAAATAGCCCAACTTTGATTTTTAGCAAAAATCTTGGGTTTGCAGAAAATTCTTCGGAGGATGAGTTCACGTTCCTAAAATGAATCGTGACATGACATAACTTTCAATTTCTGAAATTTGGTTTAAATTCGGAGTTAATTTCAACCGGATGCGATTTTAGCGTGACCTAACCTACAGGGTAACTTTTAGGAATTTTTAGCATAATCGACCCGTGGTTGATTGTTTTCGATCCACATTGTACATCTTCAACTCATTGGCGACTCTCGGTTGTCATGAAAATCTCGAGGTTTCAAATACGGGCACCGGGTACCGAACCGACAGAAAATTGGGTTAGTGCCGTTCGACGCGAATTTTGCAATCAGGTGGAATCACCCACACTTCAATTGTGTGCTTTCGTCGAATCGACCTATATTCGATCACTAATCGCTTATACTGGTGCCGTATTGACCCTTGTCGATTATCACAGTCGAGTAGTCGATTTATGATTGAATTCTCAAGTCAGTCGCGTTTAGATTCCTTAACGGCTTCACCTGATAGACTAGTTATCTCGTGAGTGGTTAACTTAGAGAAAAAATCTATAGGCGCATCAATGAAAAGCCTAATTCATTTCATCAAAAACAGGGTTGAAAATCGGGATGTCATAACTATTAGTGCTAGTATGAACACCTAGAGGGGGGTGAATAGATGTGAAAATAATTTTTCGCAAAAAATAGTGAAAATATTTCACTTTTGAAACTGAGTCTGAAGAATAACAGACTTTGAGTAAGTTCAGACTTTAGCAGTTAAATAGAGTTATGAACAAAATAAAGAAGTTCAGGGAAGAGAATATGAACACATAATTTATAGTAGTTCGGCTTATATCAAGCCTATGTCCACTCTCCCACGCTGACAGCTTTCTGGCTGGTTTCCACTATGAATCAAAAGGGAATTTACAATCTTGTGATCTCAACTTCACACTGAAGAGTGTTTACTGCTTTCTCACGAAGTCACACTATAAGTCTCTCTTTTTGAGTGCGGTTTAGAGCATAGAGTAAAAAGTAACAAGATATTGGGAAGTTTCAGACTTTGGAATTTCTCTTTCACGCACTCTATCAAACAACTGGAGAGTCCTCCTTAGATACTCCTTCATGCCTTCTTGACCGTTGGCACTTTCCAAAGGAATTCTTCCAATCAGCCCGTTGGACAGAATCAATCAAGGAGATCTCGTGCCGTTTGAAGATTGTGATGAAAGCCCGTCAATCCTATTCGCTCATACAATTAGGATCTTGGTTTCCATAAATAGATTCTTTTCGGGGAAAGTACAGCTCAAGTGCCAAAACTTGGCACGAGAGGACACTTAAGTGCCAAAATTTAGGAAAGTGCCACTTAAGTGCCACTTTTTTTGAAAAGTTGGACACTTAAGTACCACCTCCGGCGGACCTTGCCGGAAATCCTACGTGGCAATATTTTATTATTTTTGCTCACCTAGGTGGCTCGCTGGAGAGCTGACTAAGCTCTAACTCACCCAAAACGACGTTGTTTCCATAATTTGCCAAAATATAAGCCCTGAATTTGCCAAAACGTCGTTGTCGCCCAAATTGCCCCAAATCTAAAATCCTAAATCGGCTAAAATCCCTATTGAAGTGCTCGAATCCTAGTCTCGAACCTTAATTTTGATTTGCCCAAAATTCCATCGTCGAATATTGGACATGGAGAGCAGAACTCGCAGCTAGGCGCCTCAAATTCCTCTCACCGAAGCGAAGGAGAAGGCCGAGTTTCTGTTTTTGTGGATTATCGAGTCCAAGAAGAACATCGTGGACTCGAATGAATCCTGGGAGAAGATTTTATGGATGTGCCAGATATAAAGAAGGGTCGAAGTGCAAATACTTCAAATGGGTCGATGCGAAATTCTCTCATCGAGCCACAAAGGTGATATTGGATCTGCTTCATAAAAGACATCAATCTTCATCTATGTTCGTGGATGACTTGGACGATGTCGACTCAATGCAAGCTCAAGCGTCTTCGGCTAAACTTTTCAAGAATGAAGTTTCAAGGATGAATATTGAACGGAAGTGTTACCAAGCGTTTATTATGGTGTTGTTTTGTCGTCTATTATACTTTATGATGAAATGTAAAGCACTTGAAGATGAGAAAAAGTTTCTCCGACTACCATAGTTAAAAATGAATGGAGAAATGTAAATGTTTTGGATTAAATGTAGGCTTTTTTCTTTTTGAAAGATGAGAGGAAGTTTGTGTTGTTCCACGAGATCATTGTGGCTTTGTTGTTGTTTGTGCTGTCATATGTATTGTGGGTTACTTTTTGTGTTTGTAAGGAGGTTAAGGAAAGGGAATGAGTGTATTAGATGTTGCTTGTACTGTGTTGTTGCTTGTTCTTGAATATAAACCAATAATGATGGATGTGTATTAGATCAATGTGTTGTAAATATAAACAAAAATTGTTGACACCTAAATTTTGGCAATCCGGTCATTTATTTATTGTATAGAAAATTAGGGGTTAATTTTATCCCTAAATATATATATATATATATATATATATATATAATTGCATAAGATGTAGATTTAAGTGCATTTATTTTTAATTTTCATTTTTTACATTTTATTGAATGGCCAGTGGTGAATGGGTTTTGAAATTAATGTTTATGAGCTCTAGTTTGGCAGGCTGAAATTGAGGCGCAAAAGCTTGTTAGTTAGCCCTTTTTTTTTTAATTAATTATCCTGTGAGAAATTGAGATTTGATATGATATTATGATGATTTTTTGAAAATTGAGAAAATCACATTGCAATCTTATCTTTAGAAATAGGTGATAAAATCAGTGGAGAATATTTAAGGGATGAGGAAAATAAAATGACTTTCATGATCGGGAGGTTATAGGCAATCTTCGTGAGATGAAATATTTGTAAAAAGATTACATTTTGTTTTGCCTATAAAAGGGTGTGGACGGAGGTCCATCGGGGGGGCTTTTTCTAGGGTTTCTTTGGTGAAAAAGAAGAAAAGTGAAAAGTAAAAAGATAGTGAAAGCAGAGGGTGGAACAGCAGAGTGACGTGAGAGAGAGAGAAAAAAAAGAAAAAGAAAAAGAAACCAAAAACTGTTCATCTTCCTCGCCGTTCCTCGCTGCTCGACCCGCCGCGCCTCCACAGTCACCGATTCCGCGCCGGCCACCGCACCGACGTCTCCTCCGCCAGACCGTCGCCGTTCGTCCTCGAAGCCGCCGCGCCGGAGGCTGCAGGGCCTCTGCAACCGTCGCCGCCTCGCTCGCCGCCGCTGCGACGCTCGCTCCGTCTCTCTCTGCCCGCCGGTCCGTGATCCCGCGCCGAACCCTGCCGCCCGAGCCGCCAGCCAGCGACCCG
Source organism: Eucalyptus tenuipes (assembly GCA_014182365.1). Lineage (NCBI taxonomy): Eukaryota > Viridiplantae > Streptophyta > Magnoliopsida > Myrtales > Myrtaceae > Eucalyptus > Eucalyptus tenuipes. Next base: position 3,730,081 of record CM024541.1, on the reverse strand, counting down.
CGAGCCTGACGCCGCCCGAAGCCGAAGTCCACTGCAGCCTACAGCCCAGCCCTGTCGCCGACGACTGTGGGTCCGCTCTTCGCGCCTCTGCTCACCACGCTATCACCGCCTGCAGGATCTCCACCAGATCTGAACCAGATATCGCCGCTCGTCGTCCTCGAGCAACATCCAACGCCTGCGCCGTCTCCACTCACCGGTCGCACAGCCTCAGCCGCGACCCAGTGTGCGAAGCCAGCAGCCCGCGCCCGACGACTGTGCTCTTGCTTCCGCTGACGCCGTGTCTCCGGCCAGCCTCACTGTCGCCGTTCGCTAGCCGTGCCAGACGCCACACCGCCGCCAGTCCCCCGCCGGAGCTCTGACGATCAGCCCTTTACTCCCGGTGAACTGCCCTTGCACCGTCCACCCAGCGCCGATCACTGCTGTCCTCCCATTTAGGTGGTTTATTTTATTTTTATTTTTCAGGTATTTTATTTTATTTTATTTTATTTTTATTTCATTTTTAGCTTATAAGTTTAGTTAGTTAGATTGGAGCATTTGATCTCAATTTTCAGTTTATGGATAGACATTAACCTCAAGGGTTTTACCCAAAATTATTGTAATTATTAATTTGATCCGTAAAATGTCGGATCATTTTTTTAATTATATTAATTTTTGGGATTTGTTGATAGTATTTTAATTGTTGAATCAATATAATTATTAATTTGGCCAGTAAGATTTCGGATCGATTTTTAATTATTTTGAATCTTTTGTCGTGATGTTTAGGGTTATAGTAATCGTTAATTTGACTCATGGACAACATGTTATTTTTTCGATTATTTTGATCATTTATTTGATGAATGTCTTTATTATTTTAGATATAATATTGCTTGTTTAAAAAAAACACTAAAAAATCAAAAATTAAAAAAATCAAAATCTTGCATGAGCATGTAGGATTAGGTTTATGAAATTTTCGTCATCTAGTGATTGTTGCTAGGTTCATTTAGTTAGAAATTGCTCGTCATTAGAATTAGGACATTTGATTAATTTAGATTGCATATTTAATTGTTGCATTTCTTTAATTACGAATTTCATGGAAAATACAAAAAAAAAATAGAATAAATTCATTTTATGATTTAGGATAGATTGCATGCTTATATTTTATTTGTCATATAGCTTAGGTCATATTGCCATGCTATATCATTGCATATAGATTAGATTTTCATTAAATAAAGTGAAAACCAAAATTGAGTAATTGCGTGTTAATTAGAAATCATATCTAAGACTTGATGTGAATTACGATCTAACACTCAGATGCTTTCGTTCTACGAGGTAAGTCTCGTAATTTATTCATTACTGCATTTCCCGAGTGTTAAATTGGTGGTTTGCGCCCGCATTTATAACCTCATATGTTAGGGAAACAAGTTTAAAATCAGTTCAAGCTGCCTAAAAAAAACATTTTTGAAAATTAAAAAAAAAAGGGTACCGAAAGGGCATTATAGAAATCTAGTGTAATCAAGTCCCCATACCCTTAGTCTCTGGTTCGTAGGAGTAAAATAATCCTCCCATTATTTTACTTAGGTGTCTAATCGACCTACCGTAAACCGATTAGTGACTACTCCTAGATAATAATCATTTGCATGCTAAATACTTGAACCTCAAGTCGCGAATTGGTATGGGCTTGGGAGAGCCCGAGCTAAGTTTAAAGACTTAGTAGTCCATTAGCCTAAACTCAGGTGGTGCACCCGGAAAATTTAGGTCGCGACAGCTTGACGACTCCAGTGGGGACTTGTGTTGAAACACTTAGTGGACTTAGCCCAATTTTCTTTTTCTTTTAAAAATGTTTTTGTTTGGCAGCAAGGACACCAGGTACGTCCCTAACATATCTAAGGTGTTAAATGTTTTTACAAATGGGAGGTATAATGGGAGTAGTCTTTGCTAACCTTTGTCTTACAGGTTAGAGTGTGGGATGAATGATTTATTTTTCCCTAATTAGAAATGTTGTTTGCATTTAAACTATCGTGCATGTTTTATTGCTTTTAGCACTACACTATTGCACACACAACCTGTGGCCAGACCTGGGTTGCGATAGGATTTTTAGGATGGTGTTGAGAAGGACACTTCCTCCAAAGCGAGACCGCTATGTAGAGGTTGACCTTCTCTTCCCCGAAAGTTCTTTCATGGTGTCGAATGTGTTTGTCCATATCCGCAAGACTGCGTGATTATTGGGCATTCCATTCGACTGAGCCGGAGTTAGGAGGACCTAACACGTTAATGTGAGACTGCAACGGTCAGATCGTCCTCTTAGCCCCACTTTGTTAAGCCATCTAGGTAGAAATCGAGCCTCACTTACCATGCGCATGTCTATGTGATTGCCATTAATTTTCCTTGGTGAAGTAAGTCTTCTATCCTCCTACCATGCCATTTATCTTGTTGCGCTTTTGGTCGGTCCATGACAATTTAGGTCAATTATTGATTTAATTCATTTGTCAATTAGGAATGAAATGAAGAAATTGCCATGCAATGAAACATTTGGAAAATAAAAAAATTGGAAATTTGTTTTCAATTCATGCCTTGGCTCTTCCTAGTTCATGTTTAGGAAATTTCATCCTTATTGGGGCATCCCATGTCTTTGTTTTCCTAGTCCATTTCTAGGAAATCCTCTTCATGTGTGGACTTTTCTTGACTAAAAGATAGATTGTTGTCATGGATTGACTCTCTATTTACATCTTCTACTTACATATTTTCGTTCATTTGAATTAGGTGATAACGAATCCTCCACGTATTACATGATCAAGAGCTAAAATGGCCGACCAAACTAAAATGCGTGATCGTATCTCCGCTATGGAATGCCAACTCCAACAGTTGCTCACCTCTATGCAACTCATGACAGCTCAAATCCAATCCCTCTGAGCGAATTTGACTCTTGCACCTGCTTTCCTCGAGATAGTAGTTCCAAAGCAGGAAGACAAGACCCAAATGAGCGATAACGACATGCCTAAACTGGAAGATAACCCACTATTGGTCATTGCCAAACTTGGCAATGTCCCTAAGACAAAGCAAGATGAAGCAGAAGTGATGGATACTCTGAGGCAGCCAAGTGGCAAATTCGATTATTTAGTGAAGTATTCGGCTCCTCCCAGCTTTTATATTGATCCCTACGACATAGTTCCAGACGGGCGGGATGGCATGGAAGATCCGACGCCTCCAAAGACAGAGAATTCTGATGATGCCCTGGAAGGGATCACAAGTCTTTTCAATGGCCTCTTTATAGGAGCCAATGACAAAAGACCTTTGGAAGACATGGACGTTAGCCCGCAAGAGTAACTTGTTACTTTTGCACATTCCATTGCGTGGGAATTTTTATTGCTTTCTAGGAATTCTTATCGCTTTTCAGGAATTGTTTTTGCCTTTTAGGAATTGTTTTCAATTTCTTATTTTGCTTTTTTTTTAGAGATTAGGAATCACATTTTCCATTCCAATAATGTAATTCATTTCATTCTATTAAATGAAATTACAATTTTATTTCCAATTTTGAGGATATGATGGGGTACACCAAACCAGCCCGGTGACGATATCTAACAATGAAAAGAAAATATCATCCATGGAGAAAATCTGAGGACTGGGCTTGTTCATGCTTCCTCATTAAAAAAATTCACAAAAAAAGAAAGAGAATTAAAAAAAAAAATCATTTTTGAAGTTATTTCCAAAAGCATGCATTAGGTTAGTCATATTTAATTTTCTGACTCATTTACTTCATGTTTCAGAGCATTACTTTCTCGGTCTGATGAGAAAGCATCTGAAAAAGGCACACCAGGTTGCAATTGACCCAACTGTTAAGGACACATTTCTAAAGAGTTAATGTGACAAATTGAGGGCATGACAGATTTTGGTAGTGACCCAACTGAGATAAAATATCGACCCAAGCCAAAAATGGATATTCCATTTGCTTTCCATAGTATCATAATCATGCACGTTGTCTTGTGCAGGGGCAAAAGTGGATTTTCAGTCTTGAATGGTAGGGACAATCCAAAGACATCAACGGCTAAGCCAATCCCATTGTGGAGAAATCCTTGAATGAATGTTTAAAACCATTTTCTTTAGTGTGGAAGACTGTTTGTTTTGAAGTTGACAATTTTTCATGCCTAAAGCTATTGAGCTCTTTCACAAAAGGGATTTTGCATGGTGACTCTTACATGTTTTGTCCTCCAATTCCACTAAAGAACATTAAGATGGACTAATTTAATGAATGATGTGGAATTGATTGAGCATGCTAAATGAGACAAGTCTGGATGATGAAAGGCAACTCTATCCTATACACAGTCCCCTACTTATACACTTGTGAGATGAGTGTAGGAAGTTCCATATCCGCAAGGTAAAGAGTTCTCTTGCGAAAGGTACGATAACAGAAATGATGAGGGGCAATTCATTTCACTATCCTAAACACTACAGGTGATCCATTGCTTAACCCTTTTGAAGCTTCATACACTTATGAAAATTCTTTTCAAATTACCCTTGTCAAGAGCCACCCCACATCGGGGCAAATTGGAGGGTAAAACAGCACCATAAGGTGGAGAAAATAGAAAGAGATTTTCTTGCTCTCACTTGCATCAATCTTCAAGTCATGCTATTATATTGAATCCATGTGGTAATTTAAGTGCCTTAGGATGACGAAGAGCATTTCTTTCTCTATCCTACATACTTATATCCTTTGCATAACCCACTTAAGCCTGCAATTTCATTTCTTTTAAACCCAGTTGGTGATCATCCCCCACACTGGGGCAAGGCAAGAGACAGATGAAGGCCCTTGAAAGTTCGAGTGTCATTTAAAGTATAATTCCTTGACGCATGCATTGTGCGAAAGAATTGAAATCACAATAGAACTAAGGGGCATGAAAAAAGCAGTGTGCCTGGTAAAAGCAAGGCCAATGCCCATGAAAAGAAGTGAAGAAAAAATGAATGAGAACTAGGGGCATGAAAAAGCGGTGTGCCTGGTAAAAGCAAGGTTGATGCCCATAGATAAAAAAAGAGAGTCAAAATAAGGACTAGCGGTTGAAAAAAGCTTGTATCTCCAATGGAGCAATACTCAAAGAACTCAAATGCTGAGTTTTTACAATCAATGGGGCGCCTTATGAAGACAATCCCCGATGGTGAAAAAGAAGACCGGCGACAATGCCTAGATGATCATCAACTTTGACTCTTATACACATCTTTGAGCCTAATGATCCTTTTGTTTCTCAACCCATGAACCCAGCCTATGTTACGTCCCTTACAAAGTCTCTTCAGATTAGGGCACTCGAATTAACATGGGAGTTCATATGTTTATAAGCATCGCTCGAAGAGGTGCGAGCAAGATTATTTATTTCTCATTTTGCAGGGTTCTTGACTTGTAAACTCGGAGATGATTGCAAAGTTGTTCTTTCAATAGCCTTGACTCAAAGAGTCCATTTTCAAGCCATTGACTAAGCCCTCATTACGGTGTGGCATCCGAGAATCCCAACTATACCAATTAAGTATATATGGAACAAGAGAGGAATTTGGACATTGGTCAATTTAATTTTTGTACCAAAGGGATGGAATTCGGTTTTTGCTTGAGAATCATGTATGTCTCTTCTTTGTGCAATTCGACAATTAAGGAAAAGAAACCTTGTCGCTTGATCAAATTCTTTTTCCATGGAAGAACTTTGGTTATACATTTATTCATGAGGCATTTAGATTATGGAATATAAATTGATTTTTGGAAAAACAAAGTGCTTTATAATGGTACAAAACAATGGGCTTATATTTTAAAAGTTTATGGGCCATTTTGAGTTTGGACTTTTGGCCTCAAAATTTTGGGCCCAAGCAGGCCCAAGGAGCCTCTTTTGCCGTCGACCGAAAGAAGGGGGGGGGGGAAGAGAGAACCGGACAAGGGAAAATTGCTACTCACCACTTGTCCATGCATCTTCCACTTGTCTTCTCCTTGGAGCCACTTGTCACCTACATGCAAAGGTTAGTAATTTAATTAAACAAAAGAAAGCCAAAGGATTCGGATGGAGCAAGTGAGAGAGAGAAACCGAGAGAGTGAGAGGGTGAGCAAGTGAGAGAGGGAGAGTTCGAGCGAGTGAGAGGGCATATGGGCGTGACCCGTGAGGGAGGAAGAGGAGGATCGCCCTCCGCCGTGCCGTGTCCGAGCTGCCGCCATCGATGCCGCCGATTCCCGTCGCTGTTTGAGCCAAGCCGAGGCCCACCCGAACCCCTGTTTTTGGCTAGTAACCGAATAGGAAGACTTGAGGCAAGTAGAAGTTCTTCAATCTATGTTTTGCTTGCTGTTATTATCTAGTAAAGAGTTGGTAGATGTGAGAAAGGTGGAATTTTAGAGCTGCATGTTTGATTTTGGACATGTAAGATGAAGCTAGATCAAGAAAACTAGGTAAAAACAGGGCATGCATTGTGGATTTCGAATTTGAAATGGAACAAGAATTTAAAGATCTGACTATGGAAGATTTTCAGAAGTGATAAGGCTGTGTTGTAGTGTAATATACTTGTCTACATTTGATTGTGGACGTTGGATGCCGAGATTCAAGGAGTAGGAGCAATTCTCGTTAGATTAGTGGACTGTTTTTGTAAAGGACAGTGTGACCCTCGGTGAATTTTTGATTTTTCTGTAATTTTCTAGTAAAAATTTGACTTCGAATTCTTAATGAAAGTTGGAGAGTACATCTGTAGGTATAACATATCAAACATTTAGAGTAAATGGACAAGATTTGTTGATGAAATGATTTTTCTATGAAAATGCTAAATCTGGAAATTTTACAGAACGTTAGCAAGGAATACCGGAATTTTTACCCTCGATACGTAAGGAATTTGACTTGGTGTTCCCCATGAAAATTTTTCCTTTAGGTCTCCTTGATAACATGTCAAAATTTCATAATTTCATGAGTCCATTTAGTATTTATTTCGAAATTTTTACCAGAACTGTGCATTGTAAAAATTGAGCTATTCTGTTTTCGAATTTTCACAAAGTGTCCGAAGGTGAATGTGTTTCGAATGGTTATGTGATATGATGGTATTGGCTGTGGATATTTGTGCAATATTGAGATGTGATAGAGGGTCCATGAGACACCTTGTTTTTGGCATTTGAAAGTATTTTTTTGTAAATTAAAATGTTAATGGTTGCCGTTGAACCCTCGGGTCAACGATGCCCCGGGAGTCGGGATGCCCGGTGGCCCTAAATGGATGAATGCCGGAGGCTTTTCCTCGGGAGCTTCGGGATGCTCGGTTGTATGCTAGTCGGTACGTAAATCCGGAGGGCCGGGATAACCATTTTCATGGTGAGTCTCGGAAGGTTTTCCTCGTGATGCCAGGTGAGGTACGAGATGCCTGGAGGCGTGATATGCTCTAAATGCCCGATGGCCCTAAGTGGCTGAATGCCGGAGGCTTTCGCGATGCCAGGGTGGATGCGAATGCCCGGAGGGACGCAAACATTGGTCCTCCGGGGGATGAAACCTTTTTGAATGATAAATGATGATTCTACTAAGTGTGTGTGTGTGTGGTCTAGTTATAGTAACTAAATTGTATGGCGTAGAATGGGACGTGTCATTACAGTTTGGCCCTATGATCGGGACTTGTGTAACCGGACATGATGCATCTTGATGGTTTCAAAATTGTACTTGTCATTATATTAAAGAGTTTCATGATTTTGATGCATACTTGTTCTTCGATTATTTGTTCTTGATCTATCTTGCATGAATCTAGATATTGATGGTCCTGCATGACATAATCTGAAGAATCTTTTACTGCTGAGTGGTTGTACTCACCCCCTTTGGGAACTAACATTTCAGATTAAAAGATGCCTCTATCACCTGTCACTCGCGTACGGTATCCCAGTTGATGTGGAGTGTATATGTTCTGAGCATACTCATGTCGAGATTCGAGGATTGGTCTTCATCCGAGTTCGAGTTTTAGTTCTGTATGATGTTGGGTTACCTGATGGCCCAAAAGAGTCCGGAGTTTTTGTCGATGCATGTCCAACGTGATGGAGTGATGTTGGGGATGCTGCCGCCGCCACCAGCCAATGGACCGGGCTGGGTGTGATCATGTATGTATGACGGGTAGCAGGTGACACTTTTTGGACCGCCGGCACCGTCTGATAGACTTTTGTTTTGAGCTGAACGGGAAGGAAAGCCAAAGGGAGGTCGGGTTATCTTATGATGTATAGCCGAATTTAGAAAGTCCACGGCAGTTTCTTTTTATTGTATCGACCGGTGTTATCTATCAGACTTATGTAAATAAAAGTGTCCGGCTTATTTCATAAAAATTGTCTAGTAAGTGTGCATCATTTCAGCTTTTGGAATAGGGAGATGTGATGTTGCTTCCGCTACACTTTTATAATTTGCGTAGGGACCGACTTTAAAGGTATAACCCCCCTGGATAAACCTTCAGGTTAAAAAGAGAGAAAAGTAAGCGAACCGTGGCGACCCTAACGGATCGGGGGCCGTTCGAGGGGTGCCACATACGGTCCATGTTAAAGACTCCTCAGATTGGTAAGGTCGTACCGCTTGCGAGAATACTCGAACCCCTGTCGATATGGTGAGATGGAGTGATTCTCATAAAATAGCTCTTTTAAATGAGAGTGAGTGAAAGTCCTTTCTAACTGAAAGTCTCTCATTTGGTATTCTTAGGAAATCCATGTCATGAGTGAAAATTTTCTTGAACGATAATTATCTCTAGTGGAAATTTGGGTGATGCAAAGGTCATTATGCATAAACCTCGATTGAATTGATAAAAGCTTCAGTAGATTTTGAAGTGTGCATTCCAGAATAGCCTTAATTGCTTATTTCTTTGGTGAATGCATTTTTGCTCTTATCATGTCTGATAGATAATGTTTTCTCAAAGACCCAAGAGCTCCTGACAGTCGGGTTCCTTTCAGAATGCCTCATGATATTAGGAAATGAGTAACCATCTCCAACATTCAAGGCGCATCCTTGATGTTCCACAATTTATTTCTACCAGGAGGTGAGAGGCCTCCACAGGATATCTAAGTTCCAGAAACATATCCCCAAGAATATAATCACTATCGCACATCACATTTCACATCCGACCACTACAAATTACTTTCGCACATCACAATTCCACATCCGAGCCCTAAATCACACATCACAATACCTAGCACCACATCTAAGCCTTAATTTTCCCCTACCAAGCCCTACGCCGAGCCCTACATTTCGAGGCCGATCCTAAACTGTCAATTCGAACCCCCAATAGGGTTCTAGCACCACATCTGAGCCCTAAATCTCATATCAATACCATCCAAGCCCAAGATTTCCCAGCCAACCCCCAAATTTCAAATTGGAGCCCTAATAAATGAGTCGGAGCCCTAATTTCACCATAGGGGAGAGGAAGAAGAGAACAAACCTGAGCGAGCGATGACGGCGAGCGACGACGGCAAGCGACGACGGTGAGCGACGATGATGAGCGATGACCTCCGAACGGCGACCTGTGAACGGCGATGGAGAGGACATCAGATCTAGTGTGAACGCGAGCGACGACCAATTAAACCATAAATAAGAAAAACGACGTCATTTAGCACTAAGGAAAAACGACATCGTTTAGCTTGGTCAAGACAGAGTGGATGGGGCGACGTTGTTTTCCTCCTCCACTTGTGCTTAATTTAAAAAAAAAAATTGCCACATTTTGGCCGGATTAGCACTTAAGTGATTTTTGCTTCGATTTTGGCACTTAAGTGTCACTTTCCAAACTTTTGACACTTAAGTGTTCCTCCATGCTAAGTTTTGGCACTCCAGGTGTCCGCAACTCGATTCTTGCCAAAATTACTTGCCTTTCAAAAGATTTGATGTATCGAAATTGATTCTAATGAAGATTTCCAATCTCGTAGATGTGATTTCCAACCAGAAGTCTATAAATAATCCATATGAACCAATCCCTTGAAGAAATAAAGATAATCCCTTATTTGGAAAAGTCTTCATTCTTCACTTTCGTTCAGTCTGGAATTTATCAGTGTGGGCAGACTTTGACATAAAGTCTGGAAATCTTCAAACTTTGACATAGAGTCTGGGAGTCTTCAGACTTTGACACAAAATTCTGGAATTCTTCATAATAGACTTTGAATAAGTTTTGTCAACTTCAAAACATCAAATGAGTTTTCTCCAACAATCCCCCTTTTTGATAGTGACAAAACTTCCATGCAAATTTAAAAATTTATAACCTGCAAAACAACTCTTAGCAAGACATGATATCTTATAAAAATAGTTAGTTAAGGATCTGGATAACATTGATTTTGCAACCACATAAAACATGTTAATCTTGAAAAATTTAAACACATATCAAGATTTGAACATCCTCATCCATAACCATCACCACAAAAGTTACTGTAGAGTATAAGTACTTAAAACAAATCAAAAGATAAGTTTAAATCTGCACATTCTCCCCCTTTTTGTCAACAGCAAAAAGTGGAGAAAATCAAAATGGATAGAGAAGAGAGAAATGAAATCAAGATTGTCTTGGAATTCGAACGAGCTGGAAATCCCCATGGACTGCACTGCCTCGTCAATCTTTTGGCACTGGAGATGAACATTCTCTACCTGTGTCTGAACAGTCTGGATAATCTATAGAGTTTGATCATGCTTGGCCACAGTCTGAGATACTTGCTGCTTTAAAGTTTGCACTTGAATATCTAAGGATTGTACCTTTTTAGTGTGAAAGTGAGAAGATGATCACAACATAGTATGTATTTTCTGAATCTCAATCTCCATAGCATATTGTTGAGCCTTGACTTCCAAAAGAAGTTCCATCATCCTTCGATAATCAGCATTTTGTGCAGTCTGCGCATTGGCTTCAGTGAATGGAGTTTGTGGAGAGTTGAGAGAGGAGGGAACATTAACCTGTCTAGTTCCATGACTCGGTGTGGATTCTGCAATGTCAGCTTTAGGAAAATTAGAAGCATAGACATCTTCTGGATATGCAGGAGATCTACTGATACCATCACTCGCAAAACTAGGAGAAGAAGTCACTGTTTTCTCAACAGCTCCCTCTGTTTCTGTGCCTATAGGTGGAGAAATGATTTCTTCTTCTTAAGTCTTCTTGTTTGTAGGATGAGAGTGATGTGCTTCTGCAACCTCTCGAGATTCCCGAGTGGAAATGGGAGCACATCACAATGGATTTTGTGACAGGCTTACCAAGGAGTCAGAGGGGTAATGATTCCATTTGGGTAGTGGTCGACAGATTGACGAAGTCGGCTCACCTCATCGCAGTACGAAAGGAACTCGATTTGGACAAACACGCAGAGTTGTACGTCTGCATGGAGTGCCGGTGACGATCACATCTGACAAACAATCGAGATTCACAGCTACCTTTTGGAAAAGTTTGCAGACCGCCTTAGGAACGAAACTACAGTACAGTACGGCATATCATCCTTAGATGAATGGCCAATCTGAGAGGACGATTCAAACCCTCGAAGACATGCTGCGAGCTTGCGTATTGGATTTCAAGGGAAGCTGGGAAGAACAGTTTCATCTTGTCGAATTTGCCTACAACAACAGCTATTAGCAGAGCATTCAGATGGCTCATTTCGAAGCGTTGTATGGCAGAGCGTGTAGAACGCCGTGTGTTGGGATGAAGCCGGAGAACGAAAGATCACAGCCCGGAGTTAGTTCAAGAATCGGTGGATGCAATTGTAGTCATGAGGGACAGATTAGAGACCGCTCAGAACTGCCAGAAAAGCTACGTAGATAAGTGCCGGAGACTATTGGAATTCCAAGTTGGTGATCACGTTTTTCTGAAGGTGTCACCAATGAGGGGTACTTTGTGCTTCGGCAAGAAAGGAAAACTGAGTCCGAGGTACGTAGGTCCTTTTGAGATCCTAGAAAGGATAGGGACTCTAGCGTATCGTCTTGCATTGCCGCCGAGGTTGGCGCAAGTGCATGACGTCTTTCACGTGTCGATGTTGAGGAAGTATGAACCTGACCGGACTCATGTGCTGAACTTTGAAGAGTTAGATGTGGACGACAGAGTGTCGTACATGGAAAGATCGGTTCAAATTGTAGATTGCAAGGAACAGGTTTTGCGCACCAAGACGATTCCGTTGGTTAAAGTGGTCTGGCAACACCACGGCATAGAAGGAGCAACCTGGGAAAGTGAAGATTCGATGAGACGACTGTACCCCCACCTTTTTGTTTAAAGAATTGTAATGGTTTAAATTTTGAGGACGAAATTTTTATAAGAGGGGAAGAGTTGTGACATCTTGAATTTCAGGCTCTGTTTTCAATTGAATGAATCGGGCTTTTCATCGATGCACCTATAGTGCTATTCTCTGAGCTGATCATTCACGAGATAACTAGAATATCTAGGGAAGCCATTAAGAGATTTTAACGCAAAAAACTTGAGAATTCGACTAGGAATCGACTACTCGACCGTGCTCATTTGAAGAGATCATTACAGCACAGCTAAAAATTGATCAAAGATCAGAGATAGGTCGGTTTGACTGAGATATGTGATCAAAGTGTGGGTGATTCCACCATATTGCAAAATTCTCGCCGACCGCACTAGATCGATTTTTCTATCGTTTTGGTACCTTGTGCCCGTATTTGAAACCTCAAGATTTTCTTGACAACTGAGAGTTACCAATGTGTCGAAGATGTACATTATGGTTTGAAATAAATAGACCACGGGTCAATTGTACCAAAAATTCCTAAAAGCTACTCGGTAGGCTAGGTCACGCTAAAATCGCGCCAGATTGAAATTAACCGTGAATTTGAATCTGATTTCAGAAATTGAAAGTTCTGTCATGTCACGATTTATTTTAGGAACGTCGACTCATCCTCCGAAGATTTTTCTGCAAACTGAGATTTTTGGGGAAAATACAAAATGGGGCTATTTTCGATCGGAAAATTCAGAGGATCGTTTTTTATCGTGTTTTTGGTATGCAAGTTGGTTCTATTGGTGAGGAAAAATGTCAATTTGGTCGAGGACACCTTCATGAGATATGTGGACTCTAATTTGGGTCCAATTGGAGAAGAATTGAACTCAATTTGGGGAATTTGGTGTCAAATTCGTAGGCCATGGTCCCCTCAACCTTTGGACCACTTGGTGAAGCTTCTAAGGGAAGCTTGTTGGCTGCAAAGTGGCTGAGGATAGGGTTGAACCAAGTGGGGGCCTTGCAATGATCAACGGAAGACTATTTGGGCCAAGAGGGACCCTCCACAAGGCAGCTGTCTTCTTCTTCCTCTTGCAGCCTGCTTTCTCCATTTTAGAGGGAGCTTAGAGCTTGGAGAAACCAGAGAAAACCGAGCAAGCCCCCTGCCGTCACCGAGCCGCCCGGATCGTCACCGTTTGCCGTCGCGCTGCTCACGAGCCCCACGCGAGCTGCACTTGTCCCGCTCCCGTCTGCCATCCCTTTCGCTCCAGCTGGGACCCTAGGCCGTCCCCCGAGCTCGTCGAGCTCAGCTTGAGCCCCGTCGTCGCCGTTCCGTCGCCATTCGCCCCCACCATGCACCGCTGCAGTCGCCCGCTAGCCATCCTCGCCGTTTCCAATTTAAACTAGCCTCTATTCTAGCCCTCGATCCATCAACCAGAAGCTGAAGCCAGCAAACCTCCGTGGGCTTGGAGGCCCATTTGGATCGCTTCCGTGCCTCGTAGTGCATCACCACTTCGGAATTTGTCGCCTATCTCTACGTTGCCGTTGTTGTGGACTCATCGGATTTCAAAACCAGTGAGTTTACTCACTAAACCCTACTTAGGGAGTTAATGATGCTTAAGGATTGATTAGTTTAGGCTAAGTATGGTTTAGGCGATTAGTTAGAACGGATTAGTGATTTAATCGCTCGTTATTGCATGTTAGGTGGTTAGATTGGCTTAATTAACAACTAGATAGATTGTATTATTTATCTAGATAGGTTCGGAAATTTTTCAGGCCCGTTTCTGTATTTAATTTGGCATTTCCGGCTTAAGTTTGCATTTTTGGTATTTAATTGTATTTATTTAATTAGTTTTGGTATTTATTTAATTATTTATTATTTTTCGAAAATTATACCGGGATAGCCGATGACCTGAATTTCGTGCTAATTGCAATGGTATGATTAATTTATTTAATTGAGTGTTGATTTGTGCAAATTGAGTGAGAATTAGAATTTTGGGTATTTATTCCAAAATTGGGTAATTTCGGTATTGAATTAGAAAATACTGGGCATCGGTTTACAACGCCAAAAATGCGTTTATGGATTATTATAATTAGTGAGATTTTCTAAAAAAAAGATATTATGTTTTTTGCTCAGCCGACCGTGTACTCACACACGACTATTTTTATCGGGTATTTTAACTTGATGGTTTATCAGCTTGTGAGAGCATATTTGCATGTCAGCTTGTGCGAGCATAGGTATCGTCAGCTTTTGGGACCCTTTGCAAATCAGCTTGTGAGAGCAGTATATTGTATCAGCCTCTGTGCTTTGATACGTCGGCTTGTGAGAGCAGTATACATTTTATTCACTTTTGGGCCCCTTGCACGTCAGCTTGTGAGAGCAGTATACCTTATTAGCTTGTGTGAGCTAAGATCGTTATATCAGCTTATGAGAGCACGATCTATATTATTAGCTTGTGCGAGCTACTATCTATCTATATCAGCTTCTGAGAGCTATGACCATAAATTGCAGTTTGTGAGAGCATTGAACGATTATTTCAGCTTGTGTGAGCAGTGGTCATATCGAATTGATAGATAGTACTGATGGTAACGATTTGAGTGGTATCGATTGGTCGTTGTTTGAATTGATTGAACTGGTCGGTGAATTGAATTGAATTGATTGGTTGAGAATATAAACTGTACTGACTTGCAGGAAGGAACTGAGGCAAAGGTAAGTCCTCTATCTTGTGTGTGACTAGATGGCCTTTAGGCGTATTTCCTTCCAAGTCGGAGTTTAGGGGGTGTGTTGGAGAAAACTCCTTTACTGTTTTGAAGTTGACAAAACCTTTCCATAGTTTAGTTTGAAGCTTTCAGCCTGAAGTGTCAAAGTTTGAAGACCGTTAGACTTTAGGTTCAAAGTTTGTCCACTCTGACAGGTTCCAGACTGAATGCTAATGAAGAATGAAGACTTATTCAGATGCGAGATTATCTTTAATCCTTCAAGGATTCGGTCCGTATGGCTTAAGGATGACCTTATGGTTGGATACAAAGACTTATGTGATTGATTATCTTTAATGGAATCAATTCCGTTAATCAAATCTTTTGGAAGGCAAGCAAACTTGGAAAGTTCTACTTATGGAAACCAAGATCCTGATTGTATGGGCGAACAGGATTGACGGGCTTTCATCTCAATTATCAAACGGCTCGAGATCTCCTTGATTAATTCTGTCCAACGGGTTGATTGGAAGAATTCCTTTAGAAAGTGCCAACGGTCGTGATGGCATAAAGGAGTATTTAAGGTGGACTCTTCAGCTATTTGAGCGTGAGTGAAAGAGAAATTTCAAAGTCCGAAGCTTCTTAGTTCGTTGCTATTTCATTTACTGAGCTCAAAGTTGTATACAAAAGAGAGAAACACTTAGTGAGACTTCGTGAGAGACCAGTAGAGACTCTTCACTGTGAAGTCAAGTTCACACTGCTGTAAAATCTCTTTTGATTCTTAGTGAAATCCAGCCAGTGGGCTGTCAGCGTGGGAGAGTGGACGTAGGCTTCATCTAACTCGAACCACTATAAACTTCGTGTTTTTATTCTATTCCCTTAACTCCTTATTTAATTCGTAGCTTTGTTTATCTATTTAAGTTTTAAATTCATCCATAGTCTGTTATCTCCTAAAGGCAAATTACTTCTACTAAAATTTGCAAAAAATTGTCTTCACACCTATTCACCCCCTCTAGGTGTTCTTATTAGCCATTTCAATTGGTATCAGAGCTTGTGTGCTTATTTTATTAAAGTGTTTTACTTCTTAAGCTAAAGATCTATGGCTAGTATTTTGGCTTCAGGATTGGTTGAAGGCCAAAGCAACACCAGACCTCCTTACTTTGATGGGAAAGAGTACAATGTCTGGAAAAACAAGATGAATGCATTCCTGAGATCAAAAGATCCCCTGGAATGGGATGTGGTAGAAAAATGGATCAATCCCAAAGCTACATCAACCACAGAAAGAGGAAAGGAAACTGTAGATGCTGGCAAATTAACACAAGTAGAAATAACCAAGAGACAAGCTCTTGATGCTAAAGCCATATACTCTTTATATTGTGCTTTATCTCCCACTAAGTATAATCGAATTTCTTCTTATGAAACATCTAAAGAAGTTTGGGACAGGTTGCACGTTACCTATGAAGGAACTAATCGAGTAAAGGAAACATAAATCAATATTCTACTCAGACAGTATGAAGCCTTCAAGATGAAGCATGGAGAATCCATCAATGATATGTTTAGTCGCTTCACAGAGATTGTAAATGGCCTAGCATACCAAGGACAACCAATCTCAGGACCAATGAAGGTCAATAAACTGCTGCGTGGACCCTCCAAAGACTGGAATCACATGAACACATCAATTAGAGAAACCTAGAGGATCATGCCTCTTTTAGTAGATGAACTTGTTGGCACACTTCAATCATGTGAAGTTGAGTAGATCAATGAGAAAGAAGATCCAAAAGGTAAGAAGTCAATTGCTTTAAAATCTAACTATGATTTTCATGATACAGATTCAGAAGATGACATGGATGATGATGAACTAGCACTCATGATAAGGAAGTTCAGAAAGTTGAATAGGAAGGGAAAAAGATTCAATTGGAAGAAGCAAAGCACTCAAAGATTCCAGAAGAATTTAACTGAGGACAATGATAACAACAAAGATGTGATATGCTTTGAATGCAGGAAAAATGGACACATCAGACCTAACTGTCATCTCGTTGAAGAAAAATAATGGAAGAACTGAGAAATACAAAAAGACTCTCAAAGAAGAAACATAGAGCGATACCGAATGTGAGGAAAGTGATGAAGAATATGC
Source organism: Eucalyptus tenuipes (assembly GCA_014182365.1). Lineage (NCBI taxonomy): Eukaryota > Viridiplantae > Streptophyta > Magnoliopsida > Myrtales > Myrtaceae > Eucalyptus > Eucalyptus tenuipes. Next base: position 3,713,144 of record CM024541.1, on the reverse strand, counting down.
CAAGATATATTTGATGGCCAATTTAGAGTCAAATTCAGACCTTGAAACGAATTCTGATTCAGACTCAAACAAAGAAGTTGAGGTTAGCAATTTAAAAATTCCCGTTAAAGTCTCGAAGTTTATAGATGAACTCTGTCTCAGTCTCAAAATATCTCTTAAAAGGATTTCCGAGCTAAAAAGGGAAAACTCTAAACTAAGGCAACAAAAAATTTATTGGAAAGAAAAGTTTGAAAATATGGATAACAGTTTTACTGATTTGAAAGAAAATTCAGATTCTCTTTCGAAAGAAAATGCTTTTTTGAAAGAAGATATTTCAAATATCACAAAAAGATTTTCAAAAGGATATGAGAAGTTGGAGAAAATTCTTTTTGTATAAAGACCTTATTTTAACAAAGCTGGTTTGGGAATGACTTTAGAAACTATTCCTTTAATTGATTTTCCTAAAGTTAAAGAAAGAATTAAACAAAAACCTACAAAGGCATTTTACAAAAATCATTTTCAAAAGGTTTTTGTAAAACCTGTTGGCCGAAGTGCTCTCAAACGTTCAAAGTGTAACAGTTCAGAACATTTCGAGAAGGAATGTCCCAAGGTTTGGAAACCTGTTAATATGGATACCAAAGAAAGCTTGAGTTCTTCTTTTGATCATAGGTCACTATCAAAAAGAAAATCAAATGGTATTTGGATAGTGGATGTTGAAGACACATGACTCAAGATTCAAGTTATTTTATAAAGCTTGTTCAAATAAATGGTGGAAAAGTCTCTTTTGGTGGGAACAACAAATGAAGAATTGTTGGATGTGGCACCGTGAAGATTGGAAGCCTGACTATAAAAAATGTCTCATTGGTGGAAGGTTTGAATTATAATCTACTCAGCATAAGCCAACTTTGCGATACAGGATTCAAGATTAATTTCCAAGAAGGCATCTGTTCGGGAACAAGTAAAGATTTCTCTCAATCTTTTACTGGGTGAAGACATGGGAACATTTACCTTCTGGATATAAAACCAGAAAGTTCTCGGTGTCTTATATCCATTCAAGAAGAAGCAAATCTTTGGCATCGAAAACTTGGTCATGTCAATATGAAGCAGATTGCCAAGATTTCATCCAAGAAGCTTGTTTGAGGACTCCCCATTCTGGCTTATCAAAAATCTGAGTTATGCATTCCATGTGTTTTGGGAAAACAGGTTAGAAGTTCTTTTAAATCTATAAATCAAGTTTATACTAATCGAGTTTTGTAGCTTTTGCATATTGATCTCTTTGGACCAACCAGAACTCAAAGTATTGGTGGAAAGAAGTACAGCACAGTAATTGTGGATGATTACTCTCGCTTTACTTGGGTTTACTTCCTGGCAAATAAGTTTGAAGCCTTTTCTTACTTCTCAAAGTTTGCCAAGAAAGTTCATAATGAAAAGGGATATGTTATTTCAAGCATACGAACAGACCATAGAGGTGAGTTTGAAAATCGAGACTTTGTAGAGTTCTGTGATAAATCTGGTTTCCAGTACGTTTTCTCTTCTCCATACACTCCAGAGCAAAATGGGGTTGTGGAAAGGAAGAATAGATCATTGCAAGAGATGGCAAGAACTCTCTTAATTGAGAGTAAAATTTCCTCTCGATTTTAGGCTGAAGCAGTTTCTACAGCTCGCTACATCATCAACAAAGTGTTTTTGAGGCCTATTTTAGAGAAAACTCCTTGTGAAGTGTATAAAGGGAAGAAACCAAATGTTTTTTACTTTCATATGTTCGGCTGTAAATGTTATATTTTGAAAAATGCAAATGATCGAACTGGTAAGTTTGAAGAAAAATCAGACGAATGAATCTTCCTTGGCTATTCTACTTCAAGCAAAGCTTATAAAGCATTCAACAAGAAGACTCAATCAGAAGAATCTATGAACATCAAGTTTCAAGATTCTATGCAAAATCAACCTGATCAAACTCAACTTGAAGAATCTGAACCTGCTCTAGACTTTACAAAGTCAACCTCCCCTAAAGTGGTTCAGACTTCTGAAGATCAGCAACAAGCAGAACTAGAAGATTCAACTGAAGCAGAAGATCAACAGACTCTCAAACCAACCAGCAACTGGAAGCATAAGTTAAGTCATCCCAAAGAACTCATTATTGGCAACATTGATGAAGGAGTTCGTACCAGATCCAAAAGGCGAGAAGAGTCTAGTGCTTTAGCACTTGTTTCTGAGATAGATTCCAAAAGTGTAGAAGAAGCCCCGTCTGATGAAAGCTGGATCGAAACTATGCAAGAAGAGCTTAGACAGTTCAGCATCAATGATGTTTGGGAGCTAATTCCTAAACCTAAAGGTAAGTTTATCATGGGGACTAAATGGGTTTTCAGGAACAAGATGGACGAGAAAGGAAAAGTGACCAGGAACAAAGCAAGACTCGTGGCCAAAAGGATATACGCAAGAAGAAGGGATAAATTATGATGAGACCTATGCACCAGTAGCGATGTTAGAAGCAATTAGACTATTACTTGCTTTTGCTTGCTATAAAAATTTCAGGTTATTCCAGATGGATGTGAAGAGTGCTTTCCTCAATGGATTTATCCAAGAAGAAGTCTATGTGGAACAACCACCGGGATTTGAAGATCCAAGAAAGCCCGGACTCGCCTATAGACGAAAAGGCCCTATATGGACTGAAGCAAGCACCTCGAGCCTGGTATGAAAGGTTAAGTAAATTCCTAACCCAAAATAGTTTTGTTAAAGGAAAGGTAGATACTACCTTGTTCATAAAAAGAGAGGGTAAAGACTTTTTGTTGGTTCAAATTTATGATATTATTTTTGGATCAACTAATGAAAATCTTTGCAAGAAATTCTCTAGATTTATGCAGGATGAATTTGAGATGAGCATGATGGGTAAGTTGACTTTCTTTCTAGGATTGCAAGTTAGACAATCGGAGAAATGTATCTTTATTCATCAAGAGAAGTATGCAGAAGATCTCATCAAGAAATTCAAATTAGAGAACTACAAAAAGACAGAGACATTAATGTCAAGTTCTTCGAAGATGGATAAAGATGAAGGAGGAAAGAACGTAGACTAGAAGCTTTAAAGGAGCATTATTGGTTCGCTTCTTTATCTTACTGCATCTAAACCTGACATTTTGTTTAGTATTTGTATCTGTGCTAGATTCCAATCAAATCCCAAAGAATCTCATTTAAGTGCTGCAAAACGCATCATCAAATACGTTGCAACTACTCCAAAGTTAGGTTTGTGGTATCCTAAAGAATGAGACTTTAGTCTTTTTGGATATTCAGACGCAGATTTAGCAAGTTGTAAAGTCGATAGAAAGAGTACTTCAGGTACTTGTCAACTGCTAGGCAACATGTTGGTATCTTGGTTCTCAAGGAAGCAGAGTACTGTGGCTTTATCAACTGCAGAAGCAGAGTATATGGCTCTTGGGAGTTGTTGTTATCAAATCTTGTGGATAAGACAACAGTTAAGAGATTTTTGAATTGAAGAATCGTGTACTGAGATCAAATGCGACAACACAGTACTATTAATCTCATGAAGAACCCAATTCTTCATTCAAGGGTAAAGCATATAGAGATTCGACATCATTTCATAAGAGATCATGTTCAAAATGGGGAGATTATGATTTAGTTCATTGACTTGAAGAATCAGTTGGCAGATATATTTACAAAGCCTCTGGAGAAAAATCTATTCGAGTCTATTCGCACCAAACTGAATATTTTAGCTCTTACCGGTTAAAGTCGGAGTTGGTCGACTCGGACTTTCCAGACTCTACTTTAATAAAAGAAAATATCAATTCCAGGTAATTTATTTTTTGAATAAAAATATACGTTTATTCGAATCGTTGTCTACCTATTTTATTTTTTGAATTTTAAATCTTTGGCAGTTTTTATTTTTGAAAAATGCAGTTTTCATTTTCAGTTATTTTGAAAAAGGTAATTTTCTTTATGACGGTTCGCCTTCCTTTATTCGTGACCGTTCATTTTCTTTATATATCTTCGTATTTCTTTCGAGCATTTTTACCAAACCCTAGCATACAGTCTCTCTACTCTTTCACTTCTACTCTCTCATTTTCACTCTCAAGCCTGCTCTACAACTTTCATCTTTTTCATTCGAACGTGTTTGTGGAATCCTCCTCGACTGTGAAGATGTCTTTCCAAAGAAAGTCGTCTCGGATCGCAAGCAGGGGATCACAGAATATGCTAGAGGGTCCTACTCATTTTGACTTGACCGTGGAAGAAGTTTCTCCTCAGCAACAATAACAACAACATTCTCAACAGCATTCTCCACAGCGTGCCGCTTAAAATCCTCCGCGTCAACTAGTGGAAGATGTACGACCAAAAAAAAAAAAAAAACTAGTGGAAGATGAGATCTTGGAAGATATCGAATCTGTAAGAGCATCAAAACCCCAATTTATCTTTAAACTCTACAATCAGTTGAAGCAGGGTGGTTTTGCAATGACGTTTATTGATGAGTTTCTGAAAGAACGTGGATATCGGAATGAGACTTAGTTCTTACGAACAATTGAAAGATTAGGCATTACGCTTGAAGGAACAATAGACAGGATGTTTGTTAACTTTCCCGCTGATCACCGGTTTAGTGTTTTTAATCAGCCTGAGGTGAAGGATGATGATGAGAAAATGTACGCGAATTTTCTGCCCAGAATTGGCGTTGCTACTAATGTGCGTGTTGAAGGAACGAGCTTGTTTCGTTCTAACGAGCATAAAAAGACTTACTTGAAATTGTTGAAAAGAGGGGTGATAAACCCTCGATCTGTGGATTTTGATTTCTTGGATTCTTTGAAGGTGAACCCGAGGGAGAAGTTTGCTCTCCTTCAATTTGAAAGATTTTGTTCTGAGATCACTAACGTTTACCCTGAATTATCTACATATTTCTATTCGAATTTGTCTTTTCTAGACGTGAATAGATTTCGTTTTACTGTGAGGGATAAAGAGTATGTGGTGGATTTGGACACATTGGCGGATGTTGTTGGTGTGGAAAGAGGGAGTTTCTAACCAATAAATGTGTATGTTGGTCATGCAACAATATCTCTTGTTCGGGACAGACTTGCTGAAGGCGGCATTACCTATTCCAAAATGTCTGCTTCAAACATCTTGCTGCACAAGGTTGTGATCAATTGCATCCGACCAAAGTCAACCTCCAAGACTAATGTCTCTCGTTCTGAAGTAAAACTGATGTTTGCCATCAGTAATGGGATGAAGTTCTTACTGCCACACACAATCCCGATGCACATGTATAGGACTGTTGTGAAGGAAAATGGACAACTCCCTTATTCTGTGCTGGTCACTCAATTGTTTCGATACTTTCATATTCAGTTTCTAGCATCTCTGTGTGTCAGAACCATTGCTCCCATGGTGATAGGATTGAAAATGGTGTCAAAGATGAGACTAAAGGAACTAAATAAGGCTTTGGAGCACTTCAAGGAGAAGTCCCCCAGCAAAGCAAAACAAGACTCTACTAGCTTGAAAAGAAAAGGCAATGAGCCTATGGGTGCACCTATCAAGAAGAGAAGAGCCCTTATCCTGTAGGACGAAGAGGATGAGGATGATCTCACTATTTCTGCATTTGCCTTGAAAAATCTATAGATTTTTGTTAGTTTTGAGCAGCCAAAGGACAAAGAAGGAAGAGAAGAAACGGAGCAGAGAAGAGAAAGAAGAGAAGAAAGAGAAGAAGAAGGAAGAGAAGCAGAAGAAAAAGAGAGTCAAGATGACTCTTTTGAACCAACATTTGTAGTATCCTTATCTGAGGATTCTGAGAAGACTAGGAGTGGAACTGCAGGAGATACAAGAGAAAAAGAACATCATTTGGGAGCTGAAGCTAAGAAAGAACAAAAAGAAGATTTTTCTTCTTCACCTGTAGCTATAGAGATAGGGGGAGCTGCTGAGAAATTAGGTACTTCTTCTTCACCTGTTTTTACTAATGATGATGTTAGTCGTTCTCCTGCCGATCCAGAGGATATCTATGCCTCTCAATTTCCTGAAGCTGATGTTGAGGCATCCTCTCCAAGTCTTGGAGATCGAACTGCTGATGTTTCCTCTCATCTCAATTCTCCTGGAATTAATTTGGCTGGACCTTGTGCACCAACAGAAACTTCTGCAAACTTCCAAAGACTGCTAGAGCTCCTTCTGAAGTTAAAGGGTCAGCAATATGGCATGGAGTTTGAGATCCAGAATCTCCACAAAGCCTTAAAGTCTATTTCAGATTCTCTACACAAGTAGGTACAAACCCTTAAACTTCAAGTTCAAGAGACTGCAAAGGGTGAAGTTATTGAGAAGCTGAAATAGACTGTGAGGAAGCTAGAGGAGACTGTTCAGTCTATGGGGGATTTCCAACTCGTTCGCATCCCTAAACAGCCCTGATTTTATCCAACTTTTTATACTTCTCCACATTTTACTGTTGACAAAAAGGGGGAGAATGTGCAGATTTAACTCCTTTTATTGATTGTTCTATTGGTTGAACTTTTGGTCTTTTGGTACTGTTGGACCTTTTGGACTTTTTGGTTTGATTGTTTGACTGTTGAACCTATTTGTTGAACCTTTTGATGCTTGCAGTGACTCATTTTGGTGATACTTTTTTTATGGTTGGATAGTTATTTATCTTTTCAAGATTAACATGCTTGCAGTGACTCATTTCGATGCTATCCAAGTCCTAATCAACTTATTTTTCATAAGACATCATGTACTGTTTAAGAGTTGTTTTGCAGGTCAAAAGTCCTTAAATCTGCAGGAAAGTTTTGTTACCATAAAAAAGTAGGAGATTGTTGGAGAAAACTCCTTTACTATTTTGAAGTTGACAAAACCTTTCCATAGTCTAGTCTAAAGAGTTTCAGACTGAAAAGTCAAAGTTTGAAGACTGTCAGACTTTAGGTTCAAAGTCTGCCCACTCTGACAGATTCTAGACTGAATTCTTCTAAAGAATGAAGACTTATTCAGATGTGAGATTATCTTTAATCCTTCAAGGATTCGATCTGTATGGCTTAAGGATGACCTTATGGTTGGATGCAACACTTATGTGATTGATTATCTTTAATGGAATCAATTCCGTTAATCAAATCTTTTGGAAGGCAAGCAAACTTGGAAAGTTCTACTTATGGAAACCATGATCCTGATTATATGGGCGAACATGATTGATGGGCTTTCATCTCAATTATCAAACGGCTCGAGATCTCCTTATTAATTTCTGTCCAACGGGTTGATTGGAAGAATTCCTTTAGAAAGTGCCAACGGTCGTGATGGCATAAAGGAGTATTTAAGGTTGACTCTTCAACTGTTTGAGCGGGTGAGTGAAAGAGAAATTTCAAAGTTTGAAGCTTCTTAGTTCCTTGCTATTTCATTTACTGAGCTCAAAGTTGTATACAAAGAGAGAAACACTTAGTGAGACTTCGTGAGAGACCAGTAAAGACTCTTCACTATGACGTCAAGTTCACACTACTGTAAAATCTCTTTTGATTCTTAGTAAAATCCAGCCAGTGGGCTGTCAGCGTGGGAGAGTGGACGTAGACTTAATCTAAGCCGAACCACTATAAATTTCGTGTTTTTATTCTCTTCCCCTAACTCTTTATTTAATTCGTAGCTTTGTTTATCTATTTAAGTTTTAAATTCATTCATAGTCTGTTATCTCCTAAAGGCAAATTACGTCTACTAAAATTTGCGAAAAATTGTCTTCACACCTATTCACCCCCACTAGGTTTCTTACTAACCCTTTCGGGGTGGACTTGCTGAGACGTTATCTCACCCCATCATGGGCTAACATTTTCAGGTCCTTAGATGGCGATTCCCGCTGAGCATTTTGGCCAGCCGAAGAAGGTCACCGAACAGGTCTCTTTGATTCCTCTTCCTAGAGGCCAAGGAGCCTGGGTCTACGAACTCGTGAGATCCATTGTCTGGGTTGATGCGGGTCTATCCCGGATGGTACCCCATCAATATAGATCGTGGTATCGTCGCGGGCGAGATGGACCCAGAGAAGGTCCCCTACTGGAACATGAGATCCCTATGTCGGTGCTAGAGATCGCTTTTGGCAAGGGTACGGTTGACCCTCTGGGTGGTGCAGTGGTAGACCTAAGTTCCACGGAGCCAGAGACCTCGGAGTCTTCGGTTGAGGGTTCGAACGCTTAGAGGACTGTAACTCTTCTACCTTTTGTAGACTTGTGAATAGACTAGTATTGTATATTACTTAGTCTGATGTGTATAAAAGTTTGTTATGGTTTTCAAATTTTTGGTCCTGCTTTTCTATCCCATCTTTGTGTTGTCTGGGGATTAATTATTCGCTTCAGCATGCGCATTAAAATGTATGGGTCAGTGACGCGTCCTAGGACGTCGCAATTTAATCGACCACCGAGGGATGGGCACACGCTCGGGGATCGAGACGTGACAACAACACTCTAAAAGGATAACGCACTAAAAATAGGCCCAATAGAAACAATTATGTAGTAATGAACATAGTAAAGTACATGCTTTATCTTCCTCATTCAGATGGACATTGATTGATGCAAGTTGCCTACAAATAGTATTAAGCTCGTTTAAGCATGCAGAAAAAGAATCACTTTTACTCATCCGAAGATTGTAAAGTCACTTCCATATAAACAACCTATTCACGAACAACTTGCTCTGATAAAGGCTTTCCAACTTCTTCCAGAGATCTTGCACTTTCTTCTCAGAAGTCACGTTTATCAAGACGTTATCAACAAGGCATAGCCAGATCAATCCCCACGCCCTCTAATCACTAATATTCCACTATTTCAATTCAGCAGACGTGGATTTCTTTGTCTCGTCCTCCTTCAACTTTCCTTTGGATTTTTCCTCAGGTTTATCATATTCGACCATGTGTTATAGATCTTTATCCATGAGCAGAGCTCTGAATTTCTCTATGACATCTTCCCAAGATTTGATTTTTTTTTTAATCTCTTTACACCAATAAACCCTAACCTCAAACCAAGCTCGATATCAGATGTCGGGATTCGTTGCATAATCACAAAGAAAATAGAAAGTACAAAAGAGAGAATTTGAGATACAATGTTTTATTTTGGTTCACCTTTAAACTAGGGTTACGTCCAATTGAAAATTCCACCATAAATAGAACCTTGCACTATTTAGTAGCTACTCATGAGCTCAAATCCAATGTATCAATAAAATAAGAAAAAAGTAAATATATATTCAAACAGAATATTGCACTATATATATATATATATATATATATATATATATATATCTAGTAGTTATTCATGAGCCTAAGCTTAAAATACCAATAAAATATTAGCTCAATCTTTAGAGTCGCAGGGTCGCTGCCCTTACATAGTTAATGAGCAGTGTGGACCACACCCCAACAAAAGTAGATTTGCTTTTCTTAATTTAGATTGCACATTTAAATATTAAGTATTTTTAGTTCCCACTTTTAATTAAAAATGAATATACAAAAAAATCATGCGTGCGTTACGTAGAATTAGCTCATCCATTGCACATCATTTAGTAGTTGCATGTTTAGGGTAGGATAATTTAAATTAAAATGTGTGACAATTTAGGGTAGTTACATCAATATTTGTTCGTTATTAGAATCAGGTCATTTAATTAATGTCACGCGACATAAAGTTTGTATGTTAGGTGTTATGTTGCATGGCATTTTAGTTAGGCATTTTTGTACATCATTGCATCGCATAAAACGTAGTTTCTAAATTTAATTAAATAAGTGAAAACCCCAAAAATTGAGCAATTGCTTGTTAGTTAGAAATTATATCTAGAGTTGTTGATGTGAGGTAATTCTTGCGATTTATTTACCGTTTTATCGGATGTTATATTGGTGGTTTGTATATCCACATGATCACCTCACATGTTAGAGAGCAATAAAATGAATTTAAGCTGCCTACTAAACATTTTTTTATTAAAAAGGATGGTATCAAAAGGGCATTAGTGTAAAAGAATCTCCATACTCAATATCCCTAGTTCGTAGGAGTAAAATAAATCTTCCATTGCTTTACTTGAGTGTCTAATTGACCTACTATAAACTAATTAGTAATGACTGTTGAATGAAAATGATTTGCATGTTAAGAACTTGAATGTGACATCCTCATTCCGACCCAGTTTTTCAAAATGGAATTGTTTCAGCAAGCGATCGTCGGACGAGATTGTCTTGAGGATCTATAAAGTATGAGGGCATCATAAAAGGCCGTTATAAGGCGAAAACTCGATTTTTCATTGGCAAGGACGTACAAGCGTGGAAAAGTATAAACAGGCCACGGGCGGGGACCCAATGGGCTCGAGCCCATGTGGGTGGCCAAGGGAGGCCATGGGCCCTTCAAGCCCATCAAGTCCTCTTTTGACAAGATCTTGGCATTAAATGCATGTGAGGACATGAATAGTGCATTAATAATGCAAGATCTTGGTGAAAGGATCGAAATACCCTTCCATTGGATTAAGGACAAAAGGGCAAAGATGGAAATTAACAAAGGAGGGGTGTCACAAGCATGCATGGGCAACAATTTGGAGGGATGAAACCACCTAGCCTAGTCTAGTCTAATCTAGCAATTTGAGTGCAATTTTATCTCCCATTAATACTAGGATTTTTGCTTATTTCTTAAGCCACCTTGATTGACATGAGCCAAGGGATGTGATGGGCATTAAGTGGGACTCGACCTCTTGTCTCTCTCCTCCCTCTTTCCCCCCAAGATCGCTGGCCTCTCCTTCTCTCTCTCCCTCACTTTCATTTTTGAATATCAAACTTACCTTTCTCTCTCTCTTGATGTGACCGAAACTCCCTTAGCCATTCTCATCTTCATTTTAAGCTTGTTGCTTCATTTTTCCTCTTGTTCCATTACCGGCAACTGTCCTTTGAATCCTGACACCGGACCACCATTTGCACCACCAAATCACCGCTTAAGGCTAACCAACTAGCCTCCTCAAGGGATGTTCAGTACTGAGCAGCCTTCACTCATGCACCCTCTCCCTCATTTCTTTTCCGATTTAGTCCCTCTGAAGCTTGGATGTCGAATCGCCATCGAACCGCCGTTGGACAACCGCCACACCACTGTCGGACCACCATTCAATTGTTGTCCATTTCCCCCATGGCCTATAGATGCATGATCAACCGTCTACAACTGCTGTCCGGTCTTGTTGTCCCTTCCCCTGACACGTGTCGAAGCCCGGATCGTCAGTGAGTGGCTTTCTAGCCTTTGATTAGGGCTTTAGTTGCACTTAGGGAGTAGTTTAGGGCTTGTTTAACGTTAAATAATGAGTTATTGATGTGATAAGTGCATGTTACATGATAAGTGATTATTGGACTTAGATAGGTTATCGAACGTTTATTGATAGGTTATCGAGTTTCAAAGTCATAAGTTATCAAGCCTAGGACGATTAGTTCTCATGTTTAAGTTAATGAGTTATCGGATTAAGTTATATAAAATTGATATGTTGTTGTATGTGCCATAATAGGATAGTAGGCTATTATGTACTATATGAGTTATGTGGGGTACATATTATGTGATTAGATGCTATACGTGGATTATGTTTTATGTATTCAATGTGTTATATGGGTTATGTGATATTAGGGATTATTTGTTAGATGTATTATGCGGGTTATGTGATATATAGATTATGAGTTATATGTGTTATGTGAGTTATGTATTATGTGCTGTATGGGTCACGTGTGGTCGAGACGACATGACATTGTGATATGGCATATTATTAGAGTACGTTACAGTAGGGTGCCATATAAATAAAAAAAAAGGATTATGTGATGGATTTGTTGACACGTAATAATGATATGAACGTATTGTGGATTATGACAAATTTATCCTATGTTGATAAGTAGTCTATATGCCATGGATTTATGAATTAAATGATGCATTTGTATAATGTAATATGATGCATGTCACGACCCCAACTCCATCTCTAGGGTCACAAGCGACGGGGGGTTATTTTTGCGACGTCCCAGGCACATTGCCGTCCCATTCTTTTTATCTTTTCATTAAGCACATACGGAAGCGTACATACAACATCCGGACAACAACAAGCAGCTAGGAAAACAACCATTTACAAACATACAATTACATTAGATATGTTTATAAGCCATTCTAGCACGGGCTGTTATTTTTACAACTACCACATCTTCAAAAGGTCGGGGTAAACCTTAGCTCCTCTAGCAAGATTGCTACTCCCAAAATTGACATGAGACTTCCATGCCTATAAGACTGAAAGGACGAGGGGTGAGTTTTGGGGAAACTCAGTAAGTAAAACCCACTAATTTTCGGGTAGGAGGATGCCTGGCCCATCAACTAGCACATAACTCATCCAAAACATTAGTTGATGACAGATCAATAGCAAAACAAAAGCTTTGTTTTGGATGAAACATGAGGAATCTTCAATCAACACTATGCAAGTATAAACCAATATTCACCCACAACATGAGGAACTCACGCCTCACTCAATGTTATACAAGCATAAACAAAATCCATTCCATAGTATGAGGAACTCACGCCTCACTCATATGCAAGCATACCCGAAATCCATTTCATAATGCGAGGAACTCATGCAAACGAGGTTTATTTATTGATAGTCGAAATCCATCGACTCTTCCGGAATCCATCGGGCATCCGAACTTAATCGGGCAACGTCCCCTAATTAAAGGGTGACGGCTAGAATTGTCACAACATCTTGTCCTTTTGACGAGGCATCCCATTGGTGTGGGGGCATCTCGTTCTTATTAACGAGGCATCCCGTTGGCAAGGGGTAACATTGCCAAATCCATCGGTCGACGGCTAGAAATTAGTTCATCGTGTGACCATGCATCAAGCATCACAATCCGGTTCTTATCTTCGCTTTTAGTTCAAGGGCTCGAAGGCGTGCCATGCATAAGTGTGCGAAATGACTTACCGAAACTAAGACGTTAAGCATGCCGAGCACGAATCAAGGATCATGACTTGATTCGACACGTTTGAGCACCGATCTAGTACCCAACTTTGCTCGGGAACGATATACCTCGATATCGCACCGAGACCATGATAGGACTGGCCCGTCGTGACGTGTTACTGACCTAGTACCCGACTTGGCTCAAGAATGATATGCCTCAGTATCGCACTGAGACCATGAAAGGACTGGCCTATCGTGACATGTTCACCGACCTAGTACCAAAGTTGGCTCGGGAATGATATGCCTCGATATCGTACAGAGACTAAAAAGGACTGATCCGTCGTGATCCCATGTTTGTCCAAGGCCGACAAAACCCCTTTTAAAAGCCTGGGGCGTGAACTAATACATGCGCTTGTGAAATAGTTTTAAATAGTTTTGTAAGGAAATAATAAACTTTCACATAAACTTTTTTTAAATCGGTTTGAGTCAAAGCATAACCGAAGCATATCGAACAAGTACACAAATCGGACTTCTTTCAAAGCAATTCAAGCCAAAGCATGAGCCAAGCTCAACAAACAAGAACCGAACTCAATCAAGGAACAAAACCTAAACCAATCCAAACCAACACAACCCAAACTCAAGCAACAACAAGCCAATCAACTTCAGTCCCGGACTTTTCACATGCTTGGAATAACGTAACACAACGTCCTAGCCAAATATTAGTAAGTTCTACTTACTCCACTTCAAGGGATCGCCTAGGTGATCAAGCAACGTGCAACCGAGCAAATGGGCAAGAGGGGCGCAGTCATGAGAAAGAGAGAGGACGATGGTGAGGGTGAGGTCAAGAGAGTGAGGGAGGAAGAGGAGGTGGTCTGAAAATGAGGGGAGGGAAGGCCTCTATTTATAGGCAAACCCCTCATGATGATCTTTCCAAAGGGACCAATCATCTTCATGTAGGTGGACAATCTAGGTTGAGGAGGTGGCAAGCTAAAGAGATAGGTGGCAAGTCTAGTTCCTAGGGGCGACACTTGCTCATAATTCCATTGGTCCATCTAAGGGGTTGAGTCATCATGGAATAACTACATGTAATTATTATGGGGACACCTAAGCCAATGACTAAGCCTTTCTCATTTAATGTTTGGATCTTGACTAATCATTAGGCTAGATATCTTCATATTACAAACTTGCTCTCCAAGTTTTTAGGTTAGGAGGCATTATGGCCTATTCCTGGGAGAAGTACATTATCAGTGCCAAAAGTTGTGTACAACGCTCACTTTGGTGCCAAAAGTTTCTGTCGGATCACTTAAGTGCCAAAAAATTTGAAAAATGATCATTTCAGTGCCAACGCCTATCTGGTTGGCCAGAAATCCGATGTGGTAGTTTTTTATTAATTTTTGAAGCCGACGTGGATCGCCGGAGAGTACAATCAGCATACAAACAACAAAACGACGCCGTTTAGCGTCTTTCCCCCAAATAAGAAACTCTAAATCCCCAAATTCGACCATAATTGGAAGTTGAAAACCCTAAATCCCCAATTCGACCAATTCGAGTGCATACTTCGATTTTCTCCCAAAGTTATCAGCTTGTTCTTGCAAATGTAGGGCAAAAGCTTTAGCAGCGGCTCACATTCCTATAAAAAAAAAAGCGAATTAGATGGTGAGTGTTACTGTTATTGTGGGTTACGAGTCCGAGAAGAACATCTGGGACTCGGTTGAATCCCAGGAGAAGATTCCATAGGTGCGGCGAGATATAGAGAAAGCTCGAAGTGCAAATATTTCAAATGGGTTGATAGGAAATTCTCGATCGAGCGACATAGGTGATCTTGGAGTTACTTGAAGGCCGACATCAACCTCCACCTACATTAATGAACGAGTTGGAGGATGTCGACTTAATGCAAGCTCAAATGAAGGGTTTAACATCTCTGGTCGACCATTTGAAGAGGGAGATTTCAAGGCTAAAAATTGAAAGAAACTTTTATCGAGCGTTGGTTGTGTTGTTATTCTCTTGTGTAGTTTATTAAAATGTGAAGTGGAGTAATGAGAAGAAGTTTGTATGTCTACCATAGTCGAAGATGTGGAAATGGAAGTAAAATGTGTTTTTGCTTTGCTACAATTTTTGTATGGAGCATAAGGTTTTGTTGTAATCTATGGTAGAAATGGAAGGTTGGAGTTGGAATGCATTAGTTGTGAGCACTTAAAAGTTTTATTATTTAGCTGTGTATTGTCAATGTTTGGTTTGGTTAGTTTTTGCTTCAAATATAATGGTTTGCTGCATTTTTATTTGGTAATGGTTTGCTGGTTTTCTGCAACTACAAACCATGGCGAAATGGAAGGTGCTTTTGGAATGTATTAGTTGTGAGCACTTAAAAGTTTTATTGTTTAGTTGTGTATTGTCAATGTTTGTTTTGGTTAGTTTTTGCTTCAGATATAATGGTTTGGTTTGCTGCATTTTTTATTTGGTAATGGTTTGTTGATTTGTTGCAACTGCAAACCATGGCGAAATTAAGGAATGGTGGTAAATTCACGATTGACCATTTCAGTGTCATAAGTTGTAAATAGTGATCGCTTGAGTGCCAAGTTTTTATAAAAGTAATCATTTAAGTGCCAGTCGCGATTACAAAGTGATCACTTGTGTTGCACAAGTTTTTTAAAAAAGAACATATTAGTTTCAAACGTCACTTGACTTGGGCCAATCGTGCTGCATCTTGCATCTTGTTGCACCGTTGGGTTGCTAGTGCATCTTCTTACACCAGCCCATACAAGTGTTGATGTAACAAGATGCACCAGTACCTAAAATTGCATCTTGTTCTTGCACCAGTACATACAACCAGAACCCCACAAATTCATTAGCATTCACAACTTCAACCAGCAACAGTATATGCACACATCTAAAAATAATATCAACCTCATAAGAACATTTCACCAACATCAAAAAAATATACATCATAACTGATAACTGTCTTGCTAGCATTACTAGCCGAAACCAACACAAGAGAAAATAACAAAAACAAAAATGGCTATTGCCATTGACATTGATTGATTGTTTGCAAAAGAAAAACATGTCTAACTTCACTCCCCAATCACTGAAGGTTCAGCACCCTCTTAAAAAAAAAAAAAAAATGGCAACATGCAGGCAGCAACTACCATAAATGATATAATATGTGACACCCTCCTAAAAAAGGAAAACATGAAAAGAGACCATGTCCAACACCACATAAAAAGAGACCATGTCTAGCACCCTCCCATCAGTCAATATAGACAACACCCCGATCTCCT
Source organism: Eucalyptus tenuipes (assembly GCA_014182365.1). NCBI lineage: Eukaryota > Viridiplantae > Streptophyta > Magnoliopsida > Myrtales > Myrtaceae > Eucalyptus > Eucalyptus tenuipes. The sequence goes on along the minus strand of CM024541.1, from coordinate 3,697,032 downwards.
TTTCCTCTTGGAGCTTTGAATTGATTCATAATCCGGGCACTCTTTTGAACTGGATGTGCAGGTTCTTTAACTGGGCTTTTTGTCACCTCATTTTCCTTGTTCTTGATAGTGGCTATTTTTGTTCTAGCACGTGTCATGTGTTGGTCTATATCATCACTATTGCTCCTAATCGTTGGTTGAGATGGAACTGGTGTTGGGTTCTTTTTGGATGGCTGTTTTGCAGCTATACCCACTGTCTTCTTCTTTGGAGCACTCTTCTTTGGCTGCGCCCTTGATTCTTGAGTTGGCCCACTTTGAGAGAGAAGTACCTTCGAAGTTCTCCCAAGCTACAAGAACATAGCGATATTGTCAACCAAATGAATTGAAGTACAACAAATTAAATGCATGAGGCCTACAAATCTTACATTCAAATAGTCATTCCAGTACGTTCATTTGTGTAAATCCCATAACCATATTGCCTTAATCTTTTTCCAAGAGCCTCTCTTGTTCGCTGTGGTGCATCATTTTCAGCAGCAACAAATGGGGGAGCAACCTCTACAACTTGTGCAGTTGCTCGTCTTCTCACCTAAGAAACACATAACAAATTTAAATTTCAGCTCATAAAAGACAAACACAGCGATGCGATGTACAACGTACATGATATTTATTTTCTCGTTTGCTCAACAGTGGGCTCAATTGTTGTTGTTGTTGTCCTGCCCGTTCCAATCCCTGTCCCTGCACTTGAGCCTACAACAGGGCCAGCCTTTTTCTGGCCCTTCAGTAGGCATTATAACAGGGCCTTCTGTCCTCCCTTCAATAGTTCCAACAAGAAGCTCTTCAGTAGGTCCTGTCCCTAGCATTAAATCAGCCATTACATCTTGTTGTTGATGCTGCTTTTTCAACTCACAACCTTTCTTATTATGCCATTCCTTGTGGCAATAGGAGCATTTCATCTTTGCCCCAATCCTACTCATCCTCGACTTGATGCCTCTTCCTGCTGCATTCTTCGTCTCCTTTTTTGCCTTCCTATTTGCTTCTTCAGTGGCGAAGGTAGAGGACTTTCATGATTTGTTAGCTCCCAAAATTTGCTGTTTCTGATAAGCTGCATCATGAATTGGTATGAAGCAAGGTATGAGCTTTTTTTGTACCAATCATGTAGGTAATCATCTGGGTTTTCTGGCTTCATATGAATAGCACAAATGGCATGGGCACAGGGAATTCCATTCAGTTGCTAGGCTCGGCATGAACACTTTCTCCATTCCAAACTAGATGACAGAACCTACTAGCAGCAATGTTTGCATCCAATCTCTTCACAATCCTAGGGCCACAGTCTCTAGTCCATTTCGTAGCCTCCTCTCTTTACCTATGCAGTCTAGTCATAACCATAACTCGAATATCATCAACCATGCTAATGATTGGTTTGCACCTGGCCTCTAAAATTATGCCATTGAAAGCTTCACCGAGGTTGTTATTAATGATATCGCATTTGAACTCTTCGCTGAAGAAGGCCCGACACCAGTGCTTAGCTTCTGTAAGGAAAAGTGCATCAAAACCTTCCTTTGTCAACTGCAACAATCCTTGTTTGGCTAATCTGAAATCAGCCATGTTGGTATTCTTCGCTATCTGCCAGAATTGCTTCTGCAGCCTATCTCATTTGAAGTTTCTTGACCAGTTTGCATATATGTGCCTCGCGCACATTCAATGCTCAGCATGTGGCATCAACTTAGCCAATGCAGGAATAAGTCCCTACAAAAATTCGAACCAATAAATACAGGTTAGGAAAAATATGCAAGTGATTAATATTAAAAGGGAGTGAATTAATTGACAATGGAATTACCTTCTGTTGGTCGCTCATGAATGCCTATCCTCCCCCATCAGTTATCTCAAGGTCAGCCATTAAATTTTTGAAGAACCAGGACCAAATATCCTTGTTCTTTATCTTCACCACTGCCAAGCTATCGGAAACATTTGATTATTGGCATCTCTCCCCACAGCAGCCAACAACTCCCCCTTGCATAAACCTTTTAGAAAGCATTCATCCAATCCTATAACTCTTCTACAACCATCCAAGAAGCCCCATTTGCATGCATCAAAATAGACATAAAATCTATCAAATCTAGGCCCAAGATCAGGGAGTAGCCTCTCTACAACCTCTACGTATACCCTACTAGATGGGTTTTGAAACATACATTCGTCAGCATAATCCCATACCTGCGCATATTCTTCCTTATACCCACCCATCAATATTTTCATCACCCTCATCTTAGCTCTCTTGCATTGATTCCTTGACACATTAACCCCTAATTGCTCCTTCACTAACAGTTGAAATTGATGACTCTTGATCTCGGGCATTGCTTTGATAGTGTTGAAAAAATGCGTCGATAACCACACACTTGTTACCCTTTTATTGTTAAAGATAATTGGACAAGTATGCTCCTCTTGGAAGGACCTAATATGGAATGACCCCTTCTTACTTAGCGCGCCATAGAGCTTCCATGAACAATTGGGTTGTGAGCACTTAGCTCTCACAAATTCCTTCGTGTTTCTAATGAATTCAACGCTCCTCTGTTCACCAATGGAGTTCTTCACAACAGCTTCCTTGAACTGTTTGGCATCGTCAAATCTCATGCCCACGGACAAAATAGGTTTATCAACAGTCGGATCATAGCAAGGGTACTTACTTTTTCTTCGACGAGCAGGTTCTTTATCATCATTGTCAAGCTCATTCTCCGAACCAGCAACTTCATCGCCATAGGTTTCTTCATCCTCACTTCAGCTGGAGCTCCATCCCTATTTACTAGCTCGGGCCTCTTTGCTGAAGCTGCAACTTTTTTTCTGAGAAATTCCCTTTGCTTTTGTCTTGACTGTGCGAGTTCATCATCATCTTCGTCACTTGGGAAACTTACTCAAACCAAATATTCATCTTTCAATTCACTGGATATAGCAATTTCCCATTCTAATCCAATAAAGTCTCCATCGCCTACATCTTCACCCAATATCTCAGGACATCTCCATGTTTGTTCATCTCTATCAATATCTCTCTCCCTCTCATTTTGCCATTCATCTAACCTAAACTCATCCCGACCTGATTACTCGCTTGAATAGGATCCCTCACTTCTCCTCTTTCAATGGTGGTCTGCTCATCCCCATCCCCATCCTCATCCTCACTATCCTCATTATCACTATAATACTCAACATATACCCTAGCTTCTTCGCTGTGAAGATAATAGTAAATGATATCCTTAATACCATTATCGTCATTAAAAAATCTCAAGCCATCCTTCAATTCCTTCCCAGGAACACAGTAATGTAGTTTTTGCACTTTACATCGTAAAAAATACACCAACCAAATCCCTCAGAAAATCAATATATGATGGCTTCCGAACATTGACATAGATAGTACCTTCATTTCCACAAGTATATTCTCAATCATCGGTGCCAATAACAAACTCTCCACCATAGCAAACAATGACGCCTACCCGAATCTCGTCCATGTCGATCTGCACCCAATGAAAAAAACAAAAAGTCATTACTTTTTGGGACCACATGATAGAATCAGCAACTTCATATGTAGGTCCCTGTCGTTTTGTTGTCAAGAAACAAATGCGACCAATTTATTTAATTCGGTGCCTTTACAAAAACAAAGGAAACCGAATTGAATAAATAAAGTGAGGTCCCCACCACCCATTTTTCAATTCAATCACATTCGGTCCCCCACAGAAGCAGTCTAATTAATTAAACAAAGTAAGGTCCCACCATTGTTTCCCTTTGAGTCGAGCCCCTATTTTCCCCTTTGTGCCATATTTTTCTATTTGGTCCCCACAAAAGAAAGCAAACGAACGACGAAACCCTCCCTTTTTTCCATTCGGTCCCCATAAAAGTGAGATCCCCACCACTTTCCCCACTACTTTCCCCCTGAGCCGAGCCCTCAATTTGCCCTCCGCTCCCTAAATTGCCCGTCAAAACCCTAAATTTTTCACTAAATTGACCAACGTAGAGAACATGACAAACCTGAGTGAGTGAGAGTTGGGGACGTAGCCATCGAACGACCGTGAACGACGGCGCAACTACAGTGGTGGCCGAGCGACGGCGGGTGAGCGAACGACGGTGGGTGAGCGAGCTACGGCCGGCGTCGAGCGAGAACTATATACGAACCCTATTTACTCCCTCTTCAGCGACACCGTTTTTTGCCATAGAGTAATGCGGCGTAGTTTCTTACGTGAATCCACGTGAAATGGTATAACACGACGTCGTTTCTTATGAAGAAATGAAAACGGCGTCGTTTTATGCCATCCACCATGGATAGTCTTAAGCCACGTCGATTTTTTTTTTAAAATGTAAAAGCCACGTAATCATTTTGGCTGGAATCTCTCGCCGGTGGCACAAAAGTGATCATTTTTTCTCCGATTTGGCACTTAAGTGATCCGACGGAAACTTTTGGCACCAAAGTGAGCGCCGTACACAACTTTTGGCACTGATAGTGTACTTCTCCCCTTATTCCTTTAAGGCACACCTCAACTTGGCATTGAAGAACTAGAGTCCAAAGATATTTGACGTATCTTTATCCTAAATTAAGAAGACTCTAGATTGGCCTTGCTCCTTAAGTTGGACGTGCAACCCTCTCCCCTTCCAAGTTGGGCGTATGGCCCTCTTATCCTGGGGTGAAAATAGTTTCGAGCAGTTTTCTAAATAAGCATCAATACCTAAAACTTTCATGAAGGAAGAATGATTAAATTTGAAAGGGAAGATTTTATAAAAATTCGAGAAGGTAACCCGGTCACCGTTTTCACTACACGAGACAGGTTCCGAGAAGGTGAATGATTAGGCCTTCATCCCTACTATTTCACCTCATAAAAATATGAAATTTAATGATCTTTCATATCAAGATGTTTAGAACAACTTTCATGAAGGAAATTTCTTTAAATTCGCATCACAAAAGCTGTGTAAAATTGGCAAATAGCGGAGGTCCATAAATTTCAAAAATCAAAGGTGGCAACCTTAGTTGGGAAAAGGAGGCATCCCACTTGGTCAAGAAGCATTAATTGTTGGGCATCCTTATCTTCCAAGTTTCCAACTAGGTCCTAGGTTAGTTTTGACACTTCATCCTCCTTCATTTAATGAAGAGATTCTAGAATTCTTTTTTGCTTTATCCTTTTCGTCCTCAAGAAGGCGGTCTTCCTTCCTTAAGAAGGCGGGCTAGAGAATTCTATCGTCCAAGTTGATTCAGGGGCTGAGGAAGGGATCATTAGGTACATCTCGAAAATCGAATCACGTACACCCGAAGTTCAGTCATTACGTTCCATATTCGCCCAAACCGTTCCTTTGGACGGTCGGTCGGCCAATAGGGTCAATTGTCCTTTGATCGGTTCGAGGCAAATCCTAAGGCTACCCATGGCCTAGCACTAAACCAAGGCACTCATGGACCTTAGAATTAGTGATGGAATAGCCGGGTCTATCCCTGGGCTCATTCCGATCGACACCCGATCCATCGGTAGGGTTCATGGTCGGTGCGTTACTGATCCATGATCAGATATCACCAATTCGAGATTCCATTATGATCACTAAGAATTAAATAGGGAATGATGCATTTTTGGTCGAAAGATGGTTGCATTTGATCAATTCGGATCGTCCGTATATAGGTGCATAACCGGGCGAGAATCACCCGTGACCGGAAGCTGCGATCGCTTGGATCAACCCATGACCATCCCCGATCTAAAAACATCCCGTGACCAATTCTTGTGATAAAAAAAGTCATCTTATGAAAATTCGGATCGTCCGTATATCGGTGCATAACCGGGCAGAATCACCCGTGACCGGAAGCTGCGATCGATTAGATCAACCCATGACCATCCGCCGATCCAAAAACATCCCGTGACCAATTCTTGTGAGAAAAAAAGTCATCTTATGAATTGGTGATCCTATCCCATTAGTATGATCGGTAGAAAATTCGAGGCCAACACCTCGACTAATTTGTGACCGGTCGGTCGGTCGGTCGGTCGGTCGGACCATGACCGATCCACGATTCATTGCCGATCAAACCGATCGATCCATGGCCAATGGCCCATGATCGATCCTTTTAGGACCTTATGGCCGATCCTTACGGGGTCGGAATCGAGGATGTTACAATGCACGTGTGTAACATAGTGGCATTTGACGACTGATGTGGCATATCGTATGAGTAGCACATTGGTTAAATGAGAAAGTAAGAAATGGATTGTGTAATGGTATAACCGTGTGATCACCTAAGACCCTGATGCATTTTACGCGAGGTATGAATCCATCCTGATGCGTTTTACGTGGGATGATGCCTGATTCAGTTTGGATGCCCTCAAGTCAACGGGATATCGATCACTGATGGATACTCCTTATAGGAATGACCATCCTGATGCGTTTTACGCGGGACGATGCCGTGCTTGATGGGGCGAGACGATGCCTGATTACGCCGAATGATTGCAAACCTTTGGGCCTTGGGTCCTGAGTGACCATAATAATCTGGCATATTTGTATGGAAAGTGCATGAGATTCATATGTGTTTAGGTCCGGATTATTGTATGGCATGAGCGCATGATTTGAACTATAATGCACATTCTTATGTTTGGCTCAAAAGCATGGAATATATGTTATGGAATTGCCTATGCATCTATATTGATGGCCTTGAATAATAGATTTGTTATTATGAGAATAGTGAGAGTAAAGCGAGAAGAGCGTCGCCATGTCTTACCATTGATAGATAATTGCTTGTCTAGGGCGCTTCCGTGACGAACAACTTCCCTATGCGAGTTTTAGGAGGTTCACTCATTGAGTTTATCTCATATTTGTTTGTTGAAATGTTTACAAGTGCTAAGAATGGCTAAGCCATTCCGACAGATACGTTTTGGCCTCCTCGTTGAGCACAGTCAAGAGGTGACAGAGTACCCTATAACGGGAGGGGCCGACGCACACTACATGCATTACGTCACGACTATCTGGGTCAATGAAGGTCTACCTAATCTCGTGCCACACCAATTTGTGGCCTAGTACTTTTAAGTGGGCGGTGAGAGCCATAGTCCCATCCATGGCTTCAACGGTCCGTGGGGTGTTGGAGGCTCTACGGGAGGCATTAGTTGGGATGCTAAGGATGGGGACATTCCCGATGGAGAAGTGTCCGATCTCGAGCTGATCACCGAGCTGAAGCCATGGATCTCGGAGGCCATAGGAGCTTAGGTAGCAGTGGGATTGCTAGCACTTTTTGGACCACTCTCATAGTATTAAAGGTGCGGGTGTACCCTAGGCCCTTTTGGGAGGTCGTGGCAAGGCAATTAGACGTGCTAGCTGTGGAGAAGCTTTTGTTTAATTTCTAAACCTGTCGTGTATGAAATGTTGACTTATGAGGCATATATTTATATATGAATATGTTTTTAACTATCTCTATTGAATGATGGTTAGAGATTTGTTTACGTTTTCGCTTGTGCATTTTATCGTTATTACAAATTGGGTCGATGACGCCTCTTGGGGTGTCGCAATCGAACGACTATAGCTATGGAAGCAAGGGTTGCTGCGTGCTCGAAGCAAGTCAGGGTGTGGCATCCCCGCTTTTGTTGGTATCAGAGCATGGTCATTACCTAGAGTGATAAGGCACGTTGAAAGGAGTTTAGCCCAAAATCGAGGATGTAGCGAGGAAGGGCGACTCCCAGGCTAGCTAATGGCCGAGGTAGGGCACGCGAGGATCCCAAGTTTGAGGGGATTTTGCAGGCTCTAGAGACCATTAGGAACCTAATAAGGTAGTAAACTCAGCAACAGGCTGTCATTGCTGTTGCTCACAATGAGGACCCATTAGTTGGAAACGGGAACCAAAGGTTGGTAGAGCAGTTCATTAAGTTAAAGCCGCCTTAGTTCATAGGAAGGGGTGATCTCGAGGTTGCTGCCTCATGGATTAAGGAGCTGGAGAAGGCCTTCACCTTGTTGAGGTTCTCGGAGGAAGAAAAGGTGACCCTAGCGATCTACTAGCTACAAGGCAATGCTAATGACTGGTGGGAGGCCACTTGGGGAAGAGTTTTTCCTTAAAGTACCATCCCGGCTTATGGCGCATTTGTGGAAGCATTCAACAGAAAATACATTTTCGAGTGTGCCCAAGAGTAGAAGATGTCTAAGTTCCTGCGATTTCGCCAAAACCACCTATTTGTGGACCAGTACAAGACTAAGTTCGCAGAGCTATCGAAGTATGCTCCAATGATGATTGAGGATCCTATGGATCAAGCTAAGAGGTTCTAGGATGGACTGAAGCCAAAAATCCATAGCCAATTATTGCCCCTGAATCGGAAGGACTACAATGAGCTCTATGAAAGGGCTCAACTGATTGAGAAGGATATGGTCAATCGCAGTTTGCTGCTAATACGGATAATCATCGATTTAGGAACAAGCTGATGGTAGGAGGAAAGCACCCTATCCCTCCCAACAAGAAGAACAACATTGGAAAACTGGCACACGACTTGAGCCACAGTTGCTGATTCCGCGGCAAGTTCCATGGATCTACAACGTGCTGCACCTAGATAGGAGCGTGCTTTGGATGTGGTCAGTAGGGCCACCATGTTAGGAACTGCTCGCAACAACCAGCTAAAGCGCAGCTGCGACCCTTATTCACGGGACAATGATCAGGAGTCGTGCCGCAGGATAATTAGAACAGACCCATAGTCCAGGGTAAGGTGTATGCGGTGATCAGAGAAGAAGCCAAGATTCCAGGGTCACAATTATATATATGGTCTCCTTACACCAGCATGCTGTGTGCGCTTTGTTTGATACGTGGACGACACATTCGTTTATAGCTAATTAGTTTGTTAAGTTAGCTAGGTTAGAAATGAAACCGTTAGAAATGGTCCTTAGTATCTCCACCCCTTATGAACGATAAGGTTATATATGTTTTTGGCTATCAAGGGTGTGAGATAGTTATTAATGGGCGAAAGGAATTGATTTAGCTGTCTTGGCTATGTGTGATTTTGATGTTATAATTGGAATGGATTGGCTCAATAAGCAACAACCCATGGTTGACTGTTTTAGTAAGGCTATACAATTCAATTCGATCGGTAGCTCTAGTTATGAGTTTGTAGGACACAAGGGTGGATCGTCTACACCCTTGATTTGTTCGCTTGAGGTAGAACGGTTGCTTAAGGAAGGTTACCAGGGCTATCTGGCAACAATTGAGGATTTGATAATGGAGGAGCCAAAGCTAGAGGACATCATGGTGGTACGATAATTTGCGGATGTCTTTCAGAAAGAATTGCCAGGATTGTCCCTAGAGTGAGAGATTGAGTTCATAATTGAGTTGGTCCCTTGGACAGAACCAATCTCAAAGGCATTGTATCAGATGTCGCTATCTGAGCTGAAGGAGCTGAAGGTGCAAATACAGGAATTATTAGATATGAGATTTATTTGCCCTAGCGCATTGCCATGGGAGCGCCCGTGCTATTCGTGAAGAAAAAGAATGGATCATTACGACTGTGCATCAATTACCGACAGCTCAATCAAGTGACAGTCAAGAATAAGTATTAGTTGCCAAGGATAGTCGACCTGTTTGATCAACTTCAAGGAGCTTTAGTGTTCTCAAAGATAGACCTGAGAACATGCTATCATCAGCTAAGAATCAAGAATGAGGATATTTTGAAGACCACATTTCGAACGCGGTACAGCCACTTTGAGTTTACAGTGATGCCGCTTGGGTTAACTAACGCCCCAGCTGCTTTCATGGACCTAATGAACCGAGTATTTAAGGAATACCTAGATCAGCTTGTCATAGTCTTCATCGACAATATACTAGTGTACTCGGGGAGCCAAGAAGAGAATGAGTAGCATCTAAGAATGGTATGACTGACCCTTCAAGAACATACACTTTACGCTAAGTTTAGCAAGTGTGAGTTCTGGCTTAATCAAGTAGCATTTTTGGGTCATGTGATATCAGGCAAAGGAATTTCAATAAATCTAACCAAAATCGAAGCGGTCATGAATTGGCCAAGACCTACGATGATGACCGAAGTTCGTAGTTTTCTAGGACTAGCTGGCTATTATTGGTGATTCGTGAAAAGATTCTTCAGAATAGCTACGCCACTAACGTGACTGCTAAAGAAAGAAGAGAAGTTCGAGTGGACGGACAAATGTGAGAAAAGTTTTTAAGAGCTAAACCATAAGTTGACGACTGTCCTAGTGTTGACGATACCGTCCAATCCTGAAGGAAAGATCTACAACGACGCGTCGTTTCAAGGATTGGGTTGCGTATTGATACAACATGGAAGGGTTATAGCCTATGCGTCTAGGCAATTGAGGCCTCACGAGTAGAATTATTCAACGTACGACCTAGAGTTGGTGGCAATTATCTTCACTCTAAAGATTTGGAGACACTACCTGTGTGGGGAAAGGTTCACAATCTATACCGACCATCAAAGTCTGAAGTACCTGTTCTCATAAAAGGAGTTGAATATGAGACAAAAGCACTAGATGGAACTTCTCAAGGACGACGACTACGACATCCTATACCATCCTGGGAAAGCCAACAAGGTAGTGGATGCATTCAGTCGGAAGCCATCAATTACGCAAATGATCATTCGAGAGTGGAAACTTCTCGAAGGTGACGGGATTCCGATTTCAAGTTCGAGGTAGGCCATCTTTCTAGTCTTATGGATACTCTTCAAATTGAACTTGAAGCGCAAACTAGGATTGAAACCTTGCAACCAACAGATCCGAAAATCAAAAAGATTGTGCAAGGAAGCCCTGAGAAGAGGAACCCAGATTTTCAAGTGATGGATGATGGGATCTTAAGGTTCCGAGGACAACTATGTGTGCTTGACAATGCAAAGCTTCGAGAAGAGATTCTAGCGGGTGCCTACCGAAGTAACTATAGCATCCATCCAGGTAGTATGAAGATGTACAGGAACCTTCGGCAGTATTATTGATGGAATGGCATGAAGGCTGACGTCGCAAGACAGGTGGCAAAGTGTTAGACATGCCAACAAGTAAAAGCCCAACATTGTAAGTCTCGTGAACTGCTGTGATCATTAAAGATCTAAGAATGGAAGTGGGAGCATATCACGATGGATTTTGTGATGGGACTACCAAGGAGTCAGAGAGGTAATGATTCCATTTGGGTTGTGGTTGACCATCTGACCAAGTTGGCTCACTTCATTGTAGTACGAAAAGATTATGCCATGGATAGCTATGCCGAGATGTGCGTGAGGAAGATAATATGGTTGCATGGGGTTCCAGTGATGATCACTTCTTATTGGGATCCCAAGTTCACTGCGGCATTTTGGAAAAGCTTACAAACTACTATGGGAACGAAATTGCAATTCAACATGGCTTATCATCTGCAGACTGATGGACACTTTGAGAGAATGATCCAAGCTCTCGAGAATATGTTGTGAACTTGTGTCATAGACTTTAAAAGAGGATGGGAAGACCAACTACATCTTGTCGAGTTCGCGTACAATAACAGTTATCAACAGAGCATTAGAATGGCACCGTTTGAGGTATTGTATGGACATGCTTGTAGAACGCCTGGCTGTTAGGATGACATCGGATAAAGGAGAATTACGGGCCCCGAGCTAGTGCAACAATCCGTAGATGTAGTCCAAATCATTCGAGAAAGGTTAAAGACAGCCTAAAGTCATTAAAAGAGTTATGTAGACAAACGACGGAGACCTCTGGAGTTCCAAGTTAGCGATCATGTGTTCTTCAAAGTGTCGCCAATGAGAGGTACGTCCCGTTTTGGCAAGAAATGGAAGCTAAGCCCTAGATTTGTAGGATCTTTTGAAATTTTGGAAAGAATTAGGACTTTAGCCTACCATTTGGCATTACCGCCAAGTCTTGCCCAGGTTCATAACGTGCTCCACGTATCCATGTTGAGAAAGCATGAACCAGACCCACCACACGTGTTAAATTATGAGGAGATTGAAGTGAACAATAGAGTGACATACGTCGAGTAGCTAGTGCAAGTTATGGACAGAAAAGAATGAGTATTGCACAACAAGGTCATCCTTTTGGTCAAAGTCGTTTGGCAGCATCACGGCACCAAGGGAGTGACATGGGAAAGCGAGGAGATTATGCGGAGCTAGTACCCCTATTTGTTTGAAGAAGTGGTTAATCCTTCAAATTTTGAGGTCGAAATTTCTTTAAGGGGGGAAGAGTTGTGACATCTTCATTCCGACTCGATTTTTCCAAATGGAATTGTTTCGGCAAGTGATCATCAGACAAGATTGTCTTGAGGATCGATAGACCACGAGGGCATCGGAAAAGGCCGTTATGGGGAAAAACTCGATTTTTCATCGATAATGATGTATAAGTATGGAAAAGTGGAAACGGACCACGGGTGGAGACCTAATGGGCCCAAGCCCAAGTGGGCGGCCCAAGGCCCACACGCCCTAGGGGTGGGCGGCCAAAGGACGCCCATGAGCTCTTTAAGCCCATCAAGCTCTCTTTTGACAAGATCTTGGCATTAAAGGCATGTAAGGATGTGAATAGTATATGAATAGCATGAGATCTTGGTGAAAGGACCGAAATGCCCTTCCATTGGACCAAGGACGAAGGGCAAAGATGGAAATTGGCAAAAAAAAAGGGCGGAACATGCATGGGTGGCAATTTGGAGGGATGAAGCTGTGACATCCTGATTTTCCATTTCTGTTTTTAATAAAATGAGACGGGCATTTTATCTTTACACATATAGTTCTTTTCCTTGGGTTGGCCACTCATGTGAAAACTAATCTATCGGTGAAGCTTCAGAAGAGATTCTAATGCATCGACTCGAGAATTTGACCGAAAGGACCTTTCGACCGAGCTAATCCGCAAGGGTCATTATGGCACGCTAAAAAAATCGATTAGAGATCGGAGATAGGTCGACTCGACGAGGCATGTGATCAAGTGTGGGTGATTCCACCAAATTGCACTATTCTTGTCGGTCCGGCACCGGACCGGCTTTTCTTTTAAATCGATTAGGTCCCCGTGTCCGTATTTGAAACCTTGAGATTACCACGACAACCGAGAGTCACCAATATGTCAAAGATGTACATTGTGGCTTGAAAATAATCAACCACAGGTCAAATACATGAAAATTTTTAAAAGCTACCTTGTAAGTTAGGAAGCGCTAATATCGTGCCAGAATGAAATTAACCGTGAAATTGAAAGCGAATTCAGAAATTGGGAGTCATGTTGTGTCACAAATATTATTAGGAGCATTGGATTAATTTATGGACTTTAATTGGGCTCAATTGGAAGAGAATTGATTGGAATTGAAGAATTTAATGTACAAGATTTTATGCCCCGGCGGAAAATGAAATTGAACCTATTGGAATAAGGTTGTGGGGGATTAAGATAGTGGAGTGTGACATCACCAAGTGATGTCATGGTGTGGGGCAAGAGTGGCTAGGATGTTGACAAGTGGAGAGTGGGGATTGGATCTCAAAAAGGGCCCATCACTTCACACTTCATCTTCAAGCTTGGGAAGAGAGAGAGAGGAGGGAGGGCTGCCGTTCGAACCAGGCCACCGGACCGCCCCCCTTCGCCTGTTTGACGCCGCCGCACGTCGCCGTCGCCATCGCCGCCGCCGCTCGTCCGCGCGCGGGGTCTCCGCTCACCGGCCAGCTCGCTGCTCCGCCTTCGTCCACCGTCCAGCGTCTTCATCCGAAGTCACCAGCCGCTGCTTGCCGTTCGCCAGCCACCGTCGGGGCCAGCCAAGACCGTTGGAGCCACTGCCGGTCACCGCGCGAGCTGCCACTACTCCTCACCGCCGGTTTCGCACCCGAACCGCAGCCGAAGCTCCTCCGACCGGCCTTGGACAGCGGCCGTGGGCCAGCCTAGATCTAGAACTTCAAGGCCCGCTTTGGGTGTCTTCCGATCCTCCTTTGGTGTCGCCCCGAGGAGATTTGTCGATGACCTCGCCGTCCTCTTCGCCGGGGACTCGTCGGAAAGCGATTCCGGTGAGTTTAACTCACTAAATCTTGATTAGAGGGTTAATGATGCCCTAAGTGTACTTAGTCTAAGTTAAGTAAGCTTAGGTGGTTAGATTAGTTTATTTAGTTGAGGATTAGATTAAGGTGTTTAATTAAGTTAAAGTGTGTTTAGTTTAAAGCTAAATAGGTTTATTTTAATATAAGCCTTGATGTGACATAATAGGTTTTATTTTTTATTTACTTAAATGTTTCGAAATTCTGGAATTTTTAATAATATATTATATTACGAAATTATTAAAATATTATTATTTAAAAAAAATTTAAAAATTATTTCTGACCTCAATTGCTTAAAATTTCGTGCTGATCGCTGCTGTGCACTTAGAATTTGAATTTGATGAATGGATGTGGCAGATTGAGTGTTGATCGTGATAAATAGGGATTTTATTCATAAAAACCCAAGTGTCGGGTTTTGATGCAAAAATTGGATTTTTAAGGATTACTATTGTAATTGGAATATTTGAGTGAAATGCGGAGTGTCCGGGGTCGATTGAATTGTCGTGTCTTTGGTTGAAAGACTCGGTCGCAAAGTAGTGGCTAGGCCAACCGGACTGTTTTTCTTTAAGATCACCATCAACATAGTGACGAGACTTGGGTCACGGTAGAGGCTAGGCCAACTGGACCTATGCTCCTTCAGGAATGCCGTCGACGTAGTGACGAAGCCACGCTCCAAGGGGGGAAGGCGACGCCTGGCATTAATATCAGTAGATAGCCGAACTGTGAGTAGGCTATGCCCTTTTGTGGCAGTGAATAATAATTGGAATGCATGCTGAGTGGGATTGTGGTTTATATGAAAGTGATGGCGTTCCAATTGTTTAAATTATTATTACTACCTGAGATTATGTGATACAAATTGTGCTAACATGCAGGAAGGAATTAAGACGAGGTAAGTCTTCTGTGTGATGTGGCTAGGCCACCCGGGGTGTATTTTCTTTCTAATAGGGGTTTAGGGGGTTGAACTTGCTGAGACAATGTCTCACCCCGTTGTGGGCCAAAATTTCAAGACCGTAGATGGCAGAACCCCCGAAGCATTATGGTATTCCCGTGCATAGTACGAAGCAGAAGTTCAGTTGTCCCGATACTGATGGCCATTGGATCTATGAGCTTGTTAGGACTACGGTCTGGGTCCAGGAGGGCTTGACTGTTAGGGTGCCTCATAGATATAGGGCTTGGTTCCGTTTTGGGCCCAATGGTTTCAGGATTGGTCCCCTTAGTAGTTTTGATATTCCATCCGATGTAATGGAAGCCATCCTAGGAGAAGGAGTAGATGACCCTCCTGATGGTAGAGTGGAGGACCCATCGTCTCCGGAGGTTGTTCAGTCTGAAGTGGGATCGAAGAGCGAGTCCGACTAGTAGTCTTAGGATCGTTCCTTCTTTTTGGTGGACTGATCCTTTTTTGTAAGCCAACCCTTTTTGGCATGTATGTAAACTTTGGAATGTTATTTATATATGAAAGTACGTTTGTTTATGAATGTATTGATTTCCTGCTTTTCTATCCCGTGAGTTTTTGTCAGAGGCTTTATAATACGTTCCGCATGCGCATAATAAATTAATTGGGTCGGTGACACCACCTGGGAATGTCGCATTTGTATGACCATGGCGGGTTGTTCACGTGTCTCGGGATTCGGGGCGTGACAGAAGCCATCTAGCCTAGTCTAGTCTAATCTAGCCACTTAAGTGCAATTTTATCTCCCATTGATGCTAGGATTTTTGCTTCTTTCTTAAGCCACATTGATTGACATGAGCCAAGGGATGTGATGGGCATTAAGTGGGATTTGACCTCTTGTCTCTCTCCTCCCTCTTTCCCCCAAGACCACCGGCCACTCCCTCTCTCTCCCCCTCACTTTCATTTTTGAATCTCAAACTCACCTTTCTCTCTCTCTTGGTGTGACTGAAACCCCTTAGCCATTCTCATCTTCATTTCAAGCTTGTTTCTTCATTTTTCCTCTTGTTCTTCCATTACATGCGACCGTCCTTTGAACCTCGACACCGGACCGCCATTTGCGCTGCCAAATTGCCACTTAAAGTCAACCAACCAACCTCATCAAGGGTTGTTCGGTACTGAGTAGCCTTCACTCATGCACCTTCTCCCTCGTTTCTTTTCCAATTTAGTCCCTCGCAAGGTCTAAATGCTGTACTAACACCAAATTGTAGCCGGACCACCGCCACGCCACTACCAAACCGCCGTTCAGCTATTGTCCATTTCCCCGAGGCTTATAGATGTGTGATCAGCTATCCATAGCTGCTGTCTAGTCTTGTTGTCCCTTCCTCTGACGTGTTTTGAAGCCCGGATCGTTAGTGAGTGGCTTTTTAACCTTTGATTAAGGCTTTCGTTGAACTTAGGGAGTAGTTTAGGGCTTGTTTATGGTTAGATTATGAGTTATTTTAGTGAAAAGTGCATGTTATATGATAAGTGGTTATTGGACTCAGATAGGTTATCGAACATTTACCGATAGGTTATCGGGTTTCAAAGTGATAAGTTATTGAGCCTAGGATGATAGTTCTCATGTATAGGTTAATGAGTTATCGGATTAAGTTATATAAAATTGATATGTTGTTTTATGTGCCATAATAGGATAGTAGGCTATTATGTACTATATGTGTTAAGTGGGGTACATATTATGTGATTAGATGCTATATGTGGATTATGTGTTATATATTCAATGCGTTATATGGGTTATGTGATATAGGGATTATTTGTTAGATGTATTATGCGGGTTATGTGATATATGGATTATGAGTTATATGTGTTATGTGAGTTACGTATTATGTGTTGTATGTGTCACGTGTGTTCGAGACAACATAACGTTGTGATATGGCATATTGTTAGAGTACGTTACAGTAGGGTGATATGTTATGTAAATAAAAGAAGGATTATGTGATGGATTTGATGACACATAATAATGATGTGAACGTATTGCGGACTATGATGACTTTATGATAAGTAGTCTATATGCCATGGATTTATGAATTAAATGATAAATTTGTACATGATGCACATGTATAACATAGTGGCATTTGACGAGTGATGTGGCCCATCACATGAGTATCACATTCGTTAAATGAGAAAGATAAAAAAAAAAATGGATTATGTGATGGTATGCACGTATAATCACCTAAGACCCTAATGCATTTTACACAGGGTGTGAACTCGTCCTAATGCGTTTTACACAGTACGATGCCCGATTCAGTTCAAATGCCCCCAATTCAACGGGATGTCGTTTGCGGATGGATTTCTGATCAAAACTCCTTACAGGAATGACCATCCTTATGCATTTTACACGGGACGATACCATGCTCGATGGGGCGAGACGATGCCTGGTTATACCGGATGACTGCGAACCTTCGGGTTGGCCTTGAGTCCTAAATGACCATAATGATCTGGACATTTGTATGGAAAGTGCATCAGATTCATATATGTTCAGGTCCAAATTATTGCATGGCATGAGCACATGATTTGAACCATAATGCACATCTGAATGTTTGGCTCGAGAGCATGGAATATATGTTATAGAATTGCCTATGCGTCTATACTAATGGCATTGAATAACAGATTTGTTATTATTAGAGTTGTAAGTAAAGCAATAAGAATGTTGCCATGTCTTGCCATCAATAAATAATTGCCTGTTTAGGGTGCTTCCAAGGTGAACAACTTCCCCACGTGAGGTCAAGGAAGTTCAACTGAGTTTATCTCATATTTGTTTGTTGAAATGTTTACAGGAGAATGGCTGAGCCATTCGGACTGATACGTTTTGGCCTCCCCGTTGAGCACAGTCAAGAGGTGACAGAGTACCTTGTAGTTGGAAGGGCCGACGCGCACTACACATGTTATGTCACAATCATCTGGGTCAATGAAGGTCTACATAATCTCATGCCACACCGATTCGTGCCCTGGTACTTTTGGGTGGGCAGCGAGAACCATGGTCCCATCCACAGCTTCGACGATTCGCTGGGTGTCGGAGGCTGGGGAGGCATCAAGTGGGATGTTAAGGACGGGGACATTCCCGACGGGGAGGTATCCAACTTCGAGCTCATCGCCGAGTCGGAGCCATGGATCCCGAGGCCATAGGAGCTTAGGTAGTAGTGGGGTTGCTAGCACATTTTGGACCAACCCGGGCCCTTTTGTAGGAGGTCGTGGCAATGCAATTAGGCAAACTGGATGTGGAGAAGCTTCTGGTTAATTTCTGAACTTGTCATGTATGAAATGTTGACTTATGACGCATGTATATATATATATATATATATATATATATATATATATATATATATGTGTGTTTTTAATTATCCCCGTTGAATGATGGTTGGAGATTTGTTTACGTTTCCACTTGTGCGTTTTATCGTTTTTAGAAATTGGGTTGGCGATGCCTTCGGGATATTGCAATCAAACGACCATAATTATGGAAGTGAGGGTTGCCACATGCTCGAAGTGGGTCGGGGCATGACATTGAATCTTAAGTTGCGAATTGGTATGAGTTTGGAAAAGTTCAAGTTAAGTCTAGGTTTAATAATTCATTTGCCGAATCTTAAGTGATGCCCCATGAGGGTGAGGTCCCGATATACAAGATACTCATACTACCATTAGGAGAGTTCTTCACGTGATTATTTGCATAAATATAGCGCAAATGTCAAAACTTGGCATGAGGAGACACTTAAGTGCCAAAAGTTACGAAAGCTACACATAAATACTTCTTTTTTTTTAAAAATGGGACATTTCATTGCTAATTTCGGCAAAGGGTTTTAGAAATCCTACATGGCATGTTTTTAATAACACTTATGTGGCTCACTAGAAAATTGAATTCACAAAAAGAGCCAAAACGACATTATTTTGCCTCTTATTTGAATTTTAATATAGATAATAATTAAAATAAATTTAAAACTGAAAATAAAAAAGATGGTAGAACGCTTTGGCAAGAGCCTCGCTACCACCTCCTCACCATCGGCACGGTGTGGGGAGGGTCGATCGGGTCGTTGAGCCTTGGCTAGGGGCCGACAACCCTAGTCGATCGGCGATGAAGGCTTATAAACCCTTCCCCGAATCTAGGGCGTCGCCCCAACCAATGGCGGCCTTTGGCCCTTGCTGGGCGAAAGCCGATGACCCTCACGGGATCTTGGGGAGGATCGTGACCATTGCCTAGATCTATCTAGGCGAGGGTTTGTAGGCCTTCTGTCACGCCCCGAACCCCGAGCACGCGCACATCCCTTGGCGGTCGATTAAAAATTTGACGTCCTAAGACGCATCGCCGACCCATTCATTTTATCTTTCAATTAAGCACATGCGGAAGCGAATTAAATAAACATCCGGCCAACAATCAAACACAGGGATAGTAAGACATGCTAACACTTTTTCGCCAACCACAATTTATGAACATACCAAGTTAGCCCTACAAGTTTACACCCATAAGTCTGTTTCAAAAAGAAACTACTAAGCCACCTACACCCCGAACACCTCCGACTCTGGCTCCGGGTTCTCCACGACACCATTTGGGATGTCGATGTCCATAGGGTGAGCTACCTCCCCATCCTCAGTTCTGATGGGAGGTCCGTCAAAACCCTGCAGGGGACCTATCCAAGCACCACTGTGCTCGTTAATGAACCACGCTTTGAAGCGATGAGGTACCAAGTGAATGAGACCCTCATCGATCCAAATCGTGGTCACCACTAACTCGCGAGTCTAGGTGCTCCCGAGAATAGGGAAAAAGGAGGGCTCATAGTCCATCTCCCACGGGACCCCAAAACGGACAGGACGTACCTCCATACTAAGGACCTGAAAATATTTATCTACGATGGGGTAAGATAAATTTCAGTGAGTCAAAAACCTAAACCCCGATTAGGACGCAAATTCGCCTCGAAGGCGGTCCTAAGCACACCATACAAAACTCACCTCGCCTCTGCACGTCCCTGCACATTAGTACATTACATATACTATTATCAATGCAGCAAGCATAATTAAATAACCGGAACACATCAATTCAATCACATGGGTCGCCAAACCGTTATGACACGTCACATACCGTGCCACGCGATTTTGTCCCATAATTAGGCGCAGCTATCACAACCACTCGAGGCTTGTTCCAATTATTACGACCCATCGGCCACAGTCAACTCAACAGTCGGCGGTTATCCGGCGTAACCGAGCATCATCCCGCTTCGTCGGGCACGGCAACGTCTAGCACTACACGCCTAAACGGCATTCCATAAAGGAGCATTGGCACAACCTCCACCGCGACCAGCATCCGTTGACGTGGGGCATCCGAACTTAATTAGGCATCGTCTTCCCGACTCTCATCGGGTGACGGGTTCCGATAGTGACCATACACGTACACATACTTGGCCAAGAACACCGTGCTTTGCATTCAAATACCTTGTATTTAAATAATGAACTTGGCCACTTTTCTTCATATTAAAAATCTCAATAAAATAATCGTGCATGGTCACGTATGTAAATCGAACCATTAAGCATAGTACGCTTCCATTTCAAAATTCCACGATTTTATATAGTACATAAAATTTTGGCGTAAAAAACCAACACCTGGTATTTTTCTAATTAAATACCCATAAAATCAAGTTTTGAGATAATAATTAATAACTACCACCAAGCACTCAATTGCACATATAAGCCATCAAATTCACATATAAATTGATCCACGAGAATAAGCGTAAAATTTCACTAAACGGCTAATCTGTCACAAATTACGCTAATTACGATTAATTAAATAAAGTGCGACTAATTAACTAAACCCAACTTAATTAACCTAACCATGATTAATTAATCTAACCATGGTTAACTAATCTAACCTAAGTAAACTAACCTAACTATAGTAGCATAACCTAACTAAACTAAGCACCTAACCAAACTAACCTAACTAAACTAACCAACCTAACTGATCTAGTTACACTAACTAGGATTAACTAATTAATCCTAATTAACAATAATCTAACTCCCTAAGCGCAATTAACTACCTAATCAATTATTAGGGAGTTAACTCATCGGATTAGGATGGTGGCGGGTTCACACTGACGGCGGTGCGATGGCAATGAAAACCCGAGACAATCGTTTCTCCAACGGAGGCCTAACAGCGGAGGAAAACAGCTAGGGGGTTCACGGCCAAAGGAGGGAGATTCTGTGGACTGAGCTGGTCGATCTGGATGGGGCTGGCTGTGGGCGTGGCTGGGCTGTGTCGGAGCTGAGCGGAGCTAGACACTGGGTTGGCTAGACGAGCTGAGGCACTAGGCAGACGATGGTGTGGTTGCGGGCGTGAGGAGATGGGACGAGCGGACGGTGAGGTGGTGAGGGCCGGTGAGGCGGTGACTGGTGGCGTCGGGGAATGGAGGGCGAGCGGGCGGCTAGGCAATGCCGCTTGCAGTGGTGGTGGACTACTCGATGAAAGTGGACCGAGGACTGCGATAGCAACCAAAATGAAGAAGAAGATGGAGCTGAGGAGAAGAAAATGAAATGAAGAAAAAGGAGAAGCAGAAGGTGATTCGGCTGAGGCAGGGGGGAGGTGCACGCATGGGGAAATTTGGAGAGAGAGAAGCCAGCCAAGAAGTCAAGACAAGGGCCAATAGAAACCTAGAGGAAAATATCTAAATACTCAAGTGATATGCCCCAAAGTCTTCAGCCCTTGAGGTCAATTGGCCCTCCAATGAGAATTCAGCTCTCATTTTACCCAAAATAAACCATTTCGGCAGCCAATTAAGTCCTTTAATATGCCCATCCGAATTTCATTTTATCTCTTTTGTCCGAAATCGGTT
Source organism: Eucalyptus tenuipes (assembly GCA_014182365.1). Taxonomy (NCBI): domain Eukaryota; kingdom Viridiplantae; phylum Streptophyta; class Magnoliopsida; order Myrtales; family Myrtaceae; genus Eucalyptus; species Eucalyptus tenuipes. The sequence continues at coordinate 3,675,337 of CM024541.1, read as the reverse complement.
TTTCCGCAAAATTCCAGACTCCACGAAAATTCTCCGAAAGATGAGACGACGTCCTAAAAATGAATCGTGACACTCTCGAACATCCAATTCCCGAAACCGAATTCAACTTCGTGGTTAAAATCGATCGAACGCGATTTTAGTACAACCTAACCTATCGAGTAGCTTTTAGGGATTCTAGCGCGTTCGACCCGTGGTCGATAATTTTCTATTCACGTTTGTGCATCTCCGACTCGTAGACGACCCTCAGTTGTCATAAAAATCGCAAGGTTTCAATTTTGTGTCCCGAGTATAATATCGATAGAAAATCAAGCTATTGCCATTCGACGCGAATTTTGCAATCATGCAGAATCACCCGTGATTCAATTTCGTCATTCCATCGAACCGACTTAAATCCGATCACAACTCGATTATAACGGTGTCGTATTGATCCTTGCCGATTATTATGGTCGAGCAGTCGATTTCTGATTGAATTCTCTAATCTGTTGCGTTTATATCTCTTAACTGCTTCACCTAATAAAGTAATAACTCGTGAGTGGCCAGCTCGGAGTAAATTAGCCATAGGCGCATCGACGAAATGCCCATTTCATATATTTAAGACGGGTCAAATTTCAGGATGTCACACCTTCGTTGCTAATCAACCCGAATTGCTGGCCCCTAGTTAGGGCCTAGCGACCTCGACCCCTAATTATAGCCCGGCGACCCCCCCTCACTATTGCCGGGAAGGCGACGGCAGGTAGGTGACAACAAGGGTTTGCATAGCTCTCGCCATACTGCAATCTTCTTCTTCTACTTTTTTTAAATAATAATTTAGTTTTAAATTTAATTTAATTAATATTTACGTTAAAATTCAAATCCAATGAAAAATGACGCTTTTTGCTTATCTAACCATGTCTGAGTGTAAAACGACGTCGTTTTCAGCTTATCTAACCATGTTTGTGTGCAAAATATCATTGTTTTCGACTTATCTAGCTATGTCAGCGTGCAAAATAACGTCGTTTTATAGTTATCTCGCCCGAAAAATGCCACGTTAGTATTTTGACCGAATTTTCTCGCCGTTGGCATTTTAACTGTTCCATTTTGATATGATTTTGGTAATTAAGTGTACATTTCCGAACTTTTAATATTTAAGTATTCTTCACATATCGAGTTTTAACACTCTAAACGTCTGCGCCTATATGATTGCCACTATCAATCTTGAACAAGATTTTGACATGAAAGTGGAAACCCTAGTTCCAATTGCAGAAGCAGAGAAAACACGCAAATACAAAACAAAAACAAAGAATTTTTTGTAGATTTTCTATGTTACTTGACTGGCACTCTTGAGGATGAATCTCACCATGCTCGCCCACCTCAGTGGGTATTCGCTTCTCATGGAAAATCTCCCAAATAATTTTTGCAGCTAGGGGCAGACCAGGACTACTATTTTTATGACATCGGGTTTCAGAAATACGTACAGATGCACGATTACTATTGGATGAGGAACTTGTCAGTTATCATAAAAAAGGTGGATAAATCTCACACCGTACTTCAGGACGATGGCGAGGTGACTCGCCTTTTTGACTTGTCATGATAAAAGAGAGAAGATTATAAAGCAAAGTTGGTGCGTACGTCCCTTTCATGGGACAAAGCCAAAACGTTATTACAACCCTATGTGCTTTATGAGTAGGAAATGTATATCGACCTAAAGCATACTCTCCAATGATTCCTCATGTAGAAAGGCAAAGAAAATATTTGACTTTCAAATTTAAACATGCCCAATTATAATATGGGCTACATTTTTCTGGGTCTGGGTATATAGAATGCTTTGGAGTGATAAGCTTTTAACTCTTATCCCTGCTTTCTGAAACTAAATTTAATCTACTCATGTGGCTCGTTTGTAATGCTGTAGAAGTTATTAAGCTTTTCCTTCTTTCCTCCTGAAACACAATTAAATGCACTGATAAGTGATTCAAAGAACAAGGACAACCCCGATGTTACATTAATGGCGCAGCAGGTTCCAGCTAGGCAAAACGGTGGAGCGCAGATTATCTCTTGTTGGCCAGCGTTTGGGCTTCTTTTTGTGTCTTATCCAGTCATTGAGGTTGGTGAAGTATTTCATAGGTCGCGATTTTTTTAGCTAATGGAGGTTTCCTTATCATTCCAAATTATGATTTCCTCCATATTTATTGATCATTCAGGATAGAGCGTCACTGTTCTTTGAAAGAAACCTGGAAATATATATCATAGACCGTCACTAATCAGCTTTCAAGTTTTCAGGCATCCAAGTTATTTCACCTCAGTTGAAAAATCCAGGTCTCTCTCTCTTTTTCTTTTTCTTTCCCCACTCCCCCCCCCCCGCCCTTCTTGTTCTTATGTTGATTGTCTTGAGTTCTTTTTGCTTCTTTAGATGCCAAATTTTCCAATATTGGAGCTTACATGCTCTGAGCCATTTTTGGTTGTGCTGCGGCAATTGCAAATTCTTTGGATTCTAAATGACTGGTCGGTTACTCAATGAAATTAAACATCTTTTTTTTGTCCCTTGTGAATGGTAATAAGTTCCTATGGTTTAACTGTAAAGGGAAAAGCAAAAAAGAGATGGAGATAGGGAAAATTTTGAAAGAAGTGTCGGTCAACTCTGAGGCAAGTTTTTGCAGAAAACGTGTTAAAGAGATGGCATCTCTCATTCCCACTTCTTTAGGGTATTGGTTTGTAAAGCAGAATTTTATGGAGTCTAACAAAAAGTAATGTTCTCTTATCTGCTGGCTGTCCCTTGGTGTTTGGAGTTACGTGAGAATGTGAATAGACAAATTGCGATTTAGGAACCAGGTGATCTATGTTCTTCATTTCTTTTTTCCAGAAGTTTTGGTATTTGTAGTTTTCTCGACTGTTTTAGAGGATACTAAGGAGGTGGTGTGAATGTGAGAGAGAGAGAGAGAGTTTTCTCGACTGTTTTAGAGGATACTAAGGAGAAGGTGTGAATGTGAGAGAGAGAGAGAGAGAGAGAGAGTCTTCTTGCATGAAATCTTATATGTCAAATGGCACTTGTAGGACTGATATTTCCGTGTCTTCATTTCGTTCCTCTTCTAAACTGATAATCGTTTCTTCACTTTTCAGCAATGTCTTCAACACAAATTGCAGACAAGAAAGCGAATATATTAGAGCTGTTGCGCAATAAAAGTGTAGAAAAAGTGGTTATTCATGGGGAAGCTGGTGTTGGAAAGACGTGGATAGCAAGGGAGATAAGTAATAGTGCAATGGTGGAGGGTCTATCCTACGACAGTATCTGGGTGTGTTGCACAAACAAAGGGGACATTACATGCATATATGCAGATATTGTGCATCAGCTTTTGCTGATTTTCCCCATTGAAGAAGGGAATGATAGTAATGAAGGCACTGATAAGACCACAAAGAGCTCTATTGTCCTGAAAGATAAGGTTCTCAAACTTATCGCCAAAAAAATGTCAGAGGATCGGGGAGAGAAGTATCTTTTAATCATCTTGGATGATGTTCCCACTAAAATAAAAGAGGTCGATATAACCAATGAACTGCTTGTCCTTCATGGACAGAAGGTGAAGATTTTAATAACAAGAAGAGACTATTCTGGAAATGATAATGTTGAGGAAGCAGCAGACATAGTGGAGATTCGGCCCTTCCCTTCAAAAGATCTATCAACTTTATTGCAAGAGCTAGTTGATGAAAAGATCCGTGAGTCCCCAGATTTCAAGACGCTATTGACAGCAATTGCTGAAATGAGCAGTGGTCTGGCCGCTGGGATTGTCATGATTGCTGCAGCTTTAAATTCCATTGCCCACAACAAGTCCAGCTGTTGGAACCTAGAGAGCGTGCTGCAAGAAGTTGCCAGCAGTGAAGGCCTTCCTGAAGCCTTAACCAAGATGTTGCATTGTTGTCTTGACATGTTGCCTAGCTCGGAAATGGCCAATTGCTTTTGGTACATCTGGCAATTCTTTCCCAGGCATGGTGGGATCCATTACAACGAGCTGATTGCCAACTGGATATTGGAGGGATACTTCAGTGATATCAACCGTGTCGAGAATGCTTATGCAAAGGGTCATCATGTATTGATGGAGCTTCTGGATCGGCGCTTACTGAAAAGTCTGCAGAATAATATTGTCCCCCTAGAAGGATTAGCTCTGAAGATCCCTGCTCACAGATATGGTGGATATTGCGGAACGAGCAGTCTAGGACTGGCTTGTGCATTTGATGATGGTAAATGGGAAGGCTTTGGGAGAATTACATGGACAGACGGTATGATACAAACGCTCTGTAGGTCAAAGGACCAAAAAATTACTACTCTACTACTTGACGGAAGCCGTCTCGGCAGGGAAGTTCCCGAAACCTTCTTTGAGCGCATGAAGGACCTTAAAATTCTTGCCCTCTTCAAGCCCAGATTTAGATCTCTTCCCTCACCCCTGTTCAAAATGGAGAAGCTTCTGGTGCTGGTACTTAGAGGCTCTGACCTGCTTGAAAACATAAACGAGATTGACAAGCTTAAAGCATTGCTCATTCTCGAAATATCCGGTGCTAGTTCCCTGAAAATGATTCCTGATGATATTTTTGAGCATGCCATCCATATTAGAACTCTAAACCTGTCATACATCCCAATAAACAATCTGCCTTCTTCTTTTTGCAAACTGAGTGGATTGCGTTGGCTCATCCTCAGAAACTGTCCTTGCTTAGAAAAACTCCCAAGCCTTACAACTTTGGGGAACCTTGAGACGATTGACGCTTCCAGGACAAATTTGAAGGAATTCCTTGACAAATGCTTTGCACCACTCCAGAAACTTCAATATCTTAATCTCTCACAAACTAAGATCGTGCGCTTGCCCTTTATTTGCGATGCTGCAAGTCTCACATGGTTATTACTGCGTGGCTGCTCATGCTTATTCAGACTGCCCAGCCTGCCAAGAAGCCTTCAGATTCTTGATCTTTCAGATTCTGCCTCAACTGAAATCGAGCCAGGACTCAGAGCCAAAATAAAGCAATCAAGTCCAGAAGTTACCAACCTTCGACATCTTAACTTGAGTGGTTGTGGTGCACTTGAGAAACTTCCACCTACTAAAGCATTTGAGAAGCTTGAGTTACTTGATGTTTCATGTGCTGTTACTCTGAAGAAAATCGAAGATGAATCCTTCAGTCATCTGAAACACCTTAACGTACTCAATTTATCAAACACCAAAGTTGAGACCTTACCATCCCTTCACAGACTTGGCAATCTTCGTCAGCTCTTGCTTAAGGATTGTAAATTATTAAAAAGACTGCCCATTATGGAAGGTCTTCTGAGACTCAAGGAACTTGACCTTTCAGGTGCCTCTTCTTTGGAGGAAATGGGTCCTGAGTCTCCAGACTGCGAGACATTCGACCTCCCAAACCTACAAAAGCTTTTACTGGCTGGTTGTGATCACCTGAAAAAGTTGCCTCCGTTGAATTCCTTAGAGAAACTGGACATTCTCAATATTTCAGGTTGTACTCTTCTTAACAAAATACCAGATGAATCCTTCGAACACATGCCTCGTCTTCATCTGCTAGATGTCTCTGAAACAAAGATTGAAAGCCTTCCATCTTTTGCTAAACTTGGCAATTTGCACCGCCTCATCCTAAGGGACTGTCATCTCCTTACAACTCTAACTGGATTGGAATATCTAACAAAGCTTCAGGAGCTTGATCTTTGTGGCACGAGCTCCTTGGGGAAGTCAAAGCTAAGTGCTTGGAGTGCATGCCTCAGCTTCAGATTCTCAAGTTATCTGGAATTAAGGTTGATGAATTACCATCCGTATCAAATCTCACCAATTTGACTCAGCTTTCACTGAGCGGCTGCTCAGGGTTTGCAAAATTGCCACATTGGGATGCACTGACCAAACTCAGGTACCTGGATCTTGTGGGAACAGAGATCAAATCTCTAGCCTCCATTAAAACTCTGGGTAATCTCCAACGACTGTCCCTGAGAAATTGTACAAGTTTAGAATCAGAAGAGTTGCCACCTCTTGAACCAGATAGTCGTTTGGAGGTGCTTGATCTGATGGGAATCAGGATGAATGAGTTTCCCTATTGGATTTTCGAGATGACTAATTTAAAGTGCCTCCATTTGCCAGACCTCAACGTTATTCGACAGGTTGATTGGAGTAAAATAAAGTGCTTACCTGAACGAGTTAACTGGGAGGAATGTGGGATCTTTAAGCTTGAGGGGATCGTTACTGACAGTAGCAGGACTTTCCTATCTGTTCGTGGTACTGACTTTTTCAGTTCCTGGAGCAAAATTCTGCGTTGAGAAATACATGCTTCAAACGATTTCATTTCAGTGTGTACCCTCCTAGAGAACAAGGTAAAAGTGGTGACATCTATCGCTATCGGAATGACTTGGATCTTAGGAACATCTACAATGAGATCAGGCATCTCCCTGATCCTGGACAGCCTGACCGGGTTCTTGATCCTGCACAGCCTGACTGGTTTCCTGATCCTAAACAACCTGACCAGCTTCCTGATCTTGGACAGCCTGACTGGTCACTAGAGTTCTACGGGTGTGAAAGTTTGCATGAATATCCCAGAGAAGTGATCAAGCACGGTAACTGTATTTCTTTTATTGATGACTTGTGCATGAGTTGTTTGTCTGATTTGGGGGATGACAACTTGGAAGCACTTAAGGGTTGCTGGCTAGAGAGGTGCAATCGCATCGAATCCATTTTTGCTGGATCAGATGTAACTACTCTGTGGGTTGCCAACCTTCCACATCTAAGAAGCATATATAGTGAGACAGTGCAATCTAAGAGCCCTAAGAATCTGAAGAATCTGTACATAGATTGTTGCCCCATGCTCATGTGGGCTTTCTCTTCCTGCCAGCTTCCGGAAAACCTTGAAGTCATTCAGATAAAGTTTTGTGACAAATTGGAGACACTAATTGAGCATGAAACATCCACAGAGTGCAAGTTGCCAAATTTAAAGACCTTGCATCTGTTGGGACTGCCCATGTTGAAGAGAATAGGGCTCCAGCTTCTGGAAAACCTTGAAATTGTCCAGATACAAAATTGCGACAAAGTGGAGACACTGTTCGACCACGAAGCATCGAGGCTGTGCACATTGCCAAAGCTACACACCTTGCATCTATCGGAACTGCCCTTCTTGAAGAGCATTGGGGTCAGTAGCGCATCTCCCGGAACATATGGAGTTCTTGAATGCCCAAATCTGAAGAATCTGCTCATAGATTTCTGCCCCATGATTGTGAGTGTTTCCTCCTCATCCCGACCTCCAAATGACCTTGAGGTCATCAAGATACAACATTGTGACAAATTGGAGAGTCTGTTTGAGGACATAACATCTGTAGAGTTCGCATTGCAAAAGTTACACACCTTTCATCTATTGGAACTGCCCAGGTTGAAGAGATTAGGGGTCAGCAGAGCCGGATCATTTCTGGAACAATATATTCGTGGATGCCCAAATCTGCCAAAGGATCTTTTGAATCGCCAGCACTAAAGAGCTTTGAAATAAATTCTATCTGCAACTCGTAAAGAAATTCTAAATTCCTCCTCCTACATGTTATGCTCAGCATTCATCGCTTCAGATGGGGCGAAATGTTGAAAAGACATTAAAATTGATTTTCATTAACAACGCTTTAGATCAATCAACGATAGAGGACAAAAGGAACCGGTTGGCTGCGTGATCTCTATGGAATTCAAGAATGAAAGTTATTTAATCCTTCTGTTACTTTTTTTCATTGTGTGTTTATTTTGTGTTTATGATAACTGTGTATGAGGCTGTTTTATTTTCTTAATTAGATCCCCATCATTGACATTTGTGAATTGTTACGTCTTTTTTTTTTTAATTAAATTTTGTCATTGGTGTTGGTAAACTTCAGTTCATATTCAAAGGGAGGAAGTCATGAGTTGGAGATCAAGCTATAAGCACAAAGCCACAACGAAGAGAAAAAACTCCTAATAAGTTCTCCCTCAAATTTATGGTGCTCTTATTCCAAGTTTCCAAAGTTTATTATTATTCTTTTGGTTCCAACATTTGGTGTCAGATCTACAAATAGCATTCATCAATTTCGTTCAATTGCAACTTCCAAAGTTGAATGGGAGGAATTTCAGTAACTAGTCCATCAAGATGAAGGTTCTTTTCAAATTGCAAGATTTATATTAGTGGAGAACAGCCACTCCAAAGTGGCTGATGTTGAAGTATTCAATGCTTTAAGAAAATGGGAGAGGGAATTTTTGGTGGAATCCAAGAAGAAAGATCATAAAGCATTATTTGCGATCTTCTAGCTTGTAGGGGAAATTATATTTGAAAAATTTTGAGCACCAAGACCGTGAAAGCACCGTGGGATATTATTCAACAATCCTACTAAGGTAATGGTTGTGCCAAACAGACCATTGTTAAACTAATTGAGGAATTCTGGTGAAGAACTTCAAGATGCACAAGTCGTAGAAAAATTTTCTGAGGTCTTTGATCGAAAAATTTGACTACGTTGTCACGGCAATCGAAGAAGGCCAAGATGTGTCAACCATGTCATTGGAGCAGTTGATGGGTTCATGGTGCTCACATGAGCAAATAATGAATCAAAAGTCTTTTAGTTCGAATCCCAAGCAACCATTGTAGAGTTTGGTTGCTCAATCAAACTTAGGAGGCTATCAAGGTAGCTGAGATCATGGAGGTGGTTGAAGACGCAAAGATGAAAATTTGAATTTTACCGGAAAATATAGAACACGTGACTAATCAAAGGTCAAGTGTTTAAAGTGTAACAAATTTAGACATTACAAACCTGAATGACAAGTAAAGATGACATACGAGCAAGCAGAACAAGCGCATGCCATTGATGCTAACGAAAACGTGGTGCTAGCGTGTATGAAGGATGACTCAAGCACCATAAACACCAACATCTGGCAATTGATAGTGGGTGCAATAATGACATGACTGACCAAAAGGAGTTATTCTCACAATTGGACGAGCTAGTTTACGGTAAAGTTAATTTTGGGAATAAATCGAAAGTTCTCGTAATGCGCAATGGTAACATTAATATCAAGTTAAAAGATAATACTAATATTACTGTTGCAAATGTTTACTTTGTACCTAGGTTTTTTTTTTTTTTTTTTTTTTGGAAGTTATTAACTGTTGAGCAGCTTTCTAAAAGAAGGTACTGTTGACATCTAAATTTTAGCTAAATATTTAAGATAACTTTGCATAAAAAATTAGAGATCAATTTGATCCTAACAAAAAGGATTTTCGCATCATATATGTGACATACTGAAATCCGATCCCATCTCGAATTGATGAAATGGGCATTTCGTCGATGCGCCTATGGTTATTTTACTCGGAACTAATCACTCACGAGTTAACTAATCTATTAGGTAAAGCTGTTAAGGGATATAAATACGACGGACTTGAGAATTCGATCGGAAATCAATCGCTTGACTACAATAATCGGCAAGAGTCAATACAACACCGTTATAATCGATTAGTGATCGAATATAAAATCGATTTGACGGAAACACGTAATTGAATTGCGGGTGATTTCGCGAGATTGTGAAATTCGCGTCGAACGGCACTAACCCGATTTTCTATCGATAGTGCACTTGGGACACGTAATTGAAACCTTGTGATTTTTACGACAACCGAGAGTCGCCTACAAGTCGGAGATGCACAAACGTGGATCGAAAATTATCGACCACGGGTCGAACGCACTAAAATCCCTAAAAGCTACCCGATAGGTTAGGTTGTACTAAAATAGCGTTCGGTCGATTTTAACCACGAAATTGAATTCGGTTTTGGGAATCGAACGTTCGAGCGTGTCACGATTCATTTTAGGACATCATCTCATCTTTTAGAGAAATTTCGTCGAGTCCGGAATTTTTGTGGAAAATCAATTTCGGACAAAGTGAAAAATAAGTAGAAATTCGGATGGGAGGGGAATTGAGTGATTTTTGCTGCCCAAAAATGGTTAATTGTGGGAAATTAGATTCAAGAAAGTATTTGGGGACAATTTCTATTTGAAATTTTCTCTTTTAAAAATTCTAAAACTCAATTGTACCTTTGGGCCTACATAGTAACATTTACTCTTTAATTTTTTTTCTTTTATTCTCTAAAATAGAAAAAGAACAGAAATCTGTTTGGTAACGTTAACTAATTTTTATATTCTTTGGAAATAGAAAAGTAGGCGGAGAATAGATTTAGAATAAAAACAAAAAGTAGAAAAAATAATTTCTTGTTCTCAAAAACAATTTCTAGAAATAATTCATTTTCTTATTTTCTTCTTCTTCTTCCTCGCCGTCCGCCGCCCCCTCTCCATCCATTGCCATCATCACCACCGTCGATAGTCACCCCCGTTGCCGCCACCCACTAGAGGAGGAGCAGGAAGAATAATAGAGGGAAAAAGAAAATTCTAAAAAAAAAAAATTAAAAATTAAAAGAAATTCTACATTATAAAAAAAAAATTATAGATTGTACCAAACGCATTCCTATTTTTTTCTATTTCGAGAATAGAAATTTTATACGCTTATCAAATACTTTTTTTTACTCAAAAATGATTCCACATAATAAAAAAATTCTAAAAAAATTATTTTTTAAAATAAAAATATTACCAAAAGCACCTTAAACAAGCCAAGTCTTGTCAAATGGTGGCCTACTAATATTCGTTGGCTAATGAATGCATCCTGCTCGTCTTAATACGGTACGATGGTGATCTCAGTCATTCTTCACCAACTGTAAAGATATTCAGCTTTTCACTTGTTGTTCTTAAGAAAATTCTTCAACTCATCGAAATAGACTAAAAATTAAAATGTTCTCTCAAAGCCCCTAATATCTTTTTTAATAGAGTATGACTGAATTATTCGGCAGAAAATGTGATTATATATATTAGATTAGACCAATGAAGTGTGATTGTTAAAGAAATTTAATATTGCATCGCAATCTCATAGTCACTATACTAGAATTTCTCATTTCAACAAAACTAACTATTCAGCTCTAATTAAACAAAGAAATCACAAATTAGTTTAGGAACTGAACTATGTGATCTTTTGTTTGATCTAACAGGACAGATTGCCCAACCTACTGGCCAAGGGAACGAGAAAATCCATTACAAAGATCTGAACTTCACCAATAAAGAGAGTGATATCCAGATGCATCTCGTGCATCACATGTTTAGACGATAAGGTTTGACGCCACTTGTGCTTGAATTTAGAAAGGAGGACAAGAAGGTGGTACTCCGTTAGCATGGGATCATCAAAAGTTTTGTCCAAGTTACTTGAGTTTACACAAGCTTTACCAGTCACTTATGAATATTATTAGTAAGTAAAGGTTACTAACCATATAAATCTTGATACTTTTTCTTATTAAAATTTACTATTCATATCGAAGCTCATTTATTTCCGAGAGAAAATTAATCATCACCTGGGAAAATCATTTCTCTTAAGTTGTATATATTAAAGGATACCAAGCACTTTAAATTTTGTTACTTTCTAATGGTAAGAGTTATCGAGAAAATTAGAAGTTCCCTTAATGTGTGAAAATACTAATTGCATAGTATACTTTCCTATGTTGAAAGGTACTAAGTATCTTGAGAGTTACTTTGGTTTGAAATTAGTTCAATAATCACATATGGATTAGTAAGAGAAAATTTATTATTACAAGAAATATTACTAACCCCATATAATTTATTACTTTCCTAATTTACAGATTACCCACCTATCAGAAGTTACTTCATTACATGAGGAAATTTCCAATTAAATGTGAATATAACGAGTTGATAAAAATTTTCTAAGCTCCGTGAAGTTACCTCGATTTCAAAGAATATTACTTGTCACATATCAATGAAATAAGTGAACTAAATGTTAATAATCACATAAAATGTGTTACTTTTCACTAAGTATTTAGACATTTACTTGATGTATATGGAAATTATTAATTGAATGTCAATATAACAAGAATTGAAAAATCACTTTCCACATTTTGTTTTCTTGTAAAATCTATCTGATCTTTTAAATTTCAAAACACTATGACAAATTATATTTGAATCTACATGTCGAATTTTGTATATTGTAATACTCTTGGTTAAAATGGGTGTTCTGTCAGATTTGGATTAAGTAATAAATTGGAAAATTTTCAAAAACTATCTGCAAATTTTACATCAATATCATTTGCATCCTCAACTTTCAAAATGGACAGTTTGCATTCTGAGTTTTAATACTGCACTTCTAACTATATACGCAATTCACCATACTATTATTTTCTTTCCAAAACTACACCTATCACTTTCACTACCCCATCCATCCAAAAAAACCCCAACCCTCACTCTATCCAGGATGTCTTCTTCCTCCGGCATCATCGACCGAAGGCCGATCTTCATATTTTACAGATAATTGCTGGCAAATAATTGCATCCAGGTTGTCTTGATGTAGAGCAATGGTGGCCCCCGTCATTTATGGCCAGTTGTAAGGACATTTGACTTTTCCGCTTTTTATCCGTAAGAAAAGTTTTCCGATCATTGAAGAAGATTGAAAATTGAAAGGTTCTTTGAAAGCACCTACCATTCTCTCTTAATGGAGGATGACCGAATCATTCGGCAGAAGATGTGATTACATATGTTGGATTAAACTAATGAGGAGCGATCATTAAGGAAACGTATAACTGCGAATGTAAATCCACATTGACCGTATTGATAATTTCTGATTTTCAACAAAACGTGCTATGGAGAAATAATTCAGCTTTAATTTAACAAGGTAATCACAAAATACTTTAGAAACTTAACTATGTGATCTTTACATGACTCATCAGAGTCGACACCTATTTAGTCTTTCCCCAAATTGAGAATAATCTTTTTCAAGATATTTGCAACCTTTTCACTGAGGTACCAAAAAGTCAAAGCCATCGAGATTAGATGGATTCATCCTCATTTCATGTGGGTTCAATTTCTGGGGCCTACTATAGCACCAGACATTTAACTTTTTTTTTTTGGGCCCAAAGCACAGTATTATGAATCAATATTGTGACTAATACAAATTGCCTTTTGCCTTTATGTCTGATGTGACAGCTTAGATTGCCTTTATCGATACAAATGTTATGTATGCAACTTAGAGATGAGTAGGGTTGTGCAACAAAAATCATCTGAATAGAGAATCACCCTGATCCGGACCAAATTGGCCAATTTTGGGCTGTTCCCACGGTTAGCGGTCCGGCTTCTGGTTCCTATTCTTGGAACCAGTGGCCGGTCGGTCCGATTCCCGGTTCCAAGTGGAAACCAGACCAACCGGACAAGACCATTTTTTTATATATAATTTGTTTATGTATAATATTTATTATACATAATATATAAATATTATATATAAAACTTATTGCAACTGGAATTGCAATTGAGATAGCAACCTCTTATATGACCAAGTGACCACCAAAACTCTTCTTGTTACTCTTTATTTATAAAGAAAACCTACTTGTTAGTTTCTTTTTCTACTCAATGTGAGACTAAGGCTCTAAGAGGCCCTCATTCCTCATGCTAGCACACTCTCTCTTGGCACTCCAAGCCGCCCAAAGTCCCACATCGACTAAATATTTAAAAAATAGAAGAGAGATTATCTATAAAACCCAAGTCAAGCACAACCTCTAGCTACATTGTTCATGGCCTTTATGATTAAGATTAAGCGCGATACACATGAAGTGTGATTAATATCCACGCAAGTGAAGTTTAAATATTATGCATGTGGAAACATGTGCAATTAGTTTTATTGGATTGCTCATGAACCAAATTGCATTGATCGATCCGGAGCACGGTCACTTAATAGAAAAAAAAAGGTGCTAAATTTGTTGGACCGGAACCAACAGTCCGGTTCGGTTCCCAGTCCTAGGACCAAACGGTCCGGTCCCAGTTCTCTAGATTAGGCAAAATCGGACGGAGCACCTAACCGTCACCCCTATACCGAGTAATTTTAACGCTACTTGCACTTTGTTGACACCCAATTTTTTATCGACATTTTAAACATTCTTTTTGCAAAAATATAAAAAAAAAAATGAAGAGCCAAAAAGATAAAAAAAAAAAATGATGATGAATGAAAACATAAAAAAAAAAAAAGTAAAGAAAACAAGAAAACAAGAAAAAGAGAAGAAAACAAGAAAAAAAGAAAAAGAGGAAAACGCTGACGGGGTTGGATGATTTTTTGGCGCGCGGATTCTCTCTCTCAGGGGGCTCGCTCATTTTTGGCGCGCGGATTCTCTCTCACGAGCTCTCTCTCTCGAAACCTCTCTAATTCGCCCGCTCTCTTTCGATCCGGGGTTCTCTGGCTGGTTCTTTCTCTCTCGGGGGCGCTCTCTCTCTCTAAAGGAAACGGTCTCTCTCGGAGATTGTGGCTGGCAAACTTTCTCACGGAGAAACTCTCTCTCCAATTCTCAAGGCGCGAGCTCGATCAGAAGCTCTTCATCGCGCGCCTCCCGACTCACCGATCCCTTACTGATCCGACTGGGTGCCGGCCCCGTCTCCTCTCTACGCTACGGCGAAAGCCCGCGCCGCGCCCGAATCTGCTGCGGATGATCGATTCCGGTCCCTGATCGCATCGAATCCGGTGCTGGCCACGTATCCGAAACCTCGGCCTGGACCTGACGCTCCGCCCGGGGGATCTCCGAATCCGCGCGCCGTTCTTCGACACCGCCGTTGAAGTTGCAGATCCGACCTCCATCAAACCCTAGAAGACGGGAACGGCTGGTGGAGGAGCTCGAATTGCGAAACTCAGCTCCGAGGATAGAGATCCGAAGCTCGATCGACGACGGTGACGACAGCGGCTTCCGATCATCTTCTTGTTCATCATCTACCGTCGGGGTTTTTCTCTCGACTCTGTCTCTGAGGATCGGACTCTCTTGATTCGGCTGGCTCGAGCAGGCTTTCTCTCGATCTCTACCTCCTTCAGACTCCCTCAAACCTTAGAAGACAGAGCAACTGCCAGTCAAAGAGTTGGAGATGCGAGGCTCGAATCCGCGCTGAGTTCGGAGAAGGCTCAGCAACGATTTCCCTCTGGATCGAGTCACTTCCGAGGATTTTTCCTCTCAGATCTCGGCGCTGAGCATGTATTTCCTCTCGCCGATTCAACCATTGAAATCGCCGGCTATCCATTGAAGTCGCCGATTCAATCGAAATCTTACAAGGAGTTTGGATCGGTCATTACTCGAAGAACAGTTTCAACCATCTGAAGACAGACGCAGCAAGGTATGAATTTCTGTGCTTGAATATGTCAAGAACTTCCTGCTGTGAAATCCTTCTAGAGCTTAATTTTCTCAAATAATTGATGCCTTATGCGATTGACTGCTGGATTATGATGAGAACGTGAGAAAGCAAGTTGTCATTGTTATTTGCGAGTGTGGCTTACTTGAGTTTTGTTCAGCTTGATGTTCACCTTCTGTTGAATAGAACTATTCTGTTTTTCTCTTTTCAAAAGACTAGAAACCATTTATACATGTTCATGTTGTTCTTCAGCAGCAAGCAACCATTCGATCATACTCATACCAAATGTTTAACCCTGCTCAGTTAGTCTTCGCAAGCTGCGGATAGCGTTATTTGTCTACTGTGTTTTTTTCATCTGGTTTAACTGGCAAATCAAGAACAAATTCCAGCGGGTTCTTTCTAATGAAGAGTTGTCCTAGTAACAAGTATTAAAAAGTGCTATGGTTCCGTTCCCCTTTAGTTTTTATGTTTTCATCAGTGCAAATCAAGCTGCGCAAGCTGGACATGCACCAGAAGAAAGTTGATTTGTTTTAGTAAAAATTGGTCCTCTGCTGCTGCTATGTTCATTTTTTGAAGTTCCTTGTTCACAATATTGAATGTGCTCTCTGCCAGAAAGTCGTGAGTTCATTGGTGCACTTTAATCTGGACTGCTGTTTGGCATTTTGCTCCTTGATGAGTTTGTAGCTGTCGGTAGACCAGTATGGGTTGTGCCGTCATTGGAAGAGTGTTATTTTTTTTAATGCTCCTTTTTGGAAGCTGTTGTCTTCTGTCGGTCGGGGATAGTAGTTTGAAATATGGTATGCAAGCTACAATTCTTTGATTTGGTCGTGTGTATCCCCGATCGTGATTTGTTCATTTCTTTTTGTGCCTCTTTCGATTTGATTTGTGTAAATGAGGTGTATATATAATGCATGAATGTTATATACTCTCAATGTAAGACATGAAGATCAGCATTGTTTGTACCGCTGTGCTTGCTGCTATCTACGACTGTCTTGCTTGTTATAATCGATTCTAAGTCGTATGGGATTTTTCATGCTATTTGTGCGGTACATGAATGATTTTGAGGTTCATTAATACCTGACTATGTTCTGATGTGTTCTTACGTGTTCTTGAACTTTTATAAACTCATGTGTAACCCATCTTAGGAAACTTCCTTCATGAAAATTGTTCCTCATGGTGTGCTTGATGTTTTGTACTTTTCTTAGAGCCAATTGTCCGTGGGTTTTACCCCGATTGCTTTGATCTTAGTTGTGATTGTCGCGACCAATTTTTTGGGTGTACCACCTAAAATTAGGCTAATGGATTGCTAAGCCTAAACTTAGCTCGGACTCTCCCAAGCCCATACTAATTCGCGACTTAGGTTCAAGTTCTTAACATGCAATTGATTTTTAACTAGGAGTCGCCACTAATCAGTTTATGGTAGATCGATTAGACACATAAGTAAAATAATGGGAGAATTATTTTACTCCTACGAACCAGAGACTAAGGGCACCGGGACTTGATTACACTAGATTTCTCTAATGCCCTTTCGGTACCATTTCTTTTATTTTAAAAAAATATTTTTGTAAGCAGCTTGGATTGATTTTAATTCACTTCCCTAACATGTGAGGCGATCATGCGGGTGCGCATACCATCAATTTAACACTCAAGAAAGCAATTAAATAATGCGGAACTTACCTCAAAGCAACGAAAGCATCTGCGTTGTTAGATCGGGAATTCACATCAAAGAATCCTAGATATGATTTCTAATTAACAAGAATCACTCAATTTTTGCTTTCACTTTTTAACGAGAATATAGTCCATATGCAATGTAATGCTTCTACTATAAAATGAAATAATATGGCATGGCAAAATGTCCTAAACTACATAAATGGGTAAAAAAAAAAACTAATGATTTCTTAATGAACATGCAATAATTAAATATGCAATCTAAATTAACAAAAATGACCTAATTCTAATGACGGGCAATTTCGAATTAAATGACCCTAGCAATAATCCCTAAATGACGTGCATTTCATGAACCTAATTCCACATGGTATATGCATGATGATTTTTTTTGTGTTTTTTTATAAAATTCGAAATTAAAATTGCCAAATAATTAAACATGCAATTCAAATTTAAAACTAACATCCTAAATGAATGCATTTTTTTTGGATTTTTTTATTTAAAAATTCGAAATAAGATTGCAATCCTAAATATGCAAGATAACCCTAAGACTAGGAATATTCTAAAACGAACCTAATCCTAATTCAAAATTTTTTCCTTTTACTAAAATAAAATTGATTCAAACACCATGACAAAGAAATCAAGTAAGATAAGATTAACATCCAAAATTGGCGAACCATATCTCGCGAATGAGATCGGGTTGACCAATTTTAAAATTAAATCGTGAATCGAATCCGGGCGGGAGATTGGATTGACGATTTTTCAGTGCGAGTCGGATTTGGGCGCGAAAATCGAACTGTCAATCTCTAATTTGAGGAGCTCTTTCATGTCGGAATCTCAATCATACATCAAGGAACAATTCCACTAAAAAACAAGCTATAAAAGAAATAAAAATAATAAAAATAAATAAAAAAAACTACCTAATGTATTTTTCCTTTTTCTTTTTCTTTCCAAAACAGGGCTTGTGCTCGTGCGGCTAGTCACTAGCTCCGGTGAGGGGCGGCGGCTGTGGCGGTGGCGTCATCGTCGATCGGAGGTCGCGGAGGGGCGGAGCTACGGCGAGGTCCGGCAATTCAGAGCTGCAGGGAAGAAAAATCAGTGATTGGTTCGGGCTACTGCAGAGCAGGACCATAAGTGGTGTCGCGGGTCGGAGCGAGGGCTCGGGCCTCGGCTGTTGCAGGGGAGCTCGGGCGCTGCTGGCGTCGTGAAGATGGCGTCGGGGATGGTGGCAGGCGGACCGGCGACCAACGGACCAGGAGCAGCGTCGGGGTCGTCACGGATCGGCGCAGAGGCAGCCTCGTCGGGCTAGTGGAGCAGAGGGCGGAGGTGGATCTGCTGGGCGTAGGGGCAGATCTGCTGGTCACGGGCAGCAGGTGGGTCCTGGGCCAGCGGGGGCTGCAGGCGAGGCGAACTGGCGAGCAATGGCGCGGGCTGCAACGGCGTCTTCGCTCAGGCAGAGGGCAAAAGTGGCGACACCCGGCTTGGGATCTGTTGCGGCGTTGACGCTCGGGCGGCGCTGCAGGAGACGCCGGCGGGTGCGGCGAGCTGCTGCGGCGGTCGTCGAGGGCTGCAGACGGACGGCTAAAGGCGCTGCAGGAGAGGCGACCGGACGCGGGCGGCGTTGGGTTCCAGTCACGGCGGTGGAAAAACCCCGAAGGAGAAGAACAGTTCCTCCTTTTTTTTTGCTTTTGCTTTTGTATTTTTTTCTCTCTCTGCAGCAACCTGCTGCACGTCTCTCTCTCTCTGCTGCCTTTCACTGTTGCAGCTGTACTTTCTGCAGTCCTTCGGCGGACATTGAGCTTCACTTTGTTAACTTTTTACTCCCAAAAACCCTAAAAAATATCGAGAGAAAAGCCTCCTTTAATGTGGCTGTGTATTCAATATGTGTGGCCCCTCCGAAAATCCTACACAAATAATCTATTTATAAGTCTCAAACTAGGATTTTAATTTTTCCAAATTTATATCTACGAAGATTCTTTTTTCCAAATGCAATATTCACTTTTCGCATCTACCCTATCCAAAAAATTCATCATATCTCTGAAAAATTCAAATTTCTATTTTTCACGAGATAATCTTCGATCATTAAAAAACATAGGCTTGGGCCAAATTGCTCGTTTCGTGGGCTCAGTCCAACTAATTTGAATCCATCCGTCACCGGTCCAATAAATAAATGAATTAAAAGTAAATGCACCTAAATCTATGTGCAATGCAATTAATTTTTTTAGGGATAAAATTAACCTCTAATTTTCTATGCAATAAATAAATGACCGGATTACTAAAATTTAGGTGTCGGCAATTCCGCCTCTTTGAAGGTGAGCTCGTAGAGGTTGCCTTCAAAGTCAAATTGAAACCTAAATTTTGACCATGCACATGCACATGAATGATTATATTTTTTCCGGAAAATGAATCCTATTTTAAAATGCAATTTATATGATGCATGGAAATGCTAATACAAATGCATGATGCGAAAGGAAAGAACGTACCTACAGTCACTTACCAGTCAATGCGGTAGAGCATTTTGAGATACATGATAAATCCCTATTTACTCCACAAGTACCCAACTCTCACTCAGGTTCCTTGAAGAGTGTAACAGGTAATAGATTGAAACATTGAGATTGAGAAGAACATTCACATCCAAAGTGAAATGTTCAACGAAAAGAATTGAGACATCCAGATCCAGACTAAGATGTCAAGATATTTGAAGCTCGAAATACCTAGATCCAGACTAAGGTATGAGGGCTAATTCCATAAAAAACACCAACTTTAGGTCGATGGACAAATCGCCCAAACTTTTTTGTCTCATAAAAAGCACCAACTTTAGGTCGAGTGACAAATCGGCCCAAACTTTTTTTCTTGTAAAAAAGCACCAACTTTAGGTTGAGTGACAAATCTGCCCAAACTTTTTTTTTGTCACGTAAAAAATCACAAACTTTCACTCCTATCCAAAATCTAACCCCTACCATTAACTTTATATTTGAAGTTAAACTTATTTTAGGAGAAAAGGTTCTAGCCATGAGGTTGGTGGATCTCATCCATGGTTTCTATTGATGGGCGATGATCTACACTTCATATTACGACAAAACGATAAAGTCTAGCCAGAGAAATTCAATCTTGAGATTTTTTTACTTGCTAGTGAAGTATAGGAGATGACACATTTTCACCAATATTCTTCGAGTAGTGGCTCAAACAATAAGACAATGGATGGTTTTAGCTAGCAAGTGCGGGACAATCAATGAATCTAAGTTAATAGGGCCGGTTTAAAATTTAAGTGAAAGTTGGTGATTTTTTTTCAAAATGAAAAAAAAAAATTGGGCCGAATTGTCACTTGACCTAAAGTTGGTGCTTTTTTACGTGACAAAAAAAGTTTGGGCAGATTTGTCACTTGACCTAAAGTTGGTGCTTTTTTATGAGACAAAAAAAAGTTTGGGCCAGATTTGTCCATCGACCTAAAGTTGGTGCTTTTTTTTGGAATTAACCCAAGGTATGACGAGAAAGGTCGAAAAAACATTCACATCCAAAGTGAAATGTTTAGACGAAATTAATTAAGACATCCGGGTCCGGGCGAGATGTCAAAATTTTTGAACTCGAAATACCTGGGATCCAGACTAAGGTATAACGAGAAAGGTAAAAAAAACATTCACATCCAAAGTGAAATATTTAGATGAAAATAATCAAGACATCCGGGTCCAGACTGAGATGTCATAATTTTTGAAGCTCGAAATACCTAGATCCAGACTAAAGTATGACGAGGAAAACCGAAGAACATTCACATCCAGAGTGAAATGTTCAACAAAAAGAATCAAGACATCCGGGTCCAGACTGAGATGTCAAGATCTTGAGCTCGAAATACCTAGATCCAGACTAAGGTATAACGAGGAAAATCGAAGAACATCCACATCCAGAGTGAAATGTTCAACAAAAAGAATGAAGACATCCGGGTCCAGACTGAGATGTCAAGATCTTGAGCTCGAAATACCTAGATCCAGACTAAGGTATAACAAGGAAGATTGAAGAACATTCACATCCAAAGTGAAATGTTCAACGAAAAGAATGGAGACATCCAGATCCAGACTGATATGTCTAATTTTTGGAAAATGGTAAAGAAACTTACCTAGAATATCTTACCTTCAAGGAGGGTAGAGTGATCCAAGGTAGTTGGTGTTACATCTCCAGGACCCGTACCTTTCTACGGTCGCCTAGCATTGCAACATTGATTATTTGACCAGGACTTGAACCTCTCTTTGGTTACCTTAATCAGACTGAATCTGGAGAAAAATCTCTAGGGGACAGCTCGATCGAATCGAGTATCGGTGCACTTGAGGTGGGGAATACCTGTGCAATAACAAGTATTCAAGGTATGGATAGAGATATACTTACCTGGTAACATCTCTGATCCTCGGGGATATGTCTCCTGCAAAATATGGTCATAGGAGAGGCAACATGCATTTGTAATCACAAACATGCATTAATCCAAGTGAGGTTCATGCGTAATGATTTCTATCAATCTTGCATCACCCAATTTCCATTGGAAAATATTTCAAAAGAATATTCCAATCTGAACACGAGTATCATGGATGTGTCAAGCGAGGGATCTTTCAGTCTGAAAGGGCTTTTCACTCGTCCTCATTAAAAATGGCCATTTCATCCTGTCCTTTGATGCAAGATTTTGACAATCACTCTATCTCACTGTCATCATGCCAAACAAGGGTCCGAGCAATCTCGCAAGTGGTACGACCTTACCAATCTGAGAGGTCTTTTAATAGGGACCATAATATGAGCTTGGTCAACGGCTTAACAAAGAGGACTCATTGAGTCGAGGCTATTGAAAAATGACATTCCACAACTATCTTGGGGTTTACAAGTCAAGCAACATACGAAATGAATTAGAAATTATCTTACTCGCACTTCTTCGAGCGATGCTCTCAAACATATGAACTTTACGTTAATTCAAGTGCCCTAATCTGAAGAGACTTTGCAAGGGACGTAACGCAGGCTAAGTTCATGGGTTGAGAAACGAAAAAATGATTAGGCTCAAAAAGTGTTTAGGGGGTCAAAGTTGGTGATCATCTTGACATTTCCACCAATTTTTCTCCAATGTTGAAGATTTTCTTCACATCACAACTCCATTGATTGTAACATTTCAGCATTTGAGTCTTTTTTTAGTACCGCCTTGTTGGGGATACGATCAAATGTTTGATCTTTCTCTTCGGGCATTGGCCTTGCTTTTACTAGGCACACTGCTTTTTCATGCCCCTTTTTTTCACTTTCTTTCTTTGAACTTGCACAGCCTCCATTTTTCATCAATATTGTAAATCATGCTACTTGAGTGGTTTTTTTTTTTTTTTTTTTGCCTTGCCCTAGTGTGGGGGATGATCACCAACTAGGTTTAATGTGAAATGAATTCATAGGCTCAAATGGGCTATGCAATGGATAAAAGTGTGTGGATAGAGAAAAAATTGCTCTTCGTCATTCTAAGGCACCTCAATTACCATATAAGTTACACTATGAAAACAATACTCAAAGATTGATGCAAGTGTGAGCAAGAAAGTTCCCATCATTCATTTCAATTTTGTCCCAATGTGGGATGATTCTTGACAGGGATAATTTAAAAAGCTCTTCGTGTGTGTGGGCTCAAAGGGCTAAACAATGGGTATACCTATAGTGTTTCGGGTAGAGGAAGAAATTGCCTCTCGTCACCTCGGTTGACGTACCCTTTGCGAGATCACCCTTTTCCTCATGTGCATGGAATTTTTCCACACAACTCACCAGGGATTAGTGTATGAAATAATGTATGGAATAAGGCTTGCCTTTCGTCATTCCAAAGTATCTCATTTGACACATTCAATTTATCTCACACAATTCATCGGGAAAACATGCAAAATTGAACAATTCAATTCACCGAGGCAATTTATTCATCATAAAAATGATTGCGCTTCAAAACATGACATGGCAAATTCAATCATGGATAATACTTTTTGACAGCACCGGAATTAACTGGAGTGGAAAACTCACGACCATCCATTTCCACCTGCATCAAAGCACCTCCAAGAAGTACCTTCTTCACCACAAATGGGCCGCTGATGTTTGGAGTAAACCTGCCCCAGAATCTGGAATTGGATTGGACCATCTTCACACATTTGCATGCCATAAGACTGTCCCTGAAACAGAATGTAGATGGATCAAAAAGACAAACGGGGTAAATCATATTTTATTTTTTGAAAGATTTTTTTGAATTTTTTTTTTGAAAAGCAATTGGAAAAGCATTTTTTGAAACATTTTGACACGAGAAAGCATGATGAAGCCCGGGCCTCGAATTCTCCTTGGATTTTTCTTTTTGTTTATCGGTTTGTATATCATCATCGGGCTGATTTGGTGTACCTCATCATGCCCTCAAAATAAAACTTGTAATTTTATTGAAATTCATCAATCAATTACAATTTATTGAATGGAAAATGCGATGCAAGTCCTAAGAAGAAAGCGAAAAAGAAAAAATCAAAAACAATTCCTAAAAAGCAATAAAAATTCCCACGCAGGGGAATATGCAAAAGCGATAAATAGGCTACTCTTGTGGGCCAGGGCCCATTTCTTTCAGAGATCCTTCATCAATGGCTCCTATGACGAGGTCGTCGAACAAAATTGTGATCCCTTCCAGAGGTCCTTCATCAATGGCATTCACCATATCCTCATGCTCAGGTAGAGGATTCTTCTTGACATTCGGTTGGGCGGTACTGAAGGCAAACGCCTCGGTGTCCAATAAGTTTTGGACCTTATGCTTCAAAGTCATGCATTCATCAGTCGAATGTCCTACTTCCCCCATATGGTACTCGCATTTCTTGGAGGGGTCGTAGTTAGAAAATTTTTCAATATTGGGTCGCTTTGGCTTGTAGGACAGCAACCCCTTCTTTTGTAAGACCTTTAAGACTTGGGACAGAGGGCCGGGAAGAGGAGTGAACCGCCTCTTAACAAACCGTCGAGGGGCGGACGGTCGGCCTTCCCCTTGTTGATTCTTAGGGACATGAATAACTGGAGGCTTGCTAGATTGTGCATATGTAACATTGACTTCCGTGCTTGGTTCTTTGTCTTTCTTCATGGTGAACCTTTTGCCTTGATGGGTCGGCTCGTCGAACCATCCATCTCTCAGCCCAATCTCGATTTGCTCACCCACCGGGATAAGTTGATTGAAGTTCTCCACGTATGTACTAGCCATTCGGGTACGGAACTCAAATGGGAGAGTCTTGACGAACAACTTCATCAACTCCTTGTTTGTAGGCTCAAGAGTGATTTGAGCTGCCAAGTTTCGCCATCTCATAACATATTCTTTGAACGACTCGCTTTTCTTCTTCTCCATCCGTTCAAGATCCTCTCGGGAAGGTGCAATGTCCATGTTGAACTTATATTGCTTGAGGAACGCATCGGTCACTTCATTCCAGTGTGTCGAGAAGATTTACATTTTTCATTATGTACCGTTCGAAGCAGTCCAGTCAAGCTTGCATGAAATGATTGGATCATGAGAGGCTCATTCTTGACATATTGGGCCATGCGCACGTGGTACATCTGCAAATGGGCTTTTGGGCAGGAGGTACCATCGTATTTCTCGAACTTTGGCATCTTAAACTTCTTCGGCACCTTGACTTTTTCATACACGGATAAGTCGAATGAGAGCGAACTCTGCGACTCTTGCAATTGCTTCACTTTCTCCTCGAGTTTGGCAAAACGTTCATCTTGTTCTGCCTTAGGGACATTATCAAGCTTAGCCTTTTCGGCAGTGGTTATCCTTCATCTCAGGCATGTCGTCATCACCTATTTGGGCCTTGTTCACTTGCTTTGGAACCACTATCTCGGGAGAGCAAAAGCGGGAGTTGAATCCGCTCGGAGAGATTGGATTTGAGCTGCCATAAGTTGCATAGAGACGAGCAACTGTTGAAGTTGGTCTTCCATAGCAGACATACGATCACACATTTCAGTTTGATCAGCCATTCTAGCTCTTGATCGCGTAATAATGGGCGAACGTGAAGGATCTAATGTCACCTAATTGTTGAACGAAAATATGTAAGCAGAATGTGTAAATAGAGAGTCAATCCATGACAACAATCTATTTTTTAGTCAAGAAAAGTCCACACATGAAGAGGATTTCCTAAAAATGAACTAGGAAAACAAAGACATGGGATGCCCCAATAGGGACGAAATTTACTAAACATGAACTAGGAAGAGACAAGACACGAATTGAAAACAAATTTCCAATTTTTTTTAATTTTCCAAATGATTCATTGCATGACAATTTCCTCATTTCATTCCTAATTGACAGAGGAATTAGATTAAATGCTACACCTAGATTGTCATGGATGGACCAAAGTCTGCCAAAGTAAGTAAATTGCATAGTAGAGGGATAGAAGACTTACTTCACCAAGGAAAATCAATGGCAATCACATAGACATACGCATGAGATGTGAGGCTTGATTTCTACTCTAGACAAGGCTTAGCAATGTGAAGCCACAAGGATGATCAGACTAGCCACGGGCGTGTGGACTATGTCGGGTCCTCATGACTCCGGGTCGCGGGCATGCAGACCGAGGTGGGTACTCTTGACACCGTGAAAGAAACTTCGGGATTGAGATGGGTCACTCGTATCGCGAGCATGCGGTCGGAGTGGTATCCATCTCAATACCATCCTCAATGATCCTATGCGGCCCAGGTCCGGCGGCAGGTTGTGTGTGCAAAGTGTAGTGATAAATGCAAAGCATGCACAGCAGTTTAAATCAAACAGCACTTCAATAACTTGAATTTAAAACACTCATCCTCAACTCCAACCTGCAAGACAAGGGTTAACAATCACTACTCCCCTTATACCTCCCAATCTGCAAAAACATTTAACACCTAAATGTTAGGGACGTACCTGGGATCCTCGCTGCCAAGCAAAAACATTTTTTTTCAAAAATTGGCCTAAGTCCACTAAGAGTATTAACTCAAGTCCCCAATGAGTCGTCAAGTCATCGCGACCAAATTTTCAGGTGTACCACCTAAAATTAGGCTAATGGATTGCTAAGCCTAAACTTAGCTCGGACTCTCCCAAGCCCATACCAATTTGCGACTTAGGTTCAAGTTCTTAACATGCAATTGATTTTTAACTAGGAGTCTTCACTAATCAATTTATGGTAGATCGATTAGACACCTAAGTAAAATAATGGGAGAATTATTTTACTCCTACGAACCAGAGACTAAGGGCACGGGTACTTGGTTACACTAGATTTCTCTAATGCCCTTTCGGTATCATTTCTTTTATTTTAAAAAAATGTTTTTGCAAGCAGCTTGGATTGATTTTAATTCACTTCCCTAACATGTGAGGCGATCATGCGGGTGCGCATACCATCAATTTAACACTCAAGAAAGCAATTAAATAATGCAGAACTTACCTCAAAACAACGAAAGCATTTGCGTTGTTAGATCAGAATTCACTTCAGCAATCCTAGATATGATTTCTAATTAACAAGCAATCACTCAATTTTTGCTTTCACTTTTTAACGAGAATATAGTCTATATGCAATGAAATGCTTCTAATATAAAATGAAATAATATGGCATGGTAAAATGTCCTAAACTACATGAATGGGTAAAAAAAAAACTAATGATTTCTTAATGAACATGCAATAATTAAATATGCAATCTAAATTAACAAAAATGACCTAATTCTAATGACGGGCAATTTCTAATTAAATGACCCTAGCAATAATCCCTAAATGACGTGCATTTCATGAACCTAATTCCACATGGTATATGCATGATGATTTTTTTGTGTTTTTTATAAAATTCGAAATTAAAATTGCCAAATAATTAAACATGCAATTCAAATTTAAAACTAACATCCTAAATGAATGCATTTTTTTTTGGATTTTTTTATTTAAAAATTCGAAATAAGATTGCAATCCTAAATATGCAAGATAACCCTAAGACTAGGAATATTCTAAAACGAACCTAATCCTAATTCAAAATTTTTCCTTTTACTAAAATAAAATTGATTCAAACACCATGACAAAGAAATCAAGCAGATAAGATTAACATCCAAAATCGCGAACTATATCTCGCGTGAGATCGGGTTGACCAATTTTAAAATTAAATCGCGAATCGAATACTCGGGCGAGAGACGGATTGACGATTTTTCAAGAGATACGAGTCGGATTTTGGGCGAGAAAATCGAACTGTCAATCTCTAATTTGAGGAGCTCTTTCATGTCGGAATCTCAATCATACATCAAGGAACAATTCCACTAAAAAACAAGCTATAAAAGAAATAAAAATAATAAAAATAAATAAATAAACTAGCTAATGTATTTTTCCTTTTTCTTTTTCTTTCCAAAACAGGGCTTGTGCTCGTGCGGCTAGTCACTGGCTCCGGTGAGGGGCGGCGGTTGTGGCGGTGGCGTCACCGTCGATCGGAGGTCGTGGAGGGGCGGAGCTACGGCGAGGTCCGGCAATTCAGAGCTGCAGGGAAGAAAAAATCAGTGATTGGTTCGGGCTGCTGCGGAGCAGGACCAGAAGTGGTGTCGCGGGTCGGAGCGAGGGCTCGGGCCTCGGCTGTTGCAGGGGAGCTCGGGCGCTGCTGGCGTCGTGAAGCTGGCGTCGGGGATGGTGGCAGGCGGACCGGCGACCAACGGACCAGGAGCAGCGTCGGGGTCGTCACGGATCGGCGCAGAGGCAGCCTCGTCGGGCTGGTGGAGCAGAGGGCGGAGGCGGATCTGCTGGGCATAGGGGCAGATCTGCTGGTCGCGGGCAGCAGGTGGGTCCTGGGCCGGCGGGGGCTGCAGGCAAGGCCGACTGGCGAGCAATGGGGCGGGCTGCAACGGCGTCTTCGCTCAGGCAGAGGGCAAAAGTGGCGACGCCCGGCTTGGGATCTGTTGCGGTGTCGACGCTCGGGCGGAGCTGCAGGAGACGACGGCGGGTGCGGTGAGCTGCTGCGGCGATCGTCGAGGGCTGCAGACGGACGGCTAAAGGCGCTGCCGGAGAGGCGACCGGACGCGGGCGGCGTTGGGTTCCAGTCACGGCGGCGGAAAAACCCCGAAGGGGAAGAACAGTTCCTCCTTTTTTTTTGCTTTTGCTTTTGTATTTTTTTCTCTCTCTGCAGCAACCTGCTGCACGTCTCTCTCTCTGCTGCCTTTCACTGTTGCAATTGTACTTTCTGCACTCCTTCAGCAGACATTGAGCTTCACTTTGTTAACTTTTTACTCCCAAAAACCCTAAAAAATACGGAGAGAAAAGGCCCTTTAATGTGGCCGTGTATTCAATATGTGTGGCCTCCCCGAAAATCCTACACGAACAATCTATTTATAAGCCTCAAACTAGGGTTTTAATTTTTCCAAATTGATATCCACGAAGATTCTTTTTTCCAAATGCAATATTCACTTTTCGCATCTACCCTATCCAAAAAATTCATCATATCTCTGAAAAAATTCAAATTTCTATTTTTCACGAGATAATCTTTGATCATTAAAAAACATGGGCTTGGGCCAAATTGCTCGTTTCGTGGCCACCCAACTAATTTAAACTCATCCGTCACCGGTCCAATAAATAAATGCAAAAAATGCAAATTAAAAGTAAATGCACCTAAATCTATATGCAATGCAATTAATTTTTTTAGGGATAAAATTAACCCCTAATTTTCTATGCAATAAATAAATGACCGGATCACTAAAATTTAGGTGTCAACAGTGATGATTATTTCTTTCATTTGTATGCACCTAGTTATAGGTTTCTTAGATTAGGACTAGATTAGAACTCTGAAGGTGGAGAAAGCATGAAGACGGTAGAGGTCGATGTCCATTCCGACCATTGTCATGTACTATTCGTTTTCCCGACATATGTCTCGGGTTCTGTTTGTTGTATAAAACCCGACGAGTTGCGGGTTTTGCTCTATTTTTCTCATACATTTCTCTTTTATCTTTTTTAGAATTGCATGATGGATTTACCGCTTTCCTTGATTGTCTACTTACTGTCTTGCAATTTTAATTCCATTGATTGTTTTCTTTTCATGCTTTTCTAGAAATAGAATAGAATGAAAATGATCCAATCTCGCATGATCACTTAGTCTAGGAATAATAATCCCAAAAATGTAAAAAGAAACGCATGGACATGTTAGGAAAAACACAACATACTGTTTAGGTACCGAAAGGGCGTTAATAGAAATATTAGCGTAATCCAAGTCCCCGAATCTAGATATTTGGTTACGTAGGAATCGAGGGAACACTCCCAACCCTCGATTGGGTTTTCTAGCCGACTCCCAAAACAAGGCTAATGGCGACTCCCGTCTATTTTTAGGTTGTTATAAATAACTAGATCTTACAAAATTCGCTGTCACACGAGGTATGAGCTTGGGAGAGCTCACGATCTCATGGAGGAAACTCTCGTGATCAAAGTATCCCTAAACCCGACCTTTTCCCTCCTTTGACATTCGAGGGGCGGCGAGATCCGGTCGCGACACACTTTAACCATAAAGAGAGTATTATTCTAATCATGAATATTCCATAAAAAACCATAAATTGTACCCATAGCTATACTAATACCCAACACTTTTTTGGTATCACTAAAATCCTCAAAACTATATCAGCATGACAAAAATATCCTTCATCTACCATAAAACCCCTAATTTTTACTTAATATAACACTAATATCCCATACTTATTTTCGTATTCTCAATGCTCCGAACTTGTATCGGTGTAACAATAATACCCTCCATCTATCACAAGACATAGTAAACTTTGCCCACTAGGATGCCAATATTTCAAAAAAAAAAAATTGGGTCACTAATAACCCAAACTTATACTAGTGACTCAAAAATACCTTTTGAACCATGTTAAGAATAATTCTATTTTTTCGTTCAACATGCCATTTTGTTTACTTTTTTTTTTTTTAATTATAAGCCACGCCCATTTTGTTGAGGATAATATGGAGCGCTCAAGAAATGCTTAACACCATGATCCTCATAGAATTTGTTAAATATGGCTTAAGTAAACTCTCCTCCACGATTAACCCTTACAACCGTGATGAAATAGTCGCTCTCATTTTCAACTAAGTTTTTGAATTGTTTGAAAGCATCATACACTTCTAACTTCTTATTTTTTTTCAAAAAATATACCCAAGCTTTTCGAGTATAATTATCGATAAAAGTAACAGAATATTGATAATTGCCGTTTGACTAAAGAGTGATTGGGCTGCACACATCAAAATAAATCAATTCAAGTGGCTTATTTGCTTGATAAGTTGCTTCCTTTGGAAAGCTAGTTCGGAAATGCTTGTCGATGACACACCATTCACATAATTGATCAAGATGATCAATATACAATAAGTCATAAACCATCTTCTTGCGCAAGACCAAATTGAGTCCACCAAAATTGAGATAGTCGAAC
This sequence comes from Eucalyptus tenuipes, assembly GCA_014182365.1. Taxonomy (NCBI): domain Eukaryota; kingdom Viridiplantae; phylum Streptophyta; class Magnoliopsida; order Myrtales; family Myrtaceae; genus Eucalyptus; species Eucalyptus tenuipes. The sequence goes on along the minus strand of CM024541.1, from coordinate 3,645,096 downwards.
TTCAAATGCCACAACCATGAAGGGTTATCCACGCATACCTTTAAGCACGAGACATTTCATTTTTTATATTGAGCATCCCGTTTTTCGACATTTTGACATTTGCAATCATTTTATCATTTTGGCCTCTTAACATAAGGCTAACATCTTTCATGTGGACTATATAGCATTTCTCCAACAGCTATCCCAAACTCAAGATATTGCTTTACATTTTTTGTACATAATAAACCTTAGTAATAAACATGAGCATACCATTCTTCAAACAAATCAGAATTGTACCTTTGCCTTCGACAAAAATTATGGAATTATCACCGAACAAGACTTTCCCTTTGACTTTCTCATTTAACTTGGCAAACATCTCATTTTGCCAACACGTGTTTGCTTGCACTAGTGTCCAAGCACCACGTATCATTTTGTCCACATTCATCTTCTTTGAATGCCAATAAAAATTAAATTTGCCTTTTCATATGCTCCGCTACTTTCTTTGTACCAATAGTCAAAAGCATAATGGCCAAGTTTATTCCAATGATAACATCAAATTTCAGATTTATCTAATCATAGGTCTTTCAAGTTCTTTCCTCTTCCATGAGCTCCTCTTTGATTTTGGTATCTGTTGCCATTTCAAGTAATATCTCCTTTACTTCGTCCATGACCTCTTCCTTGAAAGCAACCTTGGCCTCGACCTCGACCACAAACTTGATTAGTCTGTCAAGTTTGCACAGCATCTCTACGTTGCTCCTTCTCATCCCGGAAGGTCAACTGTGTTTGGAGTACATCCTCTATTTTCTCTTGTTTGTTTCACTGAGAATTTCTTCATGGGCTTGCAATAAACTCAGAAGCTCTTCGATCATCAAAGCATCCAGGTCTTTAGATTATTCAATTGCAACGCCATTGTGATCATACTTCTTGTTTAGAGACGAAGCTTCTTATGAACAACTCAAACATCTGAAACATCTTCACAATTCCTTTTCATCCGGTTGACAATCGCCAAAATTCTTCTAAAAGAATCAGCAATCGATTTAAATTATTTCATATGAATTGTCTCAAATTCACCTCTCAAAATTTGAAGGTGAATCTTTTGAACCTTTTGTGCTTTTGTGTGTTGTGAAGGATGTACTATGCCTCCTTGGAAGTAGGAACGTTCAAAACCTTTTTGAACATGGAATCTTTTAAAACTTGATAGATAATCGACAGGACATATTGATCTTTTGCGCAAACCTTCTCCAAGGCAATCTTCTGATTTTGACTCAAAGTGGCTTCATTCTCTAGCTCATCATAACCTGTGTTGACAAGTTCCCATACATCATAAGCACCAAAGAGGGCTTTCATTCTAACTTCCCAACAACCATTGTTTTCTTTAGTAAGACGAGAGTACTAAAGGGGAAACTGAGTGTTTTTTTTTTTCACCACTAAAAACCCAATACCGGTATATTTGTAATAAATTGACTTTTTATTAGATTTCGTTAAATTGATTAATACAACGAAAAATTGCAAATTGGTAGACTTTTGACAAACGGAGGATAAAACCTCGAATTGGTACACCCGTCAATTGTTACGTGTCATCAAATTCAACAATTTAATAGTAAGATTTAACGAAAATTAACGAAGAGTAAATTTGTCACAAATGTACTAATATGGGTTTTTGATAGGGGCGAGCATGGTTCCATGGTAGAACCTAGAACCTGAGAACCAGTGTGGGAACCTGTAGGTTTCAGGTTTGAAGATATGCATAATAGGTTTCAAGTTCCAAAAAATGAGGAACATGTTTCAATGGATAGGTTCCAGGTTCTTAGTCTGAGGAACCTAGAACTTGTAACCCATAACTTGGAATAAGTTTTAATGTTTTTCTTGGTCCATGTCTCTATGCGATCGTCCGATATTCCATATCGTTCGATAATGAGTGTATAATCCGGAAGCACTAGTCCGAGTTTCCATTTTATGGCTAAAATTTATACTTTATTAACGTTCATATTTTTCATGTGTCTAAATATAAGTTATAGTTAGTGAATTATAATCGTTTAAATAATAATATAGGTGGAATCTAGGTAAACTCTAGAATCGACCTTGGAACTTGCGATAAGATAGATTCTAGGTTCTAGGGTATGCAAGGTAGATTTTAGATTCCAAAAAATGAGGAATCTGTTCCAACATGTAGGTTCCAAGTTCTAAGTGAAACTTGTCCGGAATCTAAAACTGCTCACCTCTACATTTATCTATTTGAATTCCTTGTCAAGAATTCTTTTTCCTCTATTGATAGTTTTGTTCGTTTTGTATTCTCTTTGATAAATGACAATCTTGTTTATTATTGTTGCGTTCATTTTCATTTTGAATGAAAAAAAAAAGGAACCTGTCGGACCCCAGAACCTATAACAAGGTAGATTCCAAGTTCCACATTACTGCTCACCTCTACGTTTATCTATTTGAATTCCTTGTCAAGAATTCTTTTTCCTCTATTGATAGTTTTGTTCGTTCTGTATTCTCTTTGATAAATGACAATCTTGTTTATTATTGTTGTGTTCATTTTCATTTTGAATGAAAAAAAAAAAAAAAAAAGAACCCTGTCGACCCTAGAACCCGTAACAAGGTAGATTCCAAGTTCCACATTTCGACGGGTAAGTTCTAGATTTCAAAATATAAGGAACCTATATCCGAGATGGGTTCCAAGTTCCAGGTTGAACCTATAAAAAACTTGGATTCGCTCACCTCTAGTTTTTTTATGGTCAAAAAGTTAGTTTTGGGTAAATTCATTATGGATGTAGCAATTTAGAGATTTTTATGATATTAACCCCTAAAAAGCCTATTCATCTCATTCTCTTCCTTGAGTTGTGTGAGTTGTGTGAGTCGTAAGTATTTCACCCTCAAATTATCCCAACATTGCATGCACTTCTTCTAGTGAAACGACACAAGAGGTGGCTTTCTGGAAGTCGCAGCAGCTGTGAGCTACGACCTCGACTGGACGTTGGGAGATGCTTAGAGCTGATTTTGTTTCCTTTTTCGTGCTTTTCCATTCTTCTTTTTCTCCTTTTTAGTCTAATTATAATAATGCTTTTGTTTTGACATTTCTGCACCTTTGAGTTAAAGATTAACGGCCAAGTAGGAGAGAGAGAAGTTGATAATAAAGTCAGTCACTATTTTTCGTCCATCATCTTGGATGAGGTAAATAAAGAAATTTCATTACATCAATTTGATAAATTTTACAACTTAATTATACATTTTAAAAATTTTAGAACTATAATACACTTTTTACGATAAATTTTAAGGAATATACTTATCCATTGAAAAAAACCACACATAGTCATGCCCACACAAAACGCGCATGTAATACATGCAACTAAGGGTAGGCTTAAGCTTCATCTGCTTTAGAGTTCATGGTTACATGGAATCTTTGAAGCCTCCACTTAAACCTAGAGAAGTTCAAACCTCCTCTGCCAAGTCTAACAATGTCTGTCCATTTGATATACAAGGACAGCAGGCTACCTGGATTCACCCAATATATTGCCTCGGGAACACAGTGTTAGACTATACATATAATACTTTGATGCGGAAATTCAATAGAAAACAGTGATCTTTTGATCTTCATGATTTTTACATATAGATGAAGACATACCTTTATCCATAGCGTTACCCTTGATGATGATCGTTGTAGAAAACCGATGAACTCGAACCAAAAGAAGAAATCCGATTTCTCTCCCTTAACCCACTATTCTTTAATGTATTCTTTCGATGGAGGAGAGAATACCAAATTCCTTTTCTGTAATACCAAATTCCTTTTCTGTTATTGTTGTTCATGTGGGTGGAGAGAGGACCGGACTCTATTTGTACGTTCTTTGAAAAGGTGTCTTCCATCAAAGCGCCTTTTCAACTTTCATATAAGTCACACCTCTTTGTTTTATTAGAGTCGCAACTTCTCATAATCAAAATTTATAGCATTTCAATAATTATTAAACCATATAATAAATCATATCATATGGGCCACAATAATTCTTACATTCTCCCACTTGGCCCATATGATCCTTTCATGGTTTAATAAAGACTGTAATGTGCACAATAATATTATGCTATAAAATTTTCATTAAATTGGCAATCACATAATAATCACAATTAAGTAAAGAAAACTAATGCGAATCATAGCGGTTGTATGTCATTAATCGACATAGTCCCTTCTATGCACTATAACCATAGCACTTTACTTAACATGATCCATAAATGAGAAGTACAGTAATAGTCCAACTATAATGTTTCTTTAGAAACTATCCTATTTAACATTCATATATTTCCATAATGTATACTAAATAGAAAACAGGAAATGTCAGAAATACGTAAATGAGCTCAAAGTGTCAAATACATAAACTTAATACAATCGTAATACAAACATTAATGTCATCCAATAATGCCCATCTTTTCAACATGCTCATTAAATGTTTTAGGCGGCAATCCTTTTGTTAAGGGATCTGCTATCATAAGATTGGTGCTAATGTGCTCAATTGACACTCTTCATTTCTGAACTTCTTCTTTAACAGACAAGTATTTGATCTCCATATGCTTAGCACCCTTAGAATACTTGTCGTTCTTAGAGAAGAAAACTGCTGCAGAGTTATCACAATAAATTTTTAGCGGCTTGGCAATACTATCGACAATCACAAGCCCTGAAATAAAATTCCGCAGCCATAATCCATTAATAGTGGCCTCAAAGCATGCCATAAATTCAGCTTCCATAGTAGATGCAATAATAACTGACTGCTTCGCACTCTTCTATGAAATTGCCCCTCCAGCTAGAAGAAACAAGTAACCAAACGTTGATTTTCTTGTATCGACACATCCGGCTAAGTCTAAATCTGAATATCCAATCACCTCGAGATGATCGGATCTTTTATAAGTGAGCATATAATTCTTCGTTCCTTGCAGATATCTAAGAACTTTCTTTGCAGCTTTCCAGTGATCCATTCCAAGATTACTTTGATACCTGCCCAACATTCCGACAGCAAAACCGATGTTCGGTCTAGTGCAAGTTTGTGCATACATTAAGCTCCCCACAACAGATGCATAAGGAATTTTTTCATTTGTTCTCGTTCCAATTCACTATTCGGACATTGCATAAGGCTAAATTTGTCACATTTCTGAATTGAAACTATTCCTGCTGAACATTTACTCATGTTAAATCTCTCTAAAATTTTCTCAATGTAGACTTTCTGAGACAATCCTAATAATCCTTGTGATCTATCACGAAATATTTCTATTCCTATCACATACGTTGCCTCTCCCATATTCTTCATTTCAAAATTCTTAGAGAGAAACTTCTTGATTTCATGTAACAAACCAAGATCATTAGCAGCAAGCAAAATATCATCAACATACGAACTAGAAAAATAAACTTGCTCCCACTAATCTTCATATATATATATATATATATATATATATATATATATATATATATATATATATATATATACACCGATCAACGGTGTTTTCCTTAAATCCAAATGAAGTTATGGTATCGTTAAACTTAAGATACCATTGTCGTAAGCTTGTTTAAATCCATATATTGATTTCTTTAATTTACATACCATGTATTCCTTTCCTTTAACTGAAAAGCCTTCGGGTTGGTCCATATAAACCTCTTCTTCTAAATTCCCATTAAGAAAGGCAATTTTTACATCCATTTGGTATAACTCCAAGTCATAATGAGCCACCAAAGCCATAATGATTCTAAGTGAGTCTTTCTTAGAGACTGGTGAAAATGTCTCTTTATAGTCAATGCCTTCTTTTTGCGTAAAACCCTTTGCAACAAGTTTAGCTTTATGTCGTTCAATATTTCCTTTTGAGTCGCGCTTGGTCTTAAAGACCCATTTACACCCGACCTTTTTACATCCTTTAGGCAATTCAACAATATCCCAAACTTGATTTTGATGCATGGATTTTAACTCTTCTTCCATGGCATTAAACCACTCATTAGAATTTTCACATTCCATGGTTTGGGAAAATGAATCTGGATCATTTCCAATTCCTAAGTCAATTTCTAACTCTTGTAAATAAATCATATAGTCATCAGAAATATCCGACCTCTTTTCTCTTTGAGATCTTCTTAATGCTATTTCTTGTGACTCATCCATTGGATGTTCAATATTGACATCTTCATTATGGAGAGTTTGTTCATTAATTTGTTGTTCTCGATTATTGTTAGGTTGTACTATAATATCATGAACAACAACTTTAGAAGCTTTGGGTATAGGAACTTCTACCCTTACTTCTTGAATGCAAGCATTACGCATTCTTTCACTCCCACTGATGTCACCATTCTCAATGAACCTAGCATTTCCAGATTCAACAATTCTTATACTATGATTAGAACAATAAAGTTTATACCCTTTGGATTTCTCTGCATAACCAATGAAATAACCACTGGTTGTTCTTGAATCAAATTTCCTTTCATGTGGATTGTAAATTCTTACTTTGCTTGACAACCCCAAACATGCAGGTGTCGTAAACTAGGTTTCCTTCCCGTCCACAGTTCAAAGGGAGTCTTTGGAACTGCCTTACTAGGAACCCTGTTTAATAAATACATAGAAGTCTTTAAAGCATACATCCACAAAGACAATGGTAAAGATGAATGACTCATCATACTCCTAATCATTTCCAGTAAAGTACGATTACGTCTTTATGCTACACCATTTTGTTGTGGTGTACCCGGCATTGTGTATTGAGCACAAATGCCATGTCTTTCAAGGAATTTAGCAAATGAACCTGGACATTGTCCCAATTCATCATACTTTCCATGATATTCACCGCCTCTATCTGATCTTACTATTTTCACCTTTCTATCTAATTGCCTCTCAACCTCTTTAATATACACTTCAAGTGCATTCACTGATTGAGACTTATCATGCAATAGATAAATGTAACCATAACGTGAAAAATCATCAATAGATGTGATGAAATAACTTTCCTTACTAAAAGATGGAATATCAAATGGACCACATATGTCAGTATGTATAATTTCAAGAAGTTCTGTGCTTCTTGTGGCACCTTTCTTAGTGTGCTTTGTTTGTTTACCTTTAATACAATCAATACAAGGTCAATAAAATCCGAATCTGGAAGAATTTCATTCTTCACTAATCTTTGCATTCTTTCTTTGGATATATGACCCAAATGCTTATGCCACAAGTAAGCAGAATTTTCATTCACCAAACTTCGTTTAGTGCCAACATTATGATGCAAGGTCATTAATGTCTCAACAAAAGTATTATCAAATCTAAATTTGTAGAGACCATCACATAAAGTTCCAATTCCAATAAGAGTATCACTCTTAAATAGACTGAAAGATTCGAACCAAACTTACAATAAAATCTCGCTACATCAAGTCTTGGCAAAGAAACTAAATTACGAGAAAATGTAGGTACATAAAGGGTTTGAAACAAATCCAAATAATGCCCAATATCTAAGATTAAACGGTAAGTGCCAATGCCTTCAACTGGAGCTTTGTTTCTGTTCCCCGTAATCACATAACTTTCATTTGGTTTTATAGTTTGGATCGTAAGAAATCCTCGCATCGTATTTGACACATGAGTGGTGGCACCAGAATCAATCCACCAAGCATTATAAGGAACTTCAGTAAAGTTTGATTCAAAACATACTAAAGCTCAAGGCTTACCTTTCTTTTCGAACCAAACCTTACGTTTCAGACAATCTTTCTTCAAGTGTCCAATTTTGTTGCAAAAATGGCACTTAATAAGATTGTGTTCCTTCTTGTGGATTTGAGAAGCTTTTGAAGAGTCATTCAGGACGTGTAATCCTTTCTTCTTGCTCCTTCCACCTTTCCTCTTGAAATTCGTCTGAACTTCTTGATGACTTGAGAGATGAATAGAATGAGCCTTTTGATTCTTTATCCTTGTTTCCTCTTGAACTAGCATACTGGCCAATTCATTCACATTCCACTTATCCTTTATAGTGTTGTAATTCATTTGAAATGACCCATATTGCTCATGAGGTAAGGAATTAAGTATAAACTGCATTAAAAAGTACTCATCCACGTTTATTCCTAAAGTCCTTAACTTTGCTGCTAAATTCGTCATCTCAAGTATATGCTCATGCATGGTACGTGAACCATCATATTTTATGGTAGTCAGTGTGCTCATTAATGTACCAGCAAGTGACTTATCAGCAGTTTGAGAACGCTCTTTCACAAATTTCATAAATTCCTTAGCATTGTCAGTCTTGGGAAGAGAAGTCTTTAAGTTGTTTGCAACTGTCATTTGCATGAACATTAAGCTCAGTCTGTTCGATCTTTCCCAAACTTTATGGAAAGACTTTTCATCATTGCTACTTTCATCAGTAATAGCAGCTGGTTTATCACCTTGAAGTGCTAAATCAAGATCCAGGACACCTAAGTGAAACTGGACTTGTTCACTCCAATCAGGAAAATTTATCCCATTGAATAAGGGAATAGACGAAGCATGCGAATGGAGTGAAACAGGTACAGATATTGCAAATGTGCAAGAAAATACTCATACATTAATGTCTTGAGAATATCACCTAATCATATTCAAACTAAACTACACATGTACATCATAGTTCTCCTTTGGGCGATCCTATGATATACAAATATATATAAACCATAATGATGCTAATAAATTTTATTTAGCAATTGTAAATATATCTTATTAAAATTTATTTGCTATCTTTGGATATACAAACAAATTTAATAAGTCATATTAATTACCAACTATCATGTTCATGAATTATAAGAAAATAATTAACCTTTGGGTTAATCCCTAAGTTCTTATAATAAATTAACTTCAATATACCCATAACACCAATAATGATATAAAACATATCAATTTCATATATAGCATCAATTAATCATGGGTAATTGAATAAAAAAATTTACAATATCAAAAATTCAAAAGACTTTAAGGTTTGGCCACTTTGGTGACTAACAAACCATTCATAATATGAATTTTTAATATTGTAAAATATAAATATTTACCAAATTGCACATAAGGATAAAAACGTAATAAAAGCATCAGGGCAAAATCGTAAAATCATAATTCCATAAGGGCAAAACCATAAATTTATAATGCAGGGGCAAAATGGTAAATAATCAGCAATGGCAGAACCGTAAAATCATAATTACATAAGGGGCAAAACCATAAATTTATAATCCAGGGGCAGAACAGTAAATAACCATAAAGAGGAGGGCAAAAGCGTAAATTAACGCCGCGGGACGTAGACGTGTGCTCGGCACGCGCGCATCCAACGCGCAGGCACGTGCAATGCAGGCGCCTGCAACTGCCGCATGCGCGTGCCCCGCACGCGCCTGCCAACAGCCGCGCGGGCGGGTGCAGTGCACGCGCGGGCCATTGCCACGCGGGCGCGTGGAGACCACGCGCTTGCAACTGCAGTGCGCGCGTGGTCCGACGCGCCTTCGTCCTTGCGCCGATTGCCTTTTTTTTTTTCTACTGTTTCCCTGAATTCCTCCATTTTCGTCCTTTTCTCCATGAAAACATCCAATCATTCGGATTTTCTTCGACAGAATCCTCCGAAAACATTTCAACAACAAGAAATATTACGAATAGGATCGCTCAACGAATCATCAAACATAAATCATAATATTTCTTTAAACGGAAAAATCATGAGATCATAAACCACGCTCTGATACCAACTGTTAGACTATACATATAATATTTTGATGCGGAAATTCAATAGAAAATAGTGATCTTTTGATCTTCACGATTTTCACATATAGATGAAGACGTACCTTTATCCATAGCGTTACCCTGATGATGATCGTTGTAGAAAATCGATGAACTCGAACCAAAAGAAGAAATCCGATTTCTCTCCCTTAACCTACTATTATTTAATGTATTCTTTCGATGAGGAGAGAATACCAAATTCCTTTTCTATTATTGTTGTTCATGTGGGTGGAGAGAGGGCTGACTCTATTTGTACGTTCTTTGAAAATGTGCCTTCCATCAAAGCGTCTTTTCAACTTTCATATAAGTCGCACCTCTTCGTTTTATTAGAGTCGCAACTTCTCATAATCAATATTTAATTTTATAGCATTTTAATAATTATTAAACCATATAATAAATCATATCATATGGGTCACAATAATTCTTACACATAGCCCTCGACACCCCCAACTCCTCCCTGAAGTTTTTCTTCCCATGGAGGCAAGAATATGGAGTCCAGACGAGCGGGGTCTCCCAACCAAGGGAGGATTTCTTACCTATCTTTTCTCCTTGAGTTTTCTCCTTGAGTCTTTTAAGGATCTGCTCAGATCCAGAGCTAAGTAATTAGTGTAAAGTAACTTTTCAAAGTCAGGAGTAACTTTAAAACTGTTACATAATGCTAGTGACTCTTAAATTTTGTTAGCATTTATTCAAGTGGAAAAGTAAATTGCCTTACATTAGAATAGTGAGTTATCCCATATTCCACATTTTCAAGAATTGTTTCTATAACAAAAGTTCTACTTTCATTCCTTTCCCTACTCAGAAATTTTGTTGATGTTGAGTAATTTGTCAAGGTGAAGTGTAAATGTCCGAAATGGTTAGTAACCTTTTTTAGCTTATGCATTAGTATAAACCAACTACTTTAGAAAAGTTCTATGCATCATAGAAACTTTCTTTAACATGTATAAGTGCTTATCGCACCACCATGAAAAATAATCTTTATATACAATGCTAGTACTTTCATTTAAGCGACCTTATATTTAATCCGTCAAATAATCATAACATCAATAGTTTAAACTACTGCAATTTTCTGAATTGATGCGCTGTTTTCATTTTATCATGGGTTTGAAGATGAGGACGAATGACGATGTCTTTCCTCCCTCTGTCACAAATTCACTCTTCTTCACGAATAGGTCTTTTTGGTTTGATTTTCCGGTTTGTGAACCGAACCAAAACACCAATAATATCCAAATTTTGTAACTTCTATTCGAACCGAAAATTTTTGTTTGGTTCAAGCTTTTTTGACGGTCCTAATAGAAAGTAGTTCTCAATAAATCAATTGATAATAAATTTTTATTTAGGGTTACTCATTTTTGTTGAAACATACTTTAAAATCGAGATAGTACGTTTGCAGGCGATTTATATTTGTCCGATCATGCGATTCTCCTTTTTCCTAAACAACCAGACAAATCACTGCCAAGATTATTTCTTTCTGGTATATTTCATCAGGTGATTCTATATCTCTATCTGCTTATGTTGTTCATGTTATATTTGCTGGGAACACGTGGTAAAAAGTCAATACCTTCTTTCGGGGAGATTGTCAAGAGAAGTCCGAGTCTGAGTCCGTCAACATTTCGAAGAGTCACCTTCACTTAAAAGCTAAGCAATTTTTTACATCTCAATAATCTTGATCCTTCTTTTTTGTATCCCCGAGCAGAGACGTGGCCTAATTGGCCAAGCAAATGGGTAGAACAATTCTTGCCAGTCCAATGCCGAGAGTTCTTGACACGAATACTGTAATATTCAGACTTTGACTCCGTCAAAAGTGAAAGACAAAAAAAAAGAAAAATAAATAAAAATGAAAGACAGCTGAAAAGCCAAAGAGAAAAGGAGAAGAGGGCGCTGGCGATAACACTACCCATTTGAGAATGCCTAGTTTACACGTTGTTCATGTAAATCAAAGAAGCGACAACACTACTCAGTTGGTTCTAGGTTAATTGACTAGGACTCTTGAGGATGAATCTCACCATGCTCAGACCCCTGAGGATGAATCTCACCATGCTCAGCCCCCTCCTTACCTTTGCGCTTCTCATAGAAAATCTCCCCCAACAATTTTGCAGCTAGAGGCAGACCAGCACTCTTCTTTTCAACCTCTGGTTTCAGCTTGTTGATGTTGTCATCATCCAATTTTTCACCATCTTTCTCGACCTCATCCCTGAATATACACCGGCAGACCTCAGGGTTCTTGTGTGGTTGCAAGTGGAGCACGTTGTCTTCCCTAATGTTGGCCACCTTCTCTGACCTGCTTGTGATAACGACTGAGCCACCATAACCTTTCGGCAATCCATCCCAGGCGTCGTTGTCGTGCCATGGGTTAGAGTCCCACAGATCATCGAGCACTAGCAAGTACGTTTTGCCCAGGAGTTGCAGGTGGAGAGCGTCGAGTAGGCCTCGGAGGCCGTCCTTCTCGATCGAGCTGATTATGTCTGTTTCAACTCCTAGACGGGCCAGTAACTTCTTGGGGATAGCCCCCCTCGGGTTCTCGGCCATGTTGGGCTGTGGGGATAACGATACCCAGATTCTTGGGAGGAACTGTGCCTTCACTTCTTGTTTGTTGTATACCAATTGGGCTAGTGTAGTTTTTCCAACGCCCCTCATGCCGATAATTGCTATTGCTTGGAAAGAGTCGGACGATTTTCCTGGTTGGAGAAGCATTTCTTCAAAGTCACCACTTCATTCTTGAGGCCGTGGACTCTCGACGGATGGACCCAGGTGGAGCTTCCTCGAGAAGCTTCTAGCCTCTGTGGCAGAAGACAGGTGTCTTGCGAATTTTTGATCTTGTCCAAGGTTCTACTGATTTGAAATTTTGAGGGACTAAGAACTGTTGGAAGAGAGAAGCTTTGCTTCCTCGCTAGCATTTGGCACTCTTCCAAGACATTATTGAGGCAGTAGAGCTCCTCTTTGACTGATCTCTTTGCAGGGGACTCAGAGGTTGTGATTTTGTCGAGCAGAGACTCCAGTTTTTTGAAACGGTGATAGAATGTAACTCTTGGACCGTCGCGCAACTCCGTTTTGAACTTTTCACTGAGATGTTTCTCAACGGTTTTTTCCATTTTGAATCTCTATGTGGTGAGCACTCCTCTCCTGAAAACTATCTCGATGCTATGTTGCTGGAAATGGCAGCCTAAATGCAGGGCATGAGTATTCTCCTTGCTCCTTGACCTTTGAAGGAGTCTCAGATGGGGAGGTCGCTCAATGGACCCCTCAAATTGACGAATAAACTTGTGCTCACTGTTTGAGTGTATAATTAAATTAGCCACCGGCCCGAGTGTACTCCTAGTGTTTTTAGTGTTGGTAGCTGCGAGTATACGGTTGATGGTGTAATTATTATGTGAACTTGGCCTACGGAGACTGGGTGCCCGTGAGCTGTAGAGCTCGTGGACCCCACATGATAAAAGTCTTACGGAAGTCCAACCCATGTGGGCCCGTTTTGAGGACGACTCATTTGCACGACACATTCAAGAAAGAAACTCTTCATTGCTGCTTTTAAGTTCTATTCTGCATCCCACGACGGAGTTCAGTCTGAGGGTGTGAGGGAGGGAGGGAGGGAGGGATCTGAGCTGAACCATGGGCATGACTTCATACATTACTGACCATGTCAAGAACATTTGGGATGCATGGAACCTGAGGGGAGCCATACTCCTGAGTCTCTCACTACAGGCCTTTCTGATCTTCTTCGCGACCTCCAGAAAACGAGCCTCCAAAACCGTGGTCATCATGCTAATCTGGATCACCTACTTGCTTGCCGATTGGGCTGCTAGTTTTGCAGTCGGTCTCATCACCAAAAGTCAAGTCGACCATCCGGGACCCGGTCACAAGGGTGACCTTCTTGCGTTCTGGGCCCCGTTTCTTCTGCTTCACCTCGGCGGTCCGGACACCATAACCTCCTTCTCTCTTGAGGACAATGAGTTGTGGCTCAGGCACCTCCTCGGGCTCATATTCCAGGTGATTGCCGTATCTTATGTCATCTATCAGTCGCTGCCTAACAAGTTGTGGATGCCGATTGCCCTGGTCTTCCTATCGGGAATCATCAAGTATGGCGAGAGGACTCGGGCGTTGTACCTTGCGAGCATAAACAGATTCAGAGATTCAATGCACACGAAACCGGACCCTGGACCGAACTACGCCAAGCTCATGGAAGAGTACTCCTCCAAGAAAGAGGCCTATCTTCCGGCCAAAATTGTTATGATCCCAGAACCTAACAAAGATTCCAGGTCCCCAGACACCGGGGATAGCCCTGATATGGATGATATCAAGGTGGTTCAGGAGGCTCACCGCTTCTTCGAAACCTTTAAGGGACTGGTTGTTGACATTATCTTCAGCTTCCGCGAGAGAAACGAAAGCCGGGAATTCTTCCATAGGAGAAATGCGAAGGATACTCTCAGATTGCTGGAGGTAGAACTCAACTTTTTTTATGATGTCCTCTACACGAAGGTCGTGGTAGTGCGGGATAAGTTCGGATACTTTTGCCGCTTCATTTGTTTTAGTTCAGTGGAGATTGCTCTGGCGCTCTACTTTTTCATGGACAAGGATGGCTTCGGGAGATTCGATGTTAAAGTTACCTATACCTTGCTCCTTGGTGCTATAGCCTTGGATGTCGTTTCTCTCCTCCAACTCATCTTCTCCGACTGGACAGTTTCAGCATTGAAGGACCCCGAGAAACCCTGGGTTTTAGCCGCAATCTTCAGAAGTTACCTTTCTCTCAAGAAATCGACCTGGTCTGACGATGGAGAGGAGTCGAAGATCAGATTCTTGGCCTGGCTTAAGAGGCGCCTGTTTCGCAGGTGGTCACAATCCATCTCGACATTCAACTTGATTGATTATTCTATCCGGGAGCGCCCTCACAAAATTCAGACCATCTGCGATTGTGTTGGACACTTGTTCAGCAAGATCATTGTTCTGATGGGCCTAAAGGATTTTCTAGACCACATGAGGTACTCATCGAGGACCCCTTTTACTAAAGAACTTTGGTTATTTATCCATCAGGAGCTGCGAGACAAATCAGTGCTCGCTGACGATATGGGATTTGCAAAGAGGATATATTCAGCCAGAGGTGACTGGGTGCTTCACAATCTTCATTGGAGTAAGCTATTGCCTTACGTTAATGATGTAGAGTACGATGAGAGCCTTATATTATGGCATGTGGCTACAGATCTCTTGTATTCCACTACCAACACTGAGGAGAGCAATGATCGTCACAGAGAATTTTGTAAAGATCTCTCTGATTATATGCTCTATCTTCTTGTTGTGCAACCTAAGATGATGTCTTCCATTGTGGGTATTGGACGGATAAGATTCCAAGACACTTGTGCTGAGGCCAAGAAATTTTTGTCCAGGAAGGAACTGTCACCCGAGGAAGCACATAAAAAAGCCTCTGACTACATTCTCAAGGTGAAAACGGATGTGAAACCTGTCGTTGTAAAGGGAGACAGAAGCAAGTCGGTGCTGTTCGATGCAAGTTGGTTGGCTAAAGAGTTGATGACATTCGAGGATGAGAAATGGAAGATCATGAGTAAAGTATGGGTGGAGTTGCTGTCATATGCCGCGAGTCATTGCAGTGCAACTGCTCATGCTCATCAACTGAGCAAAGGCGGGGAACCAGCAACTTTTGTGTGGTTGTTGATGGCCCATTTTGGTCTAGGCGAGCAATTTCAGATCAGTGAGGGTCATGCAAGAGCAAAGTTGATTGTGAAGAAATAGCTTTGTGGAATCTGATGTTCCTGGATTCTACCAATAGAAGAAATTAAATGTGTGACTTAAAAATGCAGTAGTAAACAGACGTGGTTCATCTTGTGGGCTTATCTTGTAGCGAATTCTGCTTTATGTAATCCAATGACTGCATGTAGAAATTTCTCCTTTGGCCAAAAACAAAACGTATGAGTTTATTCTGTTTGGAGCTCGGTAAATGACTATAAAGGGAAAGTGCTTTTGGATCAATAGTGTGTTCAACTTCGTACTTTGAGTTCAGCAGCTTTCTTTGACATGTATAAATGTTTGTCGCAAGATCATGAAAAATGGACTTTATATGCAATGCTAATGCTTTCATTTAAGCGGCCTTATATTTATTCTGTCAACTAATCATAACATGAATAATTTAAACTACTGCAATTTTTTGAATTGATGTGCTCCTTTCATTATATCAGGTGTTTTCTTATATTTCTTTCTATACTTTTCAGGACGAGGAGCATGAAGTTCAACGCAGAATTTGGTTTACCAGTATCCTGTATATTTGATGTCGCAATATGTACAGATTCACAATTATTCTTACAAGTGGAACTTGTCGTTAACCATGAGAAAGTTAGAGAGATGTCAACCATGAGAAAGGTAGATGGATGTCACACTCCACCATAACGTCGGGACAATGGCTATGGGACTAGCCTTTTTGACTTTTCATGATAAAAGCAAGATTCCAAAACAAAGGTGGTGCATCCGTCTCTTTCATGGGACCGCCAAAACGTGTCTATTCTATTTTTGTCCAATGATTCCTCAAGTGAAATGGCAAAGAAAATACCCATTTCAAATTTACACATGCCCAATTAAAGTATAGAATACTTTTGTGTGATAAGCTTTTAACTTTCTGTCAATGCTTTGGGAAACTATGAATTTTATGTACTCATCTCATTTGTAAAGCTGCAGAAGTTATTGAGCTTTTCCTTCTGTTCTCCTGCAATCACATTTAAGCTTTTAAGTTTCTGTCCATGCTTTGGGAAACTATGAATTACATGTACTCATCTCATTTGTAAAGCGCAGAAGTTATTGAGCTTTTCCTTCTTTTCTTCTGCAATCACATTTATGTGTACTCATAAGGAATTCGAGGACAAGGACAGGCCTAATGTTACATTGATGCGCACCAGGTTCAGCTT
The DNA here is from genome assembly GCA_014182365.1 of Eucalyptus tenuipes. Taxonomy (NCBI): domain Eukaryota; kingdom Viridiplantae; phylum Streptophyta; class Magnoliopsida; order Myrtales; family Myrtaceae; genus Eucalyptus; species Eucalyptus tenuipes. Next base: position 3,628,508 of record CM024541.1, on the reverse strand, counting down.
GGTAAAATGGTGGAGCGCAGATAATCTCTTTGTTTGGCCACCGTTTGAACTTCATTTAATTCATCATCAGAAATCAAACATCAATGGTCAAATACATTAATCAATCTCTATCAAGTCACATGCCAATACTCCATTTCATTGACCAATTTATTACTCAACGTCTAACAGGTCACAACATAACGCTTAATGACAAGGCGATCAAAATTCCCCTTAGCAAGTCCCGACCTATTATTAGCAGGTAGCTCAACCCAAAGAATATCATGAAGTCAATATGCACACCTAGAAACCCCTAAGTAGGTCCACATCAATAATGAGCATTAAACTAGCATCCTCAAATATTAGAAATCAAATCCATAATTTATTTCATAAACGAGAATACATTTCACAAATCAAATCATACAAATCATTTCAGGATTCATTTCATACACCGGATTTGCAAAGCAATACATATAACTTTTCACAATACCATTCATAAAACATTTCTCAAACTATTCACAAATAAATAAAGAGTGGTAAAGGTCTAATACAAATTTTATGCAATAAAAATTTCATTTTGTAACTCATATTATAAATCTATATCACTTTCGAAGCATGAGTTTACAAACTCAAAGAAAAAATAAGCACCACTCATTTAGAAAAGCTTGAAAGCAAACAACAAAGGATACTCAAGTCGATATACTTGCAATTTTATCAAATAAGCGAGAACATTAAAATCAAGTGAAATGATATCTCAATTGCAAACCAATTAAACTAAGCTCGATCGCTAACGAAAAGACTCCTATGCACTAACGAAATACTTGCGCTCAAAATTTTAAAGTTCATTCCCATCAAACCGTAACTCAGAATAAATTTTCATCAAATCTCACAGCTCCGTTATGATCTAAACTATCATTTCCATATAATTCAACAACTTAACAAATTTTGGATCAAATCCCAGTGTTCAGAATTCACATAACTTCGAATTTATGCCTTAACTCCGAATATTACTCCGATTAAATGAACAAAGAACTTGAATCCTTATCAGGTGTGGCATCACAAAGTTAATCTGCCTTGACGAAATTTTTGAGTCATGTACTCCTTACCCTTTGCTTTTCCCTTTCTTCTTTCCCTTTCTTTCTTTTCTTTTTTCTTCTTTCTTCCATCCTATGTGCCCCACTTTTTGTTTCTTCTTTTGGCCTTTAATTCCGCTCATTCCCTCCACCGTCGCCTCAGTCAACAGCTCCTCCGTTAAGCTTGATTATGCAAATTGAAGACGCTGCCCGCGTGTATGGGTCAGTTCTGCCGCTTTTGCTGTCTGTTTCTCCAAGGATGCATGACATGCTTGGATTTGACCATATAACTCCTAGCTTTTCTGTCTGAACTTCTTTTGCTGGAGAGCAAAGTGTGGTCGAAATATTTTGTCCACATGATCCGAACGAATTGGGGTAAAAGAAACTCACAAGATCAGACACAGGTATTCTTTGTTCGTATCGGGGTACAGAGGGACTAAAGCAAATGCAGATTCATGAAGCTCAAGGAACTGGAAGAGCTACGACAAGAGTGACATATCTTATCTCCAGTTTGAACACAACACAGATCATACCAGCACCTCCATAGACTCAACAAGATTGAGGCTAAGATCGGAAAAACATCAGTACTATCATTTTCAAAACTTATGCATGGGGAGCAAGGGATGTGACTTGATTGCCACTATCAAATAAATTACTTGTGGCGCTACTCCTTTGGCACCGCATGAATGAAGCTCCAATGTCGCCAAAGGAACACCCGTTTTAAGCCGGAATATCAAGGCCCGATCACTTAATTAACTGGCTCAAAATTTCCCGCTCCTCAGCTGAATTGATGAATATGAAACGCCCAAGTCAACAAGATAATTTTGCCCAAGTAAAGAGCAACGTAGACCAAAGCGAAGGAAAATTGAAAACTAGCCAGTTGAGCTTCTCAATATGCCTTTTCCTCAATGCAGTTTAAATCAACTTGACCACATTTGTCGAGGTGTGATTCATATTCCTATCGACAGTAAGGCTTATGGTCTCGCTCCCCAAGTAAGTGGGCAAGATCTGAAGGTCACCCCGACAAGGGCAGTAGAGGGCAGCGCTCTTGTGATGCCAAAAGAGCTTTTATAGTTTGAATTCATATTTTATTAGTTATTTAAACTTTGGTTCATATATATTTCCCTTCTTTTGTAGTTGAAGTATGTGACAAAAATGTATGATAAACTAATTATAATCAAATACTCAACTGGACGTAACCCTAAATTAAGACCAACCAGGATAAAATATAACATCTCAAATTCTCTCTTATTTTTATTCTCAATTTCTTTGGGATTGTGCGGTAAATTTTGATGAGATGTACTCTAAAACTTAACAAGCTGTAGATTTTATTTTATTTTTTTATGAAAAAGCCGTAGATGATTCAAGAAGCGGAATTCACGAAAACGTCAAAATCGAGGACAAAGTCGCTTTTTGAATTTTCCTTTCGAGTCCTCGTGAATCATGAGAAGCCAGCAATGAAGTCGACAGTGAATGAGGAAAAAGGACAATTGACTTGTCACTCCTTGTCATTTGTCATTTTTCTGTCCCGTGCCACCCAGATGAATCATTGTACGAACCAGCTGTGAGGGTTATGCAAACGTCTGGGATAATAGTAATCAGATTGGAAAATTTTAGTTTGTAATAATCGTTCCTTTGCCTCCACTTTGCCTCGTCACTCGTCAGTCCCGGCGGGTCATGGGGTACAAGCACTTCAGCCACCGGAACGACCACGACCTGGTGATCTGCAGCAGGGCCGACTTTCAGCAAGCCCAGTGCGAGGTCTGCAACGGCGCGTGCACCAGCATGACGTATGGCTGCAAGGAGTGCTGCTTCTACATCCACTACCCGTGCCTCCTCACTGAAGAAATCCTCCACCACCCTGCCCACCCTCGCCACTCTCTCGTCGCCAGCCCCGTCCTTGCCGACTTCACCTGCTCCGCCTGCGACAGCTCCCAGAGCAAGGGCTTCTACTTCCTCTGCCAGGAGCCCCGCTGCGGGGTCACCATCGATGTCAAGTGCGCCTTCCCTCTCCCCGCCGTCACCTACCCGGGTCACGGCCATCGCCTCTACTTCTTCGATGAGGTACGACGATTTAAAAACCTTATCATGTCGTCTTGTCGTGTTCCAATCTTAAAGCGCAAATTCATTTTTTTTTCTCTCTGTTATTTCCCTAATCAGTTGCCGGAAGATGCCGAGCATCGTCGGTGCAAGGCTTGTAGCAAACCTTGCAGATCGTGGGTCCTGTGCTGCTTGGACTTGAACTGCAAATTCGGAGTGCATTTGGTGTGCGAACGCCCCTTGTGCTCGTTCGAGCACCCGGTTTCCCGAGGAGTACCACCGCTTCTCTGCTGCAGCGAAAAATTCCTCGAGCTCAAGGCTTCCATCGATGAGGTGGACGTCCACGGCCGTCTCTGCAGTTACTGTTCGAAGGAGATGGGGCCCCTGACTCCGCTTTACTATTGTGACTATTGCAAGTTGATTGCTCATGTTAAGTGTATATTCTCAAGGGTAAGTCATGTCTGAGATCTCTCGGAATTGGATCGCTCTGTGGTTTGAGCAAAAATTTTGGCCTTTTCAATTGGAAGTTAGCTATAAACAGAAACCCAGATACAATCCTCATCGGATTAGTTCAATTTTTCTCCAATGGAGTCGGCGGCAGATATAATACTAAGAATGAATCTTGACAGGTCAATCCTCTTTTCCTATGTTTCTGATTCGACAAATTTAAGCTGGTCCATTTAGCGCATTCTTGGCAAGCGCAAAGTACAAATGCCAATTCCAGATCACTGTCCTATGTTGGATGCTTTGAAGTGGATCACAATGTATTTTTCCTATTTTTGAAGGTGGATCGAGACGAGGATCTGAAGATGATTCGCGCGAAGCAAGATGGCAGAAAAGAAGGAAATTCGGAAGCCAATGAGGCGGCTATGCAGCATGTTGAGACCTTTGGAAAAATGGTCAATTCTCTGAACCATAAAGAGGAGGAAGAGCTGGAGGACTTGTATAAGAGGCGGGTGGTGGAAATCATAAGGGTGCTAGCCTGGCGAAACAACGCCGGGGGTTCCTCCTCCGACAGAGTCCTGAAGTCGCTGTTCCTGGATGAGGCGTTCTTGGAGTTCAGCAAGAGGCTTCCCCGCAACATCCGGCGGATCAATTCTCTCGCGGTGGCACCCGAAGACGAAAGGCTTGTCCAGGTGGCTGAGTACAAGATGACCAAGAAATTAGCCCCAGTCCTAAAAAAACTGTTTGCGATTCACGGAGACCTGAGCGAGGAATCCAACTTAACCCCGAAACCAAAGATCTTGGTCTTCGTAATGCTGTGCGGTACTATCTACAGCATGGATAACACGAAGGTCGCCGACGTCACCGAAGAGTTGTTGTACAACTGGTGGAAGTACCTGATGTTCGTACGCCTCTCGGGGTTCAAAATCCCGTTCGCAATCGACCGACTGAAAGTCGTAATGCGCGCTCACTACACCAATCTCCACGACAATAACAACTCCCGCTTAAGAATGGCTGTAGAGATCAAGGAGCTCAAAGAAGAGATCGAAATAGCCCGGAATAAATTAGATATATTGACGGAAGAATCCAAATCGATGCCAGGCGAGACGGATGAAAACTTAGTAGAAGCATGTTCAAAGAACGCGGGAGCTTGGAAGTACTGAAACGTAGAGCCATCGCTAACCAGAGGAGTGGAGTTAGTGTTTCTGTGCACTATTGTTCGATCACGACGTCCAGGCGATGCCGGCGTCTGTTGATACGCAGGAAACAATGTTAGTCTACATAATTGCTAGACAATGTGCAAGATTGAGGATTGTCATTTTCCAAAAAATATATGGCTTCAAATAATTAGTTAATAAAAATATTTTCATTATCAATAACAGTTTATTTCTAAATATTTTCGTGGATAGAAAAATTCGTTCATTTATTTTTATAAAAATATAAACAATCATTTTAGGAAAATATTTTCAAATTGTTTATCTTTTGCGAAGTAAATGGAGTCTTTTAAGTGTTTGAAGAAGCCAAAGCTAACTAGCTAACTGGTACGTGGTTATATTTTTATTCTTAAGTGGAAATCATGTTCACAGTACGAGTTTCAAAATAAATAATTTAGTTGGATGATATAGTATTGAAAAATTATGGAAGTTGTAGAAGATTCTATATTCTACACAAATGAAAGTATATTCATTAGCCAAACGACGAAAAAACTTTTGGTAACGTGTCTCCAAATAGCTTAAAATAAGATAGTGTTTATAAATTTGAGTTCTTTCTTTTTGTAAGGGACATAAATAGAAGTATCGCGACATTGCAATTTGTTTAATTTAACTTTACGGTATAATTGAGTGTTGGAAATTAATGAGGTTTTGTGTTTATTTTGACACCACAATATTGAAGGTAGGGCTGCTCGAAAGTAATGTAATTTAATTACTAATAAGGTTGATGAGGAATTTCATTTGTAAAACTTTTTCTCTAGAGTATTTGGATAAACATGATCTTCATTATCTAGGATTTCTAGTTTTCCGCTGTTTTTGATCTTAGTTAGTCATCTTATAATTAGTTATTAATTATAAGATTTTCTGATATCGCATGGATCAACATATTTCTGCGTAGGGGTGTAAAGAAACTCTGTAACGAAAGGTACAAATACTTTTTGCATTTAATCTCACTGGCTTAAGGTCTTTAAATTTGTAACCTCTTTCCATCATGCTTCATTTTATCATATAATACGTTTTAAAAATTAAGTATATATTTGCGAGTGCTTTACATGTCAAATGGATCAATCATTCATGCTCGTTCAAATAAAATATGTGAACAAGATTATGACACCTAGCTTTCGACTTATATAAAGAGAATGCATCAATGGAGTTTATCGTGAACTGTTGTAAAATCGTTGCACAACAACCCTAGCTTAAAAATTCACGGAGAACATAGCCTATCCCTTCAAATATCTCATTACCCATTGGATCTCTGAATCCCAATCCTGCACGGGTGTATTCATTCCACCGCGTAAAAACGCATCGCCGGAGTGATTGGACGTTCATAAACGGACGATTCCTAGTTTCAGAAAATAGGCCACGCGATACACATTAGTCGTCCGATGACTGGGATCATTCGCATGTTTTGTCTTACATTGTCGATCTACTTTAGTATTTGAAAAGATAGAACGACAAAAGACAGCTTGGATCGATACCACATCACCTCGTCTCGCAAGAGACCAATGCCAAGCAACCAAATGACCAAATCACCTTATCATCTCGTGGCGGGGCCAATACGCCAAGCACGACTTTATATCACATCAAAGGCACTAGCAAAGAGTGGATTTCCTATAATAAAGAGGAAAATTACCATAAAGTCACTAAACCTTTTATAATTGTCCAATTCGTCATAAACTTATTTTTTTTTTTTGCTATTAGTCACTAAACATTTTATAATTATCTTTGACAGTCCTTTCGGCCAAAATTATTTTAATAATATTTTATTTTTTTCGAACTATTTTATTAATTTTCAATCTTTTTCTCTTTTTTTTTTTCTCTCTTTTTCCCCTCCCTCCTCCTTCCTTCTCCCCCTCCTCCCTCCTCCTCCCTCCTTCTTCCTTTGGCTTTGGCGACCGGCCAGATAGGAGGGCTGGCCGACCGCCGGACTAAGGCGACCAAGTGAGCTCGCCTCGCCGTCGCTTGGCAAGGGCGAGCTCGTCCGACCATTGGCATGGCTAGCCCCGCCGAGATCTGGCTAAGGCTCACCTTGTCGTCACTGGGTTTGGCAAGGCGAGCCCTTGCCAAATCTAGTGGGGACTTGCCTCGCCAAACCCAACAACGGCAACCGAGAGACAGTGAGGCCCCCTTGGTGAATTTGGCGAGTGCTCGCCTCACTATCGCTAGCGAGGGATGGCGAGGCCCCCTCGCTGGATCTAGATAGGGCTCGCCGCGCTAGTGGCTAGGCCAGCTCGCGCTCGCCTAGCGACGGCGAGGCGAGCCCTCACGAGATCCAATGGGGGCTTGCTCAATTGCCTCAGTCGACGAGAGAGAGAGAGAGAGAGAGAGAGAGAGAGAGAGAGAGAGAGAGAGAGAGAGAGAGAGGAAAAAATATATAAAAAAATTGAAAAAATAAAATATTATCAAAAAAATTATTGCCGACACTAACTAGCGGCCATGTCAAGGCCGACCGGCCAATTTTAGTTAGAAGGACTGAATTGGCACAATACAAAATGTTTAGAACTCAATTGGCCAAGATAATAAGTTTATGATAGAATTGACAATTACAAAATGTTTAGAATTTTTTTGGTGATTTTTCCGGTAATAAAACGACGAAAAATAGCAATCTAGCGATATGGTTCTCCATATACTATTGCGAACGTTGAGATATTTGACCTTATCTGTTATAGACACTAGAACATTCAACCTCTTGATAATCTACGCATATTTAACCTCATGAGATCTCGAGGCCACTTTTGAAGGACGATTACTAATCGTTTATAGCAAAATCAGCATTATTCATGGTAATTGCTAGGCATAAATGACTTCACTTATGGCTTCTTTTTTTTTTTTTTTTGGTCGGTTACTTCACTTATGGCTGACAAGTCGGTTATTGGAGAAAAAGTACAAAAAAAAACCTTAAACTTATTATATCGATATCAATTTAGTCTTAAATCTTTTAATTAGACCAATTTAATAATAAACATTTCTACATTTGTACCAATTGAGTCCATCTGGCTAATTTATGCCAAAAATTATTGACATGGACACCAGTCGTCCAACGTGACATAACCAGGTATTGACATAGACATTTTTTATACAATATTTTATTTTATTTTTAATTTTTAATTTTTTTTTTTTTTTTGTCCTTTTTTTCTTTTTTTTTTTTTTTCCTTTTTTTTTCCCTTCCTTTTTTTATTTTCCTTTGCCAGCCTCCGTGATGGCCAACGGAGGTCATCAATTGTTGGCAAGCCGGGGTGTCAAAAACCAAATGAAAAACCGAACCGAACCAAACCAAAAAGTTTGGTTTTTTCTTAAGTTCTCATTCAGGTTTGGATAATATTAAAAACTGAAAAAATTTTAACCGATTCATTTTTTATTGGTTTGGTCAACCAAACCAAACTGATGAAATCTAAAAAAAAAAATCCTTTTATTTTTAAAAAAAATCATTTTTATTTTATTCTTTTCTTTTCTTTTTTTCCTTTTCTTTCTTTTTCAAAGGTGAGTCGAAGCCTCGCCATAGGCCGAGGCCACGCTCACCCGATGCCAATAAAGCTTCCCCCAAGTGGCCGAATCTAGCTCTCGCCGTCGGGTGAGCTTGGCCTCTCGTTGGAATCTAGCGAGCTCGAGCCTCGCCGGCCTCTCATCGGCAGCCGGCGAACAGCCAATAAAGAAAAAGAATAAAAAAAAAAAAGAAAAGAAAGGAAAAGAATAAGAAATAATTAAAAAAATCGATTTTAAAAAAGTTAAAAAATTATTAAGAGGGGTGCATGTAGGAAAAGATTTTCCTTATCGAACAGCCAAATATATTTTCTAGTTCATTTTCATATTTCAAGTAAATAGCGGAAAATATGATTATTTTATTGGAAAGTGAATTTTTGGAAAATGTTTTCTAAAAAAGTCATATTTTCTGCGAAATGAATAGAGCTTTAATGAAACGTTAATTTGCTTGGGCTTTAACATTTGTTTCACTAATTTTAGACCACTCCACCATTTCGTAATTTATCCAGTTTACAATTAGTAAATTAAGATAATATAAAATTCATTCATCTTTTTCGTAATTAAAATTCATTTATTAGTACTGTTGATATTTCTAATTATATCCGTGGAGATATGCAAGACCGATTCTTCTCCAAACCTATTATACAAATTCATAATAAAAAATACGCAACCATGGATTGGGTCTTCAAGCTTTCATTATCTATTATATGTATTATACACTTAATATGTTACATTAGATTTCATATAAAAAATAAAAAATAAGGATTTCAGTGTCTTTTAAAGTGATAAAAAATTAAGTAAATTGCTAGTATTAAGGTAATTGAATTGCTACGGAATTTAATATTGTATGTTATTTATTTTTACGTAGTAGCATTCACAAACTTGTTTTCATTTGGAAAAGCAATAGCGGTATATTGAATTTATTTTTTCATCTAATTAAAAAAAATGAAAATTCTTATGAAAACCAATGAAGTTTTTATCTTGCGGGCAAAAGACAATTTGATTGGAAAATTGATCTTACAATATATAGTAGCGAAAAAAACAAAAACAAAAGTAAAACCTAAAAAACCAAGCCAAATCTAAGCAGAATTTCAGTATGGTTTGATTTTGATTCGGATTCGATTTCGGTTTAGTTCAATGAATTTCCTTATCGCTTCAATTTGGTTCAATTTTCCAAAAAAAAACCCGAACCGAACCAAATCGAACCACTTACACCCTTACAAGTGAGGGCTAGGCAAGGCTGCTCCTTACTATAAATCCGATGAAGGGATCCTTGCCAAACCCTCACCACTAGCTAGCAAGCACTAGGAAGCCCTCATCGGCCTTTGGTGAGGACTGGCCTCACCTAGATGAGGCCTTGCGAGGGGACCCTATGGCAAGGACAACCTCGCGCATATGGCAAGGGGCTCATCCAGGCGAGGCTAGCCCTCACCAGAGGCCAGCAAGGCTGGGCTGACAGAGGAAAACAAGGAAAAAAAAAAAAAGAAAAAAGAGAAGGAAAAAAATAATAAATTCAAAAATTCAAAAAATAATTAAATATTATATAAAAATATCGATGTTAGCGCTAGTCATCAGTCATGCCTCATAGGATAATTGGCGTCTATGTTAGCAATTTTCGACATAAATTGGCAAGATAAACTCAATTAGCACTAATATAACAAAGTTTATGACAAAATTGATCTAATTAAAATGTTTATGACTAAATTTGTAATAATATAATAGATTTAGGACTTTTTTTGTACTTCTCGTATGAAGCACAGGTCGACCTAGTAGAGTTCCGAAGAATCAGATAGGGGCCTCTAGTAATAATCCAATAAACCAATGCTTTGCTTGAATTTATTTCTTATTTTAACGTATTGAGGTACGTCATGCCCCTCTGTTCCCAACTAGGCTTTTCCTCCTAGCTGAGAGGCAATAGGGGATGTGGAAGTCCCACCCCTCAAGGATTCTTTCCAGGTTCAAAATTTGCACAGATTTAACCTCATGAGATCTTGAGACTACTTTTGAAGAACAGTTACGAATCGTTTATGGCAAAATCACCATTATCGAGGGTAATTGCTGGTATATTCACTTATGGCAATTTAGGGTAATTATTTTGCTACTAATTTATTAGTGAGTGCTAGCGTTTAGTCATGTTGCATATAAAAAGTAAATGAAATTTCAGCTTAATGGTTACTAATGGATGTACCTGAGATTGGGATGTGTTTAGATTATTTAAATATTAAATCACATTTTAATATAATAATTTAAGCTTTTAGAACAATTGTTATTGGTCATATCAAAATCTCACATGATATTAGAATAAAAGGTCTTAAGTTTAAATCTTTTTAAAACCCTTATTTATCTTCCCAGTTATATATTTCTACACGTGAGGGATGGGGAGAATTCCAAATAAGAGCATAAAATATCCTCATTTTCTCAATAAAATGCTTGAATTGACAATATCAATTTCAATAAGGGTCATGGTAGTTTTAAATCTTTTTAAAACCCTTATTTATCTTCCCAGTTATATATTTCTACACATGAGGGATGGGGAGAATTTCAAATAAGAGCATGAAATATCCTCATTTTCTCAATAAAATGCTTGAATTGACAATATCAATTTCAAATAAGGGTCATGGTAGTTTTAAATAAGAGTTTGACCTCACCTTCCGACCAAACTAAATATTCCAACCCGTCGAGGGCGTTTTCGTCCAAATACAATTTTAATTTTAAATTATTTTTATTCTTTTCTTTTCCTTTTCTCTTTTCTTTTTTTTCTTTTCGACATGGACCGATAGCCATTAGCAAGGGTCGGCGAGGGCTCAGAGACCCTCAACAGCCACAAGCAAGGCTCTGACAACCCTTGCCAGCCCTTTCAAGCAATGGGGGTGACCGCCCTTGCTCATAGTTTCATTTTTTTTCCTTTTCTTTTTGTTTTTGAAATAATTTTTTATTTTATTTAATTAATATTTTGATTAAATAAATAAGAATTTAAGTCACATCATCGCTAGTATAAGAGAGAAAATACTAAAAAAGCCACGTTAGTATTTTTTGTTAGTCTAAATGGACAGAATTAATGGAATAACTTAATTGTATCAATTTGACAAGTTTTGAAACTTTATTGCACTTTTTATAAAGTTTAAGACTTGATTGCACTTTTTATAAAAGAGAAAATGCTAAAAAAAAGTCACATTAGTATTATATTATCCTTTTGTAATAAATTTTAGGATTTTTAGTATACATATCTTTAATATTTAAATATCAAATCACATAAAATGATCTAAGCACGTGATTCGCACTACGTGGTCGAGTACAGTAACGATTGCGAAATGAAGAAAGCAAATGTGAAAGAGACGTGGGGATTTGTGGACTTCCCAGGTGGAGGCAGATATTTTACGTAGACATTTGCTGAAAATTAGCAAAATGTTGTACCATTGAAAGAAGGCAATAATAAATTCCGAGTGCACTGTGTTGACTAGAATTGCGTTCTCAGTATTTTGACCGATCTACCGCATGGAAAGACCGGCCTGGAATCACAGTCCTGCCGCCATGCGAAACTTGTATAGACGCTGCCCATTTGAAATGATAAGGTACTCTTCCGTTAACTTTACTGGTTTAGACTTGTCGGCGAAAGGTCACAGAGCAGGTGGACTGCTTTCTTTAGCAGGCATGAATCAATTATGAGCAAGCGAGCGAGAGGCCAAAGCACCTTGAGCTTGAGGCATCATTAACAGGTAAAAGTTGATCCTTTTCATTTGAATGCGCTATTTTCACACTTGAAAAATCAATTTTATGTTAAAGAATTCCGAGAGTTTCATTCTTTTCTTTATTAGGTCAACAAGAGTTTGATTTGTTTAGCTGGTGCTATCTCAGCCCATTTCTGGTGTACTGAGAATTCAAAAACACCAAGAAAAATCCAAAAAAACACTCAGCAAGTTGGGATTGAGATAGAATTAGAAGAAAAGGGGGAGGTTGAGCGGAGGCCGTGTTATGAACTGTGAACCCCTGTGAACTTGGGGTTTTGCATGACTTCGCTCTTCTTGAATGAGACTGAACTATCCTTTATGAATCTGCAGTTACTTGCTCTCTTCGTGAGAATAATAGTGTCCTGCAGTAGAAGATGTGGAATTCAATTTATTTATTTATTTATTAAGTTGGATCTTTATGGGTGTCGCTTTAGCAGAATCTGCACGATCAGGTCGCAGAACATCTTTTTAATCGGCACATGAACTCATCAATCACAAGCAATATATGGTGTGATTGATTGCTTTCGTGGACAAGCATAGTTTCTTCTTGAGTGCATTGTTTATGGTGGTGGAATTGCTTTTTGCAATTCAATTTGGTGCGCTGCAGACAAGCCGGGACTGCTTCATATGCATAATGCTGGAGGGGTGAGAGAGGAATTATGAGGGTCTGAAACCGAAAAAGGCCCGTGTCGTCCTTCATTCGCAGAAGTTCTTTTACATATTTTGAATGCACTGATTGGGAGATTACACAGACCTCAATTTTAGCCTAAATAAAGATGGAGTCGATTGAACATCTCAGCCACCCACACTGGCAGACAAGACGCGTGATCGAGGGTAATGATGAAGTTAAATGCTCTGCTTGCACGAAACCCTGCTCGAATCAATACTATAGCTGCGACAGATGCCAATTTTTTCTCGACAAGGAGTGTGCTAAGTTGCAAACGAAGATCCCCAGACATCCCCTGCATCCTGCCCACCCTTTGATCCTCGAGCCGACGGCATATTACTTTGGAATCGTCTACTGCGATGCCTGTGACAAAAGATGCCGCGGTTTCACATACCGGTGTGCGGACTGTGACTTTGATCTCGACATTGACTGTGCCAGAGCTGAGGAGCCAATCCCAATTAAGCACTTCAGCCATGACCATGACTTGGTATTGAAGGAGGTGATGGATAAGAATACAGACGCTTGGTGTGAAGCTTGCAATAAGCGCTGTTTGAGCAACGCATACACTTGTACCTTGTGTAAAAAATTCTTCCTCCATAAGTCATGTGTGGAGTTGAAGAGGAAGCTCCGACACTGGCTGCATGGGGAGCACGATCTGGAGCTGTGCACTAGCAGTAGTGTGTATGATGGAAGAGTATGGTGTGATCTCTGCGGGAAAAGGGTATGTGGCTTTGTGTACCATTGTGAGATTTGTCAATTTGACCTGGATGTAGTCTGTTCGCTGAGTGATCACGAGCAGATAATATATCATTTTAGCCACGAGCACCCACTGATCCTCGGAGAGGAGGAGAAAGATGTCATTGTCACATGTGCAGCTTGTGGGGACGATTGCAGCTCGAGTCGGATCTATGGCTGTGAGGAATGTGAATATTTTCTCCACGAGTCATGTGCGAATTTACCTCTAGAGATGGGACACCTCTATCATGCAGAACATCCATTGAAACTCCAGGTTGCAACACACAACTACTGCAATTTTTGTGAAAGATCAATTGAGGGTTTCGCATATCGCTGTGATGAATGTGATTTTGATCTGGACATTGAATGTGCACGGATGCCTTCCATCAGACCTGGAACGACAAAGCAAGTTGAAGACGTGGAAAAGAAATTTTTTGGTCATGACCACGTGTTGACAAGTAGCGCCAAGAAGGAACAGGAAGGGGTTGTTTGCAGTGTATGTGAGAAACGATGCACTGGTCTGATATATGCTTGCGATGATTGTAGATTTTTTCTACATAAAAATTGCGCTGAATTGCCACAAGAGCATCAACACTTCTTTCATCCGCACCACAAGCTCACTCTCCAGCGCAGTGAGTCGGAGGTTTGCTGTAATGCTTGTGAAAAGAAGCGCCGTGGCTTCACCTTCTCGTGCGGTGAATGCAACTTCCATTTGGATGTTGGCTGTGCTATGAGGGTTGGAAAAATACATCATTTCAGTCATTTACATCCTCTGAAGCCCACTAAAATGGAGTTGCACGGTAAGTGTTCGGCTTGCAGCCAATCATTATCAGACTCGAGCCATATATATGGCTGCGAGGATTGCAAGTATTTTCTCCATGAATCATGTGCCAAGTTACCATTAGAGAGGAAAGACCTGTCTCACGAAAGTCATCCCTTGAAACTCCAAGTCGCATCGTACAACTATTGTGATTTTTGTGGAGAAAAAATAGAGGGCTTTGTGTACCGCTGTGATCAGTGTGATTATAACCTGGACATGGAATGTGCCAAGAAGCCTGAGATCAGCTCCGAAATGATGAAGAAAGTCCAAGAATTGAAAATTACAAATTTTTCACATGACCATGAGTTGACGGGAAGCATGAAGAGGAAAGACGATAAAGTTGTTTGCAGCGCATGCGAGAAACAATGCACCGGTCTGACATTTGCCTGCAACTGCGATGGTTGCAGCTTTTATCTCCACAAGGGCTGTGCTGAATTGCCTCCAAAGTATAGACACTTCTTTCATCCATATCCATGCCACGAGCTCAACCTCCAGCGTAGTGATTCAGAGGTTTTCTGCGGCGCCTGCGAAAAAAAGTGTCATGGCTTCATTTTCTCTTGCGAGAAATGCAAGTTCCATTTGGATGTTATATGTGCTATGATGGCTGAAAAGGTAAATCATGGTGACTATAGACACCATCTTAGTCACGGACATCCCTTGAGGGGCACCAAAAAGGAATTGAACGGTCAGTGTTTAGCTTGCTATCAATCGCGTTCGGGCTCAGCGAAGATATATGTTTGTGACAACTGCAGTGTGTGGCTCCATCTTTCATGCATTGAATTACGACAGACAATTCAGCACTTCTTTCATAAGTGCGACCGTGAACTCACCTTGGAAACTCGAACTGACTTAGAAGGTGGGCAAGGGAAGTTAAAGTGTGAGGCCTGTCACAAAGTATGCCGGGGCTCTGTATTGTTCCACTGTAAAATTTGTAGTTTCAACTTGGATGTTGAATGTGCTTTAATGCCCTCTAACATCCCCGAAGACACACAGACAAAAAATTTTCCTGCTGGCCACGGGCATCCGTTGCAGCTGTGTAAAGAAGATACTAGACATGACACATGCTTTGTATGCAGCAAATCTTGCGTTGATACTACCTACAAATGCACGAAGTGTGAGGAGTTCGTCCATGAATCATGTATTGAATTGCCGCAGAGTATCCTGAAACCTTCTCATCATGAACACCCTATGAAGCTGCTCAAGAAAAGCAGATTTACGTGTGCAGCCTGTCACAAATCAAGTTATGGCTTTATTTATGACTGCAACACGTGCTCGTCATTCTCCCTCCACATTGGCTGCATGAATGTCAAGCCTATCATAAAATATGGTGACCACCGTCATAATCTAGGCTTCTTCGAGAATATACACGAGAAAGTTACATGCAGGACCTGTCATAGAGAAATATTCCCCTGTTCCAGCAAGGAAATGGAAATGGAAACTGAAAACAAGCAGGGACTTTTTCGTTGTGTGAGGTGTGATTACAATCTACATTTTTTATGTGGCCCATTACCTTGTCTAATCAAGTCTGACGACCACAAGCACGATCTACAACTTGAGGACAACTTTTCCAAGGACGATTATTGTGATGCTTGTGAGAAAGAAAGGGACCCGAAGAAGTGCGTCTACAAATGTTCTCAAGAAAAATGCCCGTACGTTGCTCACTTTGAATGCATGAAGCCTGAGGTATGTCTAGTCCCTTTTATGTCTCAAGATTTCTCTGAAAAGTTAATGTGACTCTGCAATGTCGAAATTAGAATCATATCACAAAATCAGATGCTTCTAATGTTTGCCGTCCGAACTATGTGCATTTAATGCAAACAGTCCAAATGCAGAATATAGGCCATGGATTGTCTGTAGAAAAACTTTTTTCCTGTGTACTGCCTTCCATGTTGTCGTGTTTTCTTAAGTCACGCAGAAGGTTCTCTTGCTCATTCCAGATAAAAAAACAGTCCAAGTTTCACAGGTTTATTTTAATCTTCTGCCAGTAATGCTGATGTTCGCTAATGGCCAATGTTCACTTCTATCTATGAGATTTAATTGGTTCTCTTAATCCTAGGGAAAAAAAAGAAGAAGTGCAGCTTTGAAAAATCGAGTCCACAAAGCAAGAATATAATGCAAATTGCTCAAACCATTTTTCCGGATAAGAGAGAAGTTTTTAGTTAGATTAGACTGGCTGACTTAATCACAAGAAAAATGACCTCATCTTCATCCTCAAGACTTCTCAATAATACTTCCTTTGTCCTTCGTTTACTTTTACTGCTGCAGTGAACTCCCGATTATGCTTCAAACTTTTATCTCAATTTATGTTCGATTGTCAGGTGATACGTTTACTGAAGGGTGAGCAGAAACATGTGAAATTAAGAACCCTCGGTCCTAAACGCATTTACGGTGAAGTAATGACTGAAGTCCAGGACACAACCGAGATGGCTCTGAAGAATGAGGAACAGGCATCCGATGAATCAAGAGAACAAGACATATGGACCTTAGACAATTTACTGGATGCTTTCATTCAAGACGAGCAAGCCAAACTCCCAGGCGCTTTTCAGATTTTAAAGAAAGAAATGATAGGGACTGGGCATGCATCTTTTTGGGAGCAACTGGAAGGTGGTGATAGCATTGCAGAAGTTTCCCCGTACTCACAGCAAACTTTCACTCAGTTCACGAACCGGAGAGAACCTGACAAAGAGAACCTAGAGTTCTCTACGATATTCTTCAAAAACGAAGAACTTGTCAAAGTTGAGAGATACACAGTCATCCGGAGCCTAGCCCCTATCCTAAAGCAGCTGCTCGAGAAGCGCGGAGACATAAGCACTGACTCTAAGTTGAACTTAAAGTCAAAGAGCCTCATCTTTAACTTGCTATGCGGGGCAATACATAGCATGTCCACCACACAGGTCAACGAGCTCTCAGAGACCTTGCTCCATGATTGGTGGAGCCAGGTTATGATGGCCAAGCATGCAGGGTTCAAGATCCAATTTGCTTTGGATCATTTGGATGAAATTTCTCGAGCTCACTTTGCTCTGCGAGCAGAAAAATTCAGAACTACAGGCTGAAAGAGTTGGAGGATCAAATCAGAGCATGCCATGTGTCCTCGAAGAATGAGGCAGCAAAAGCAGAGGAACTGACCCGAATAAGCAGGCAGTATGAGGAATCTGCAGAAGCAAGTTTGAGGCAGGAACTGTTGGGTAAGTTGAAGGGCTTGGAGGGTAAAAAAGTCGACAGCGGGTTGTTGTGATGCTCATGCTCTCACGGCATGCAACAATTCTTTGTTTCCTATGTTGTTAGAGACAATATGAGATAAGAGGTAGCACAATTGGGTTGTGATATGTTATTGTGGATCTGCAACATTTTAATTCTGTCACTCGTGTGCAACTCGTCTAGTCTGCCTTCATTATTTGCCCTTCTTATAATATTGTTGTCGTTTCTAGCTAAAAAGATCTAACTGCTATACAACAGCTTTGGAAGCAGTACTGCGACCCAACGCAAATCTATCTGTCAAAGATGTTTGGCTGCTGGAAGGATCTGTTCCTTAGCTGCTTCTATTTAATTCAATCTTTCACCTTCTGGCTCGCCTATCAATCACAAAAGTTTGGCCGTAAGAGAAATTCTGCCAGTGTCCGCGTCCATGTAGATTGTTCGGGAAGATAGCACTTAAACAGTAACCACAAAGAAGCCGGGAACCATAGGCACATTAACAGAGATTCAGACATTATTCGCGAAAAAAAGAAGGGAAGAGTTGACGTTACAGGGGGGACGATATCAGCATTTTCTGTGTCCTAGAGCTTTCCACTGCAGTAAGATTGCAGCAAATCATCCCAGACCGCCGGTTGCCACAAGTTTCCTTGTTGCCGGTAACCATTGGTAAATAATCTTCCAATCTGGGTAATTGGTACATCCGTGTTATATTTACTCCAAATTGAGGTAAATCTGAGATTTTTTTTGGGATAAATGTGACACGAATATACCAATTTGAGATAAATCCAATTTGTGGTTATATGACTAAATTGACAAAGTGAGACTGAGAAATATGAAATTAGGAGCGAGGCGTAGGTTTTAAGGAAGAATCGGAAACCAAACTGAACCAACCATAGGAACTAGTCCAGTTCCAACAATTATCGATCCAATTCCCAGTTCCCAAAAAAAAAGTAAAACCGACACCGTTTAGTTTAATTCCCAATCCCTAAGTAAGAACTGAATTGGCAATTGGGAATTGATGAATCGCGATTACAGGTTTTGAACTTTTTATTAATTAGTTTACTTTACACGTTCATATTTTATAGATCGTTCTATTGATAAATGGGAATTTTTTTTTATTGCATTCAGTTCCATTTTGCTTAACTAAAAATAAAACAAAAAAAAAATGGTCAATTCTCAAGTAGATCCGAAGTTCCAAATTCCATAGTACGCAAGCTAAGTTCTAAGTTCCAAAAACTAGTGAACCAATCCCAATGAGATAAGTTCCAGGTAAAACCAAGAATGTCGCTGGAACCGCTCACCCCTGTATGGATTTAGTGTATAAGGTGCAAAACTGAAAAGAACGCCAACTGCCAAGGCAATCTACCCGTTATTTCCTGTAATGACAGAAGTCAAGTTATACACTTACGTACAATGGATCCACATCTATCAACTAGTATTAAGTACTCCTACGTGGACGGTAGCGATGATGTTACAACTGATTAGATCAGGAAATCATTTGCCGTTCACCAATGGCTACAATTCAAATGCCAGCGCAATGGATCTTTAGAATTTAAAGGAGATCCTTGGCCAGTCTCACTGGTTTTTCCTTCAGAAATGCAAAATCTCCATCAGGCGAGGTCAGCAAGTGATGATCTAGCTCATCCTCTTCACTGTCCGCTGTTACAGACGATGCAGGCGAGTCCAAGGCATCATCTTCAATAGCACAATACAGAACTGTCAGACAAAGGGGAAAGGAACTGAACAGAAAAACAACAAAAACAGCAGCTTATTCCTCGCATGATGGGAAATGTTCAGCAGTCGCTGAGGACGCTTGTAGAAGTACCAGGAAGTCAGTCCACTATGACCTACATCCCTCATTCTGGAAAGTTGGAACTTTTTTATTTTTTTTAGATCTCAATGATTGTGTTCAAATAGGGCTATCGATTCGTGTTCACACGTCATATTCCGGTTATACATTTGATTTTGGGGCACGCGCCAAAGAACTAACTTATTTAAAGTTTGTGTTAATTCGTGTCTTTTTCAAGTTTATTGATATTTGTTAGTATAAATGAGTCAAATCTTGTCAATTCGTATGAAAATTATTAGCCCTATGGTTGAAGAATAGTTGAAGATTGAAATATTCTAAAATCTTCAAAAGAAAATAATTAGATAATCAGTGCCAATTATGCTTTTGGTAACATCTATACGTACTACAACATACATGAGTCTATAATTTGATGGACTAAGGACGAAAATTATCTACTACTTATTTGAACTATGAACCATGAACACTATTACTATTTATTATTAATGTTAATTGTGGCCATTAATTGATCTATATAAATTCTCTAAAGTCCATTAATGAGAGGGGTTTTTGTAAGACAACTATAGCTTAAAAAAAAAAAAACAAGTACAAGTATAACAAATCATAAGGATGAAGTCTAATACAGGGTGAAAGTGCGGAGGACACAACAGGTGCATCAAACTTACCAGAATATGTTGAATGGTTAGTCAGATGTCGAACTGCTGCAACCTGTATGCTTCGTGGAAGTAGGCAGTTGAAGAAAGAACCTGAAACGTCAGAAGATTATTCAACCATATAAACAACTAGGGACAACCAACAACTAGAGCATGAATTTCTGAAGCCAGAAAGAGCAAGTAGGCATAACCCAATTATGGGAAAGGCAATCTTTTTCTCAGGATGATCCAGTATGACATCTTTTTTTTTCCCCAAGTCTCCACCATTTTCTTGACAAATCGTCTTTCTGACATCCAGGATGCAGATGACAAGATTAATCTTAAATCACAGGCACTGGAGAGTCAATTTCTATCTAATGTTCTAGCAGATACACACCCTATAGTACCAGAAATATGTAACCATTCCAGAAGCTACATTTGCAATCTTGGGAAGGAGCTACAACTTTGTCAGATGGTAAATAAGCACACAAGAAACGAATTTTGGATTTCAGCTCTCACCTAACCGGGCCAGTCTATTTACCCATCCAGGAATTGACTTTCCAGTCAATTCTTTGCACACTTCATCAGTGAAATGATTACAATTCTTTGCAATCAAATGATAAGTGTCTCCATGATATTTTTTGCAGAGGTGCTCCATAAATGATTGAAATTCTGAACGAGACATGTTGGTACTGCCCAATAGCACTGATCTTCTGAAGATAAAGCCAGGGCAACTTCTTGGTTCCACCTCGAAAACCCCACTTGTAGGATAATCATGAGCTCCAAACGCGTATTCTAAGCCATGGGCTAACCAAACAAAACCAAGAAAATGCGTCAGCATGTTCACTTAGAGAAAGCTAAAGAAAAAGAACGGACAAATGGCCATCATAATTGAGCTAAACTGAGCACACTAACGATGTTAGTCAAATGCTTCCATTGAATTTCTTTTTTTTATATAGAAAAATATACAACATCCACGAAGGGAGACTTAAAATGAAGGATTCTTAACAATTTAACCTAGCTCCAACCATAAAGAGACATCTTGATGTAATCCAATGGAGCAAATTGTAAACCAAATAACTCACGGCAACATGATGAAAGCACCAGTCATGTAGTCCTAACGACTTGCAAAGCTTTACGAGTTTCAGCTGCAATCTCCAAGTTTCCAGAACAATAAGCCAAATACTGACTAAATCTGAGAAATTCAGATTTCTGTCTATTTCTTCTAAAGTTAAATATGTTCCAGACTATCTCAGCCCAGCTCGACAGAAAGTAAAAATGCATCCTTAGACACATGGATGTAGTTATGTGAATCGTCACAAGGGAAAATGCAGGAGGAGGAGGTCAAAATAACATGCCAATATACACCAATTCTACCTAGCATTGCATCTTCCTAGGACAGTCAAAACCCAACAAATGTAAGTGAACATGTTATATCCCTAACGTAGACATTGATCTCTCCAGCATAGTAACTAGTACACACACATTTTCGTATGATGCAACTAAAAAAGAAAAGAAAAGAAAAGAACATCCCCACAGAATCTGATTGATTTGGTTGATTATTTCTAAGATCTTCAGTGAATGGTTATGCCTAATGTAGACATTAATCTCTTCCACTCCAATGTTCTTTATGCCTCTTTTTGTACTTTTTATCTTCAGATACTAAGGGTGCGCATGGTAAAATTTCTTGGCTGGGGAAGAGTTTTTTTTCAGAAATAGTTCTTTTCTATTTCTGTTCCGGGGAACAATTTCTGAATAAAAGAACCCGTTTGGTAACTACACAAAATTTCTACTCTTGGAATAGAAATGCGTTTGGTAACGCAACAATTTCTCTTTTTGTATTTATTTGTTTTTTATTCTTGCCCACGAATCGCCGTGGCCACCGCCCGCCGCCGATCGCCGTCCGCCGCCGACCGTCGCCGCCGCACGTCCGCCGGCGGCGGCGGCGGCGGCGGCGGTCGGCGACCTGCGGCAGCGGCGGCCGGTGGGCGGTTGGAGATGGCCGCGGCAAGAGAAAGAAATAAAACAAAAATAAAAAGAAAATTTGCTTATTTCTAGAAATTGTTCCCGAACAAGAAACAACTTTTTTTTTGTTTCTCATTTCTATTCCCGGCTAACTTTTCTATTCCGGGGAATAAAAATCAACTTGGCGTTACCAAACAGGTTTCTGTTCTTTTTTTGTTCCGGGGAACAAAAGAACAGAAATTGGGAGAATGAGAAATGTTCTCATGCAGCCCCTAAACTTCTGGCAACCATTGCAACCCAATCCTTAACATATCACCCTTGATATGGTCGATAATGCCCGATGCAGCAAGATACAAACAAAACAGCTTTCACTTAAAAACAATCAGTCACTGAACTCTTAAGTCCATAAAAGTATTTCCAACGCCCTTTAAGACAGACTACATATCTGGACGAATGCTGGTGTGTAAAACTCAATGACAATAAAGAGCTTTAAGCAGACAGCAAGTTGCAAGAAACATATTAGGACACCATATTAACAATCAGAGGGAAAAAAAGATTGAAAGCAAAGCCGTCCCAAATAAATCAATAGACAGATTTACTCATCAGTCAAGCCAAGCGTCTGTACGTCAGGAAGACAAATTTCTCGGCTCCACTAAAGATATATTTCCATCAAGGGAAATCACTGTGATTCAACTAAGCATCAGAAGTTAAAAAGCAGCATGATAACCAACAATGCCTGCAATAGCCTCAGCCAAACTACAATCATCATTCATAGAACTATAAAGTGAAAGCATTAGTTCATTCTCTTTAGTTCCAACTACAACATGTTATCAATGACGCATCAAATGCCACAGCTTCAACCAAAGAAAATGGCATATCTAGCTTGAACAATATAAAGAACTCACCTTCAATACCCGAATGGAAAATCCCGAGCCCGAAGCAGTAAAGATAGTTGTTAATTGGAGTGAGATCATAGACATTGAGATACAAAAGAGTGCAATCGCGTCCTTCCTCCTTCACCAGGCTCGAGCCCGAGCTCGAGCTCGAGCCCGATGGAAACAACCTCATTAAATTCTCTCCTTCCACTCTAATTCTCCAATTAGAGTCACGCTACCACCAGCTCAACATCTCATAAGCCAAAATAGAGACCTCTCAAAAGAGACTGGAACACATGGAAAACGAAAAGTAAGCACATTGCATCACACCCCATTTCCAACATCAAGCCCATATAGAGAAATCCACATAAAAATGTCAACTTGATGATTCAAGAAACCCCATGTTCTGATTCCAGCTTTCTCTCAGAGTGAAGCCGTTTTTTTCAAGAACCGAAGGGAATTCAGCGAAAGCAACTGATACCCAGAATCGAAAAGAACATCTTCATGGTCTCACCTCACTAAATTTGAATCCTTGGCACCCAGAGAGGAGAGAGAGAGAGAGAGAGGCTTTGCAACTCGCAAAAGGAGAACCAGAGAGCGTAAAGTTGAAGATGATAAATATCCAAACAAGGGGAGAAAAGGGGGAAGATGATATTGGTCGAATTGGTCGAATTGGCGATTAATTTGGGAGGAAATCAGGAATTTGTGAGATCAAGAGGGTGAGGAGGAGATCGGAGGCGGCCGAGAAGGGAATTCAAAGGCATCCACCACTCCTCTGTTTCTTCCGCGCGTCTGCACCTTAAAAGTGCCATTTCGGGTTTACTTGATGTTTCCACTTGTTTATCAATTTTGGATTTTCAAATTTAAAGTAAAAGAAAATCACAAAAAAAAAATCTCAAATTATATTTACTTTAACATATTTATTCTTTTTTTATACTAAAGCTCCCAAATTTGCACTTATTTTATCCTTCGTATTAATGAACATTGTTAAAATCTGCCTACATGAACTCTGAAAAGCAAGCAGTGTTAACATAACACCCAAATTGCTTAAATGAAATTAAAACAATATTTTTTTACTGAAAAACTATTGAAAAAATCTTTATAGATGATAAATATGTTACACAAGTACAAGTTTAGAAAGTTTAAGATAAATGTGTCACGATGAATATAATTTGAATTTTTGATGTCACAAAAGAAAATTCAAGATAAATGTGCAATTTGAAACTTTTTGTGACTTTTTTTTTCCTGACATCCATTATTTTGCAATCAAACTCAATTATATGAGGCCGTAAAGAATTTAAAATTTTAGGTTAAATTTTGCTTTAAAAAAGATTTATCAAATATGTTAATTAGCATATTTTCCTTCACTTTCTATATCATTTTCAAAATGGAGTACATAAAATATAGTGAATTACCACTGCTATGTGAACTGCTTAAGGCGCTATAATTATCTTGGTCTCCATTTATCACACATTATGCTAACCTAGTTAATTAATTCTCATTTGTTTAGCAAAAATAGGGCATCGATGTTGCTTATGGATTATATTAGATCGACATGAAAAAGGAGAAAATGATTTTCCAACAATAAGTTCCGTCACATGATATGCGCCGAATAAATTTAAATTTTCTTATGTTCGTTGTGAAATCGACCTTTGCCGACAGCAGTTCTGAATTAACTGTAAAAAACTGAAAAGCCTTTTTGCCGACGGCAATTGTGAATCCGTAGTAATGGCTGATCTTTTTCAGGAAATGTGGGCCAACCCAATATCCGGAACATACACTTGTCCATTCATACATTGAATAATATGTAAGATCATTTGCAGTTTGTGCTTTGGTGTCCAGCACTGTCACTGGTTACTGTGTTTTCTTTTATATTTTCATTGGATTTTGTAAACAGGAAGAACGTGATAGCTTTTAAACTTCAAACGTATCATGTATACCTCGAACCGATTGAAGGATAAGCGATTTCAAAATCTACCAAACAATGGCCAATTCTTATATTTATTTCAATTTTTATTCGTTTTTTATTTCATTTTTGAATTAAGTAAAATGAAAGTTAAAGTAACAATAAATATCTCATCCATTAAAAGATAAACACATAAAATGAAATAAACAACAAAATTTTAAAATATGCCACATAAATAGTTAGGCTTTCTGATTTCTGATTCGGGTCTTAGAAGTTTCAGTTCTGAGAAGGAAACAAATCGCGCATTACAGGTTCCAAAAAATATGGAACCGGGAACCGGATCAATTTCTACGGGAATGTGGATTAGTTTTACCGGGAACCCATGCTCATCCCTTGTAAGATCAAACATTGTATGGATATTGCAGATCAAAATACATATTACAAGAAAGCATTAACAGGACAGTTGGGTTGTGGATGCGTTTCACGTTCCCTCTACTGCATTTGTGAAAAAGACAGTTTCGAGAAGAAGCAAAGCCAAGCTTTACAGAAATATCAGATTCACTTCATTCTTCTTTTACTGTATTGAGACCAAGATATATATACTCCTAAATACTCTACTACAAGTCTACAACTAAGTGGAATATACACCGATCACCCTCTATATACAATGTCCATCACATTCTCTGCTTTACGAGAATGTGATGGACATTAACACTATTTTGAAGTCCAATTGCAGTTTGCTTGATAAACTGATTTTCGAATATACTGTTCTGCCGCATTATATGTATCGTATAAATTTAAATTTTCTTACATTCTTCGTGAAATTGATAGTGGTAACGGGCAAAAAAAAAAAAAATTGTTTATTCTCGACATTGACAATGTTGGCCTGCCTGCTATGGAATTCAACATTTCAAATGCGCCAGCGAAGGGCAAGAGTCTTGTAAAAGATTCTCAAATACGTGATATATAGTCCTGCCAAAGCTGTTCTAATTTGCTCATTTTGAGGAGATATACACTCGTAACTGTAAAAACTGACAAACCTTGCCGACAGCAATTCTTGAACCGTAGAATGGCTGGACCCCTTCAGGAAATGTGGGCCATCCCAATATCTGAAACATGAATTTGTCCATTCATTCGTTATATAATATCTAAACATCATGCCAGTTTGTGAATAAGGACAATTGGATGAGCTGCGGATGCGTTTCGCGTCCCTCTTCAAGAAGAAGCAAAGCAAAAGCTCGATAGAGAAATCACCTTTATTCATCAACTAAGTGGATATACAACAGTCACCTTGTATATACAATACCCGTCAAATTCTCTGCTTTACAATAACTACGTGCATTGAGGAAGACCTCTGTAATTACATGTTCATCTTGCCTGTTGCTGCGACATTTGGTAATATAACTGCTGGGATGGCAATGAATGAACTAAGCTCATATTAGAAAACCCACAGAGGCTTCAGCTTGCTTGGCAGTTTGAATCAAGAGAGTCAACGACATTATAGTAGAGGGAGGATTGCCTGCCGTCAAACTTGGAAATTACTTGCTGAGCCGATAAACCACAGTAACGTTGCCCAAGCCGAGCAATGCAGATGTCGATGATTTTCTTGAACATTGAATCGCCTTGGATGAGTGGCTGCTCAACAAACTCTTCTAGTGGCATCCACTGAGTCACGATATCAATATAAATTCTCCAATTAGGCAGTAACACTATGTTGAAGTCCCATAGCAGTTTGCTTGATAAACAAATTTTAGAGAAACGAAGTGAAAAACCCTGGTTCTTTGTTCCACGGTCAAGTAGGTACCCACCTTGGCTGCTTCAATCTCAAAATCATCAACAACGATCCGGGTCGATAGGGGTTTTAGCATGCAGATAAAGAACAAGTCTGACTTTTGAAAGGCCACATTGTGAACATGCCTGAAAATAGAGTCAATTTGGAAAGACTGTCAGGAGTCTTGCTTGACAAGACAAAGCGGAAACGAGATATCCATTCAGCTTCGAGATTAATTTCAAGAGGACAATTTCTTTTTGTCATGGCGCTATGCATTCTTATAAGAAAGGCTGAGAGGTCATAGCCTGGTAAAATCCTGATTTGAAATTTCTCGTTTGGTTTAATGTCAACTTTGACAGGTGAAACACAACCATACTTGATTGTCGTTCGTAGTAATCTTAATAAAAATAAATCTAACTCATTCCTTCCATATGAACATAGTCCAGTGCCACATGATATAAATTGAAAGTTTCACCGAGACAGTTTTTAGCATAATATTTAGACCAGAAGCAAACAGGCAAGGCACCGATACTGTTACCTGAATGCTATCACTTCCATAAACTCTGTATCAATCTGCAGAGAGAAAGAACTTAAGAATGATTAAACTAGAACTGATTTATTCAGAACTCTTTTGTACAGATTTTTTTTTCTTGTAGACTACATGGATTTTAGACGATAATACTTTTTGCCTAGACAAGTCTTACCCCTGTTTCCTCATTGACTTCTCTGACAGCACCAGCAAAAATCTCCTCCGACTGATTGGAAAAGATAAAATATACAGAATGAATAAGAAAAGCACGTTCTTACAATCATCTGCTAACTTTAATTTCAACATTACACGTGACACTCTTCAAATTAAAAGCTCTACCTCAAGAATAAATCCAGTCGGTAACTTCCAGAGGCCGTGGCATGTTGGAGGACAGTACCTCTCTTGCACTACGAGAACCTACAGCAAGTTTGTTTCTCTCTGTTATTGATCACGATAGTAAAATTAGATATTGACACGTCTAGCTGATATAAGAACTATTAAAAGCTCCCACAACATCAAACTCTTTGATACCATCACAATTTATCAGTACTCAACAAAACAATTTTCGCATTGTGGCAACTTATATTTGGCTCTGTAACTTCAAATCTCCAATTACTTTTCTAAGACATGAGCTAATTCTCTTGGATTAGTGAGACACCTAAGTAGATAAGGTATAAAAGCCAATGGAGAAGGTGTTTACCAATTTCAAGCGAAAAAGACAAGCAGGTCACTTTGCACTTACAGCGAATTACTGTGATAATCCAACTCACCTCATTTTTGTCATTGACAACAAAACCTCCAACTCCTACTTGATGAGAAGCATTAGCAGGAAGTAAGCAAGGCCCATCGGGAATCCAGTATGTCAGCATGACATATCCTCTTTCAGCATGATGATATTGAAAACCTTCCTACATTATTGAAGTAAATTGACTAAACTAATAATCGGCTCACTCTGTGAGTTTCTTTTATGGTAGAGAATTCTATATTTTCGTCTCAACCACCAACCATGAAAATAGCATAGGTAACTCGTCACTTCATTGTTTTGTCATCAGATACTTGAGGACAAGAGGAGTACCTTAACAGCTATGGGAACAAACTCAGACAACTCCGACGGTAACTTAAGCCAAATACCCTTCTTTCCCTGTAATTAATACGAAGTAAGGAATATAAGTGCTATTATTAAAAAGGAGATATTGGTCAGGACAGAGAAATCTGAATGCCTTTTGAAAGGAAATGGCATGGAATTTACTCACATCGAATTACTAACACGTTTGAAAATTTACCATCACCTAGAAACAATTAGCAATCATAAATATTCATAAATTCGGTTTGTGGATCAGTACAACTTGCTTCCATTTGAGGTCATTATTAGCCAAAAAAGTTGAATCTAGATAGTAAAGTTCTTAAGATTATAGCTTGTCCCATCCTTCTTTTAAACTAACACAGCTCAAGCACATTTCAATCACCTCGCTCCTAATCTGCATGTAAAGTGTCATTTTCTTCTGTATAACTCACGACTCCCTCAATGAAGCATCATATGTGTCTAGCGGCCATTTCAGCAAGTTAAAAACATACCTCTATTTTCCATTGACGAAGGGACAAACGAAGCATCGAGGCAAATAGATTTGCTTCAGCTGGTAATTTATCTGGATCAACGACAACTCCATCATACTCATCACCATAGGCATCAAGTACTCTCAACTCGCAGGAATGAGGACTAGAAGCAGGTTTTACTCCGTTGATGTGAATTGAATAAGTTTCTGTGGAAAGTTTATCCTGAGCAATTGAACCTACAGCTCTGACTGACAGATGCATATCCCTTGACGTCCTTGAATAAGAAGCCATAGCTAAAGCACCTGAAAATGAACATTGCAAAGAAAATATGACAAGCCACAACCTTGGCCAAGCCAAATCCTTTGTTAGGAAAAAATAGTGTGACTGAATTTCAAACTTCAAAAAAGAAGACTCTTTAGAAAGAATGGTGGTCGGTAGCTCCTTGTATGGCCGAGGGTACTAAGACAAAATGCATAGTACTTCATTTAACATTTATCATAAATATTCAACTAAACCAGCACAGATATGACATCTATTCTCACTCTTAGGTTCAAAAAGGGCGGATTCATACCCACAAAGGATTCGTATATCCCATTGTTGCATCCCTTCATCATCTCCATTCATGTCGGATAAGAAAAGATTGCTAACTCATCATGAACTTCTAAATTGTCAAATACCCATGATTCCAGAAACTACCAATGTAATCCCAAGTACATCCGGCAAAAGAAACATTCAATTCGTGAGGCAACATGAAGAGTAAATGAGACAAGTTTCCAATCATATCCCCAGTAAACTTATGCTGAAAGAGCACCATTTTATAAAAATGCTTCCCATGGGCAAGAAAAGCATTACCTCCGCAGCAAGAAGCCTGTAAGTTTGAGAACGCGCGTGACAATGATCTTTTTCTCATGTGGGTAGCCTCTGAAGCAAACAGAGACTTTGCCTCCAACAGTTTCAGCTCCATAATAACCAGCTCGCAAATGTCACCCCCACCCACCTCACTCTTTTGACACTTATCACCACCACCACCACCACCCCACCCCAAAACACCAATCTCTCCTTATATACTACCTTATTTCAAAGGAACAATGGAGCTGTCCTAAAAATCTAGAGATTCCGGAACAAGGTTGACAAACAGGACCAAAACAAGGGAGCCTTGGAAGGGACGCCAATCGGTATAAACTAAGAGAAAACTGGGTAAGGCATCACCCAGTGAAAGACTGCGACTCAAGAGAAACCGCAAAGGACTCTGGCGATATGGGCAAGCGTATGAGAAGCTCTGAAAAATCTGGATGGTGCAAATATCACTATCCCCAAGCAAAGATTCACGTTTGTCGTTCGTGGCCATTTTGACGAACGTGTGGTGGATAATGGGTGGCGTCCGACGAGGACAAGGAATGGTGGGAACCAACGTGTTTTCCGCGCGGGGAAAAAAATGCAAAGAGGGAGGAAAAGATCTTTCCATTTCTCCCGTGCCCGGCACGTGTATCAAGCAAATCGCATGGGAGGGTAACAATCCAAAAGATAGAAGTGAAAGACCCAACAAAAGGGGTGGTCAAAGAGCAATGATTAGGAACGTAATTTTCACCCTGGCTCTCAATGTTGCCTAGAATTGGACCACGTTCTATAACTAAAAGGACTATATTGAGATTTCATACAAAAATTAAAACTCAATTGACAAAATTGAAGAGTCGTTCAATAAGCATGATGATTGGATAATTTTTCTCAGATAAAATGTGATGTAATTTTTTTATAATTTTCCAATAGATTAAAGAAATCTTGAGAAAATTAAAGTCTTATCATTTTCTTCATCGCCCCTAATTGGTGGGAGGTTCTTCCAATCATATTTTTAATTAGTAAGTTAAAATTTTTTGATATCACCCATATATAAATTAAGAATGAGCGATGTTCATATCCGAAATATCTGCATTGTATAGGAAATATGGCCCAAAAATGAATTATCTTACCTCTCCAAATTCTCAGCAATCTATAAATTTTCGATAATAATAAAATTTCATGCCATGACATTATTATTATTGTTGTAGTTATTATTATTATTATTATTATTATTATTATTATTATTATTGTGGGATTATAAAATATTAGTTTTGGACTCAAGATGAGAGAGTTGTCATTTCCTCAAAATATCAAATAATCAATCAAATCGTCTGGACAAGCTCCTCCTCCTGCGCGTGCGCGGGGGGCGATCGCTGCCAATTGACTTTTCTGCGGACAGCAATTAAAGCACGTGACTAGTAGGAAGGGAACACGTGGACGAACGAAAAGGGACGGGACACGAGCCGTGTTCTAAGACTAGGGCTATGATCATCCAACGGCGATCCCCCCATCGGGACTTGAAGTACCGCTGGATCTTACGGCGGATGGAAAGTTAGGTGTAGGCTCACCTGGAGCCGGTGCACCTAATCTTTTTCTCTCCTTTTGCCCGATGCGTGCTTGAAGTTCCATCGTTCACGGGAATGGATAGTCCTATGCGACCGGACAAGCCTCCCGGCTCGAGACCAAGAACGCGATGGTGAGACGGACCCGACTCAATTAATGTCGATTTGATTCGATTTGAGTAGTTTGAAATCGATGATGATCGACAAGCTTTCGATTTTTTTAATGAAAATTGGTTTTTAAACTCAAATATCACGAGCGAGCGAAATTTCGATACAAGCTCGATAGAAAATTATTACAGTGTAGAGTTACGGATGTATATCAATTACAGCTTCATCGAAGGCCATTTTCGATATTAATTTCTGAGAATCGTTCCAACATAGCTAGAGACTTCTAATCACCAACCATGTCTCAAGCCTTGTCTTGAGCAATTACACTCAAAAGAAAGGATGATATGAAGTTTTGTGTTTCAATTTACACGAAAAAGACCGTAAGGATCAACCTGTGAAAAGCAAGTAACCCATCGAAAGTTATCATCCAAGCTGTGAAACTAAGTTTTGGCAACTTCGAGCAAACCAAAACCAATCGATTCCAATCTACCTTAGGCCTCTTTTAAATCCCCAAAAGTGGACTCCTCAAAAATGGAAACCCCAAGACTTTGAGATAATGAAGATCAACATTGATGGCTCTTTTGTAGCCAATTCGACGAGAAGAGCCATAGCATGTGTCGATCGAGACTCATACGTATAATTGGTAGATAGCTTTGCAAAGTTGGTGGAAGTGAACTTAGCTGAACAAGCGGAAGCGATGGCGCTGGTGGAATCCTTACTTTTTCTCTCTCCTGATCTGAACTGAAGCTTTCCATGGAGTCTAATTGTGATGTACCGGTGGGAAGTGTTCTTGCTTCTATTTCGTTAAGTTGGGAAGCATTGGCACTTGTTAAACAAGCCAATGCACTATTGGGAACTTTGCGGGCCTCAGTTTAGCCCACTATAGGAGGGAAACTAATAAAATTGTGAACTGGATTGCCAAGGTCAAACAAACAAATTGCCTACCTTGTAATTAGGTTATGAATCCCCCTGCTTCCCCTGTTTGATTTGTTGTGCTCTGAAGCTTTAGACTTGTATTCACTAAACTGTTTTAAGTAAATGATATCGATATGTTTCCAAACAAAAAAAAAAATCCCTAAATGTGTTCCAAGCATCAACAATAGCAGGAGCCATTCGGAGATACTAGTAGAAGTCCCCGTATTTTTAGCTAGAGGATTAGGAAGAACGGAACCGTCACATAAGGCCACCCGAACAAATCTCTAATCATAGAGAAATAGGGAAAATTCCAAATAAGAATCTGAAGTGCCCTTATTTTCTCAAATAATGATCCGAAGTGAATTTTGTGTCAAATAAGGGCATTAAGAGATAATGGTTGTTTCAAATAAGAGCCTAAAGTGGTTATGATAATGTCGAATAAGAGTCTAACCTCACCGGTCATCAGCAAACTAAATATTCCAACTAGCCGGGGACGTTTTCGTCCAATTACAATTTTAATCTTAAATTATTTCTTATTCTTTTATTTTCTTTCCTTTTTCACTTTTTTTTTTTTTTGGGACTAGGACCAACGGTCACCAACAAGAGCTCTACCAACCTTTGCCAAGCAAGGCCGTCCCTTGCTTGGCGTTAGCGAGGGCCGACCTCGCCTATGGCCGCAAGGGCAACCTCCCCCAGGGCGAGGGTTGACTCAATAGTGAGTGGCACCAAGGTCAACTTGCCAACAGCCAGCACCAAGCCCTCGTTGGCCCCAAGCGAGGCTGACCCTCACCTGATCTAGTGAGGGTGGCCTCACTCATGGCCAGCGAGGGTTGGCAAGCCCTAGTCAACCCTTATCAACGATCAGCGAGAGTGGCCTTTGCCAAATCATGTGAGGACAATCCTCGCCTAGCCCTTTCCGACCACCGACAAAAGAGAAAGCAAAACTAGAAAAAGGAAACAAAAAAAAAAAAGGAAAAAATTCAACACAATATAAATGACTAAAATACCCTTGATTAGCCAAAAAGTCAAACCCTTTTTGAAACAAACATAATCACTTGAGACCCTTATTTGAAACAAAATTTATTTTAAACTCTTATTTGAGAAAATGATGACACTTTAAACTCTTGTTTGAAATAAAGTCTACTTTATATTTTTATTTGAAAAAAATAAATGTATTTTAGGCCCTTATTTAGAATTTTCCGAAGAGAAATATAAGCAATCCTCTTGCCAGTATTTTTCTTCTATACATATCCGCAGTTGCTGGCTAGCAGCAGTAGCGAAGCAGGCTATATCCATGGATCAAGACGATTGTGGTCTCATTGAGTGAAAAATTGGGCCTTAAGGCAGTTTCAAGGCCCTCGAAATTGGATTGGGGCCTATACTAGCCACCTCCCTCCAACCCCACTTTTCCAAATTTTGCATTGGCACCGTAGCATTTGACTTCCAACTGCAACATATATTTGTTGGACCCGCTTTTCTGTGGCCAATCAATTGTTCATTTTCTTTTGATGGTGACCAGTCAACGGCATTGAGATGACCCTCGACTTGCTTTGTCGCTACCTATCCAATGAGCTAAATCGCACGGTAAAATGATATACACACGTCTCACGTAAAAGCTTAATTTCACTGCCCAGAAAAAAAAAAAAAGTTTATCCGTTATTTAAGATGGTTTGCTGAGGAGGAAAAGGAAATGAATAGTACAAGCCTGTTACAAAGTGGTCAACTGTATGAAACCCAGTATATATCGACTAAGCACACTAATTAAAAATCCACAATCTCGTGATGAATTTTCAATAGGGTGTTTTCTTTAATCAATCCTCTTTCATCAATCAAAGTTGATCGTCCATCTTAATAAATTGCTTTACGGTATATCTCAAACTTTATCAATTTCAAATTTAATTAAGTAGAAAGGACCAATAACTTGACCATCCTACCTTTCAAGAAAACATTATACTCTACTGTATATTGCGTGCATATAATTACTACATGAACTTTTTTTTTTCTTTTTCTTTTTTCTTTTTTTGCTATAAGCTACTACATGAACATTGTGGATGGTCATTTGATCTCTCTATCCATCGACAATCATGAGTTGGGTCTTTGTGTTAAAGTAGTAGTCAATGGTCATACAGTAACACATGGCAGCCATGTTATGGGATTTGTATGACTTTCAGCGGCTAAATGGTCAGACACACGTGCTTAAAACAGCCAAAAACGACGTCCATTTCAAGGAATTAAATAACATTGAACATCTATGCGGTCCAATAACGATATTCGGACGACAATTTGAAGCAAAGACATATGAGAAAAAGACCGGAAAAAACAACGTTATCGCCGGCGTACGTCATCCCATGCAGAACGAGAACGACAATTTGACTTTGACTGGTTATAGTGATCAATGTGTCAGAGCCCGAAAATGAATAAACTACTTCATCGAACTATCAACGTTGATATCGCGGCGCACCTGGAATATGATAGCTGGAGGCGGTATCGGAGTAGGTTTTTTACTCTGTACGTCGTTTCTATTTTCAACGGTGATGGGAAGGTCATTTCAGACATGTTCACACTTTTTTAACGTTGGTTTTTGAAGAGATCGAAGCGGCCAAGAGGTCATCTGAATTCTTCAACAGATGTAAATAGTGGTAACATATTATATTCTGCAGGCATATTATAAGGAAAAGGTCGAGGGCCCTTCGCTAAAGAAAGGGCTCCAGTTTGAAAAAAATACAGAAAGAACCCAAAAAGGCATGGTTTTCTTTAATCAGCCAGAAGACCCAAGGATAAACATTTCTGGTCCGAAAGTCATACATTGCTGCACACAAATAATTCACGTATGCCCACCTAGAGTGAGGTAAGGACACGATTCTGTGGCTTTCGCGTGGAATAAGTCAGTTAAAGATAAAGCTCGCGAAGACTAGCTCTACCATTTCTTTTGACTATCTCTCCCAGATAGGACACACACAATTAATGCCTCCCTTGCACATGCGACTTTGACCTAGCTCAGTTCGTTGAAGAAACTTTCTTTGCATTCTTGATCCATTGGCATAGCCTAGAACAAGTAAATAAAAGAACAATTTAAAAATAGAAAGCATTAATATCACAAAAAATCTCAAACTGATATAACAAATTTACTTTCCGTCAGTTTTCATTAAATTTTATCATCAAATTGCTAAACTGGATAACATGTAACAATTGATGGTTTTGGGTTTCATCTTTCGTTTGTCATAGGTGTACTAATTTCTGATTTTTTGTGACATTAATCTAATTTAAAGAAAACTAACATAAGATAAAGTTGTCGTAAATGTATCAGTTTTGGATTACTAGCGAGGTTTTTATGGTCAAAAAAATAATTTTAAATAAATTTATCACAGAAATACTAATTTGGAGTTTTTCATGGTATTAACCCTAACAAAATTCACTCCTTCAGCTGGTTTTTACATCATTGCTTACAATCTCATCTCGGTGGCTACAACAAGTGGAATTGATTGTACCAAGCAAATTGACAGGAAATCACTTCATCATGTGTGCCTTCGATAGGGTAGATGGGGGTCTTCAATGTTGTAGTAGGAGTGGCCATGCACGGTGACCACGATGACCAATGCCAAGGAGTGACCTCTTGGCCATAATGATGAGCCGCTGTATGTTGTTCGGCCGCCCCAGCATGATGAAGATTGTTATCACTTAAAGAGATAGTCATCTTGAGCACAACGCAAAACTTGCATTGAAAAGACAATAGATGTATGGTAGATCTATACGATACGAGTCCAAGCATTCTTGTAGGCAAGATTGTAAAAAATAACATAAACGCCTACATCTAAAGAAAGAAAATATCTGTATAAACTATAAATCCCTATTTTTAGATGAGCTGTCAGACAATATGACCATGACTTTGGAGGCTTCAAAGATTGATTAGTTTGCATGTCCAATTTCATATGACCTCTGTATGAAATAAGGAGGAAAAAAAGAACCTTCGCAAAGTAGATAGATTGTCAGAATGAACTTCTTTAGATTTGAGGAATGGTAAACACCTAACAAATCAAACCCCCAAACCCTATTCATCTTTTAGAATTGTAGATCTAGTATTGCAGGAGTTTTACTTCACGAAGCGAGGGAAACCAAGTCGGAAGGAGATTGACTTTGAATTTTCTCACATGCCTGCCAACGAAAATAATGGGCCATCCATGTGGTAATAAAAGTGTCAATCCTTTGATTTATGGAGCACGGCGACATTCAAACCATAGGTGCATCTTTCCAGTCAACGTAATGATTAGCGTGAAGAAGCAAGTAAGCATCGTTTTACACGCCATTTTTTAAGTTTCTCCAAAGAGTCATTAAGAGGAGCATGAGTATATTTCTGCATTCATCAAACAGTAGATAAAATATAAAACAGTAGATAAAATATAATAAAATCTCTGAATTTTATATCAAATCGATCCAGTTATATCCTGACTAGAAATTTAAACAACTAAACGCAGTCCAAGTGATTATTTATTGTGTTCTTTTGTGCATCCCATATATGCCTAGATTTGTTCCATGGAAGGGACTGATGGAGCAAACCTTCTTTATTTCCTTTATCTTTTATCTTTCTTTACATCAACGATGCATCAATTTATATCGGGAAGTGCTAAGTTTAGATGTTTCAACTTTAGTGACTATGATATGTTTATGTATGATATATTTAGTGATGTGTATTATTGAGAATGATGCAAGGAATAAGGATATATTCACAAAAGGTTGTAAAAATATAAGTCTATACAAGGGATAGGGATGTTCTTTTTTTTTTTCTTTTTTTCTTTTTTTTGGTCAGAAAGATGTTTCAACTTTAGTAACACCTAATAGTGTCAGCTCTACTTCATTGATAATAAAGGCTGCTCTTATATAATTTGGTTTCATTGGATCTAAAGAGATTTTCAGACAAATCGGATATCGATTTGATCAAGAATTTAAGCTAACCCGAACAGGATAAACCTCCCAATTTGTTTGATTCCGATTACATTTGATATTGCAATTATTTGATCAAAAGTTGAGGCTTCTTTTTACAAAACCAATTATTGATAAAACCAGGATTTGGCATTTGGTTCAATTTGGTTCGATCCAGATAATCGGTCTTTCCATATTTCCCGAACGTTTCAATCAATCATTCATCTTCATTTTGGCCAAAAGATTGTCATTTGCTACGCAAAACATTCACCTCGAAGTGATCATTCATCTCAATGATCATCTTCTCAACTCCTAATCCTAACATCACCGAACTATGCACATCGTTTCTCCAAGAAAGAAAGCGAAAAAGAAGAGACTCTTCTCAGACGACCATGAGCTGAGGAAACCCTAACGCCGGAATCGGAGATAACGGCGACAGGAGTGGAACGTAGAAGATCCCCATCGCGTCATCACAGTCCCAAGTCCCCGTCCAACTAGACGGCGTCAAAGGACCGTCCCTACACTTGCCGGCATCGGACTCCACCACCTTCTCCTTCTTCACGATGACCTCGCTCTCCTCCTCCTCCTCCTCCTCACGGAGTCGTTTCTTGTCATCGGCCGGGGCCGCCGCCGGCTTAAGCTTGCCGGCTTCGAGAGGGAAGTTGAGGACCGCCTTTGATCCACGGAGTTCGAAGGCGGCTTGGTCGTAGGCCCTTGCAGCTTCGATCGCGGTGTCAAAAGTTCCGAGCCAGACGCGCGAGCCCTTCCGGTTCGGGTCTCGGATCTCTGCCGCAAACTTCCCCCACGGCCTCCGCCGGACTCCCCTATAGTGCCTCTGTTCGTCGTGTGCTTGATTCGAACCCTTTTGAACCGTCTGATTCGCCTTGTCGAATTGCAGCAACTCGACTTTTCTCGGCAGCGTGATCTTCAGCGATGGTTTCTTGCTTGATTGCGAGGTTTTGGAAGCCGTTTTACTGATAATGACCGGCTTCGCTTCAAACTCGAAGAAAGGCTCCGTTTCGGAGCTCATCGATGAGCTCCAGTTAGCTGCCATCGGAGGAATTAGGTCGAGCTTTTGAGGTTTCGCTTCGAAACTGAAGCTCTCGCTCTGGTTTTCCTCGAAAGCGATCGAGCTGACATCGAACTCGAAGAGATCTTCATGTGGGAGGCAATCGAAGTGGGAGAAGGAGACGGAGGAGTGAGATTCGGAGCGAGAGGGTTCGATTGCGGGTTCGAAAGCGATGGAGTCGGAGGATGAGGAGGTGGCGGTGGTCGCGAGGTCAGCCATGAAGGCAGCTCCGATCGGGGAGGACTCGCCGAGGAGGTGTTGCTCGATGAGCTGAAGCCTCGCGGACAATCGAGGGCTCGATGATGTCGCCATTTCTGAAGGAGCTTGGGGCAGATTGAGCTTTGAGAGAGTGGGCTAGAGAGAGAGAGAGAGACAGAGAGAGAGCAGAGCAGAGAAGAGGGATGGTGGATGGTGGATGAGGGTGGAGGAAAGAGTGGAGATGGGTATTTATAGTAGGGAGAAAATAGAGGGTGGGGAGGGTTGAATTCAAACTTTGGAGGAGCTTTCGTTTTGTGGTTCCTACGCTTCTCCTCCTTCTTCCTCTCTCCTTCTTATCCTCTCTCTCTCTCTCTCTCTCTCTCTCTCCGTTGGATCAACTCGTTGTTTGAAAGTCAAAGGGGCCCTCAACGGCGACGATCGTTTTAGCAGCTGACGTTCGCCCAGGTTTCCGTTACATTCATAGAAAGAACGATCTGCGGTCACTTTCTTTTTTCTTCCTCAAGTGGATGTAATCAGGAGCCCTACAACGGTTTACGATCATATATTATTTTTCATTTATCCAGGAAGGAAAAGAAATGAAGAATTTATGGCTCGTTTTTATAACCAGCAAATGGGTAAAAAAAAAGTACTTCATCATGCCCTAAAACGCTGTAGATGAGTGTTTGCCATGTGGTGGTAAGAGAAGTGGCCATGCTTGGTGGCCTCGAGGGCCTCGGCAACGAATGCTAAGAAGTGACCTCCCGGCCATAAGGAAGCACCGCCACTGATCGTTCGGCGGCGTGGTGATAATTGCTATGACCCAAGAGATCATCATTTTGAGCATCGCTCAAAATTGCACTGAAAAAATAATGGGTATGGGTTAAGTTTGTTTCACCAAAAATTTCATGATAAAGGAATATATTTTTCATGTAACTAATTTTTAAAGAAATTTATTATTTATTATTTTTTTATAGTTTAGGAAAATTTCCCCTTTCATTTCATGAAAAACGTTTTCCATAAATCAATTAGTTTTCCGTTGTCCAAATATTAGAAAGTCTAAAAATAATTATTTAGAAGTAGTTTTCTTCAAACAAACAGGCCAATAGTAGATCAATGCAATACGATTTCAAGCATTTTCAAAGTCAAGGCTGGAAAAAAAAGTAGCATATATGCATGCATCTAAGAAAGGGAAATATTTGTTTAAATTATAAATGTCTATTTGTATATGAGCCGTCAAACTATATGACCATGAGTTTGGTGGTTTCAAAGGTTACAAGTTGTCAACATATGCTGACAACACAACAATCATGGGCCTCCTTATAATGAGAAGGCTGAATCTACTTTGACTTAGTATTACACATGTTTCCCATACTGCATAGAGTAAAATAAAAAAAAAAATTATTAAGAGTCATGAAAGAGATGTTTGGAGCATGCAGCAAAAACATGACATCTTCATTTGGGGAGATCATCAAGAGAAAGCCCAAGCTGGAACTCGTCAACTTATTCGGAGTTGAACTCACATTTACTTAAAAACTTAAATTGATGAGTTATAAGCCAATTATTGTACATTAATTGCTACACCATGCTAACTCTTTGATGTGAAACTTGTCTATCACAATTCACACATGCAACTCAACAATCACCCTTGCATGTATGAGCTTAGTGTAAAGTATATTCTCCCTTATCCGAGTATCCTTCTACATTAAGACATCTTAACTTGATTCTCTCATCGACACCCAACTTTTTCTCTGTTCTCTTTCTCCAAACTAAACCATCAAGTATGCTATTGGGTCTGTGTTGCTTTACTGCTCGGAAACCGCATTTGTCACCAAATTCCTTCTTTGAAATATTCACCAAACACCATAAACGATTAGGGCCTCACTAATCTATCATCAACTCGTATACCATTTGTTGGGAGCGTGCAGTAAAAACCTAATATCTTCATCCATTAAAATCGTCAAAAGAATACTCAATTTTGAACCCATTAATACATCTAATTCAACCCAACTTTACTTAATAACTTATGCTAGCAAGTTTTGGATCAATTAAAATATATTAACTACTCCACACCGTATCGATTCTCCGATATAAGACTTCTCTAACACAACTCATATGTGCAACTTAACAAGTTTAGCTTGGGCATCCAGTCCCTCAATGAGACATAAAGAACACTTTAGTGTAACAACTAGTTTCGGCTTGTCGTGACCTCATAGGAGAATGGCATCAACCCTGGACTAGCTTGTGCCTAAGAGGCAATCCCTGCATTAAAAAATCCTCTAAGATGGTACTTACTCCACCCCAAGACTCCTAAAACAAACACCCTAACGCCACTCTTATGAACAAGTTATATCATCCTTTTGCATTACTCACTCTTTACCTCAATAATACAAAACTTCACTTTTCAGCTGACAAGGATATGGGAGAATTCGCTATGACATTTTTTCCCACCCAATTTCACAATGCCCTTATTGCGGCTACTTTGTCACTTCCTTGTGTTTTACAACCATCAATACCACTCTCTCGAGACTTACATGAATAGCAACACTCGCCAAAACAGAACAATCCGCGCCACTATACTAGTAGCTTACCTCAATCAAAGTTATTTACGAAACCTCAAGTCACTTGTACTCTCCCTAATAAGTGTAGCATCCTCAGCCAACTATGCTCCCTCGGTAGCTTGCCCACTAGGCTTCTCATGATCTCAACGGACTTGTTGGAAACCTTCTCTTGAGATTCACCCATGCTCTAGGAACATTTTCCCAATTTGGTAAGCAATTTGGTTCATTTCTTCCCCTCTTCCTTGCCATCCTCGAAGCTAGACAAGAGCTGCACCTTGTCTAAGCCCTCTTAACCACGACGATCACTTCCCTCCCCCAAAGGATCGAGTGGACTACAGGCTTTCCCCAAATCACCCATTTGCTTAAGGGATCTCGCTTTGATACAATTTGTCACGAGCCGACAAATTTTTGGCCGTGGAGTAGCCTATTCGGCGCCTGGTGAGCCAAGAACACTGGGCCAACTTTCCTTCTAAAGATTATACCTAAGTTCAGTATGACAAATCGCATCCTCATATCGGATTGTTCCACATCTAGTTTAGCTTAGGCATCTAGTCTCTCAAGCAAGACATACATTATATTTCGGTACTAACAATTTTCATATGAAACATTCAACAATTTTTATTTGTTGAGAACATATAGGTTTATTTTTTATAATCTACGGTATAGGTACTACATGTGCTTTTGATTATCATAAATGAACTTCTTAAATTAGATAGTATATCATAAATGAACTTCTTCAATACCCTATTGCTGGAGTCATGCTCCATAAAGCAATACTCACGCATGGATGCCCAAGCGAAGTAAACCAAGTTGAGAAGAGACCGATTTGAGTCCGGACCGTTTGCAAGGACCTTCGTGGCTGTCATTGAATTTTCACATGCGTGAAACATCGACGTGGTGAGAAGAAAGTCAATGTTTTGATAATCAAGGTATAATGACATTCAAACCACATGTACATCTTTCGAGTCAAGATAATCATTTGGGTAAAGATCAAGTAAGCATTGCTTTCAAGTCATCATAAGTTCTTGAGACAGTTATTAAGGTTCATTTGTTTAATGAAAAATCCATGTTTTGGAGAACATTTTTTCAGAAAAGAATGCTACTATTGCTTACAAAAATGAATGAATGAAAAATATTTTCATCATCCATCATCCATGAAAATGTTTAAGTATAAATCGTTGTCGATGATGAAAATATTTTTTTGTTGGCTAACTATTCTCAACAATATAACCAATTATTTTTATTTTCAAATCATTTATTTTTCGTGAAATAAACACATAGCGAGAATTGCTTGGTTAGTAAATCTCATATGTCATAAAAGTGGTATTTGGTATGGTCCTTTGTGCATCCTATATACGACTAGATATGCTCCACGGAAGGGATTGACCGAGCAAGTTTTTTTCACTTCCTTCACCTTTTCTCTTTCTTTGACTAGACAGTGCATTTATTTATGTCGGGAATTATTAAGTTGGCATGTTTCAACTTTATTAATCATATGCATGAGGAAAGCCTGTGATATATTTATGTATGATATAATTAGTGACTCCTATTATGAAGAGAAATACGAGGGGTAAAGAAATATCTACAGAAGCTTTGTGTGTATTTGTCGCTGCGATACGCGGTCGCCATGGCCTTTCCATAATGCGAACACTACAATGTTTGGTTGGATTTAGTTCAATCCCGATAATCAATTTTCCATTTTTAACGAGTGTTTCGATGGATCCTTCATTTTAGCCAAAAGATTGTCATTCGCCATGCCATACATGCACCTCAAAGTGATCATTCATCTCAAAAAACCATCTTCTGAGCACCTAGTCCTAACATCACCAAACTATGCACACAGTTGCTCCAAAACAAAGAAGACACTTCTCATTTGACCATGAGCTGCGGGAACCCTAACGTCGGAATCGGAGATAACGGCGGCAGCAGAGGAACGTCAAAGATCCCCATCGCGACATCACATTCCCAGGTCCCCTCCCAACAAGACGGCGTCAAGGGAGCGTCCCTCCACTTCCCGACGTCAGACTCCACCACCTTCTCCTTCTTCACGATGACCTCGCTCTCCTCCTCCTTCTCCTCGCGGGGTCGTTTCTTGCCATCGGCCGGGGCCACCAGCGGCCCGGGCTTGCCGGCCTCGAGAGGGAAGTTGAGGATCGCCTTTGATCCGCGGAGCTGGAAGGCAGCTTGGTCGTAGGCCCTCGCAGCTTCGATCGCGGTGTCAAAAGTTCCTAGCCAGACGCGCGAGCCCTTCCGGTTGGGGTCTCGGATTTCCGCCGCGAACTTCCCCCAAGGCCTCCGCCGGACTCCTCTATAGTGCCTCTGTTCGTCGCGTGCTTGATTCGAACCCTTTTGAGCCGTCTGATTCGCCTTGGAGAATTGCAGCAACTCGACTTTTCTCGGCAGCGCGATCTTCAGCGATGGCTTCTTGCTTGATTGCGAGGTTTTCGAGGCCGTTTCACGGATAATTACCGGCTTCGCTTCAAACTCGAAGAACGACTCCGTTTCGGAGCTCATCCATGAGCTCGAACTCGTCTCCACCGAAGGGATAAGGTCGAGCTTTTGAGGTTTCGCTTCGAAACTGAAGCTCTGGCTCTGGTTTTGCTCGAAGGCAAGCGAGCTGACATCGAACTCGAAGAGATCTTCATTTGGGAGGCAATCGAAGTCGGAGAAGGAGACGGAGGAGAGAGATTCGGAGCGAGTAGGTTCGACTGCGGGTTCGAAAGAGATGGAGTAGGAGGATGGGGCGGGGGCGAGATGAGCCGGGAAGGCGGCGTCGATGGGGGAGAATTCGCCGAGGAGGTGTTGCTCGATGAGCTGAAGCCTCGTCGACACTTCGGTGATCGATGACGTCGCCATTTCTGAAGGAGCTCGGGGCAGATTGAGCTTTTGAGTGAGTGGGCGAGAGAGAGAGAGAGAGAGAGAGAGAGAGAAGAGAGGGATGATAGATGCCGGATGAGAGTGGAAGAGAGAGTAGAAATGAGTATTTATAGAGGGAGGGAGGGAGAGGGAGGGGTTGAATTCAGACAGGGGAGGAGCCTTTCTTGAGTGGTTCCTGCGCTTCTCCTTCTTCTTCCTCTCTCCTTCTTATCCCGTCTCTCTCTCGCCCTTTGATGTATTCTTGCCGTTGGATCAACTCATTTGTTTGAAAGTCAAAGGGACCCTCAACGGCGACGATCGCTATTGCAGTAAACGCCCCAGCCCCGGTCTTTTTGTCGTGTACTGTGCATCTTTTGAGAGAGAGCAATTGCGGTCGTGTTTTCTTCCTTCGCGGAGTTGACAATTTAAGAGCCTTTTTTTTTTTTTTTTTTTTTTTTTGTTTCGGTCCGCTCCTTTGTGACGGTGGTAATGCGTTCGACGATTTAAAGCAACGCAAGTTGCGTCGCCTGAGGGTTCTGACTTCTGATCTGGAGCAAAATGATTACCGATTAGAAATCGCTCGACCTATTATGGAAAATCATCTCACGAACGTGCTTGAAAATACCAAATGACAATATGTCGACCGCGAATTTCGACTGTCCATTTAATGTTGGAGTTTGTTAAGTCGTCAGACAAGTGTCGCTCTTACTTACATTCGAATAATACATGTACCTATGGGACCTCTAGTGTGTGGTACGCAGTTTGACACGTATCT
This sequence comes from Eucalyptus tenuipes, assembly GCA_014182365.1. Classification (NCBI taxonomy): domain Eukaryota; kingdom Viridiplantae; phylum Streptophyta; class Magnoliopsida; order Myrtales; family Myrtaceae; genus Eucalyptus; species Eucalyptus tenuipes. The sequence continues at coordinate 3,584,305 of CM024541.1, read as the reverse complement.
AGTTGCCAACGTCTTTTAAAGTCGACAAAAGCTAGGGGGACAAACTTTGGTTATTTCAAGTATTAAGATGACTCGGTTTGCACGAATCAAGTTAATTAGTTACGGATTATGGTCGTATAGCTAAGTTAATATATGAATGCGTGTAATATAAAGATTATCATTAGATTTATCGTCAACGTAGGAAAAATCTTTACACGTTCATTATCGGACGAATGACAAGGGTTTTTGAACTGATACAACCATTCAATGATGAACGTGTAGCTTGTTCATTACATAAAACATCTGATAAAAAAAAAATCTCGAAAACGACGAAAACTTATCGAGGTTCTAGAAATACTTGGTTATGAAAAAGTAAGATATTCACATGCGTGTATGCCCGTATGCGTACGTCAACGGTGGATAAAAGAAAGACAAGTCCACGATGAAAGGGGCAAAAATGAGAAAGAAAAAGGGATGCGATGCCTGCATTGTTGATGGGGAAAGGTCCATGATTTGGTCACGGATCCAAAGTAGTTTCGACTCACAAGGCACGTTATCTCCATCTCTTTCAAGACTTTCTATATCTTTCTTTATTTCTTCTAGAAACACTCTCTATCTAAGCAAGTTTCTAGACAATGCGTGGTTTAATACAATTCCCACCTCCCAGGTGTACAAGATTCGGGAATTTGACGTAAGGTACAAGGAATTATAGCGCACCATCTATTCACTAAAATCACACCAAGCATCGATCTACAATGCCATCTATCTATTGGAAACCGATGTGTTTAACTAGAGTCAATACAACTGCCCCGGATTTTAGGTGGACGGCACAACAAATGGTCATCTATGGGAATTAGTTTATTGACTTCCCAAACAGTAGTACAAGAATCGTAATAAACTCCATCTCTTGTAAGACTTCCTATATCTTCCTCTATTTCTTCTAGAAGCACTTCCTGTCTAAGCAACTTTCTAGACAATGCGTTTTTTCTTACAATATCCACATCGCGGAAGTCCGAGATTCGGGAATTTGATGTGAGGTACGAGGAATTATATAGCGCATCATCTATTCACTAAAATCACATCGAGAATTGATTTACAGTGCCATCTGTCTGTCAGAAACCGATATGCTTAACTAGAGTCAACAAAACTGCCTTAGGTTTTAAGTTGATGGCACAACGAGTGAGCATCTATAGGAATTAGTTTATCGACTTCCCGAACAGTAGTACAAGAACTGTACTAAACACCCCCCCAACCCCTAATTGTACTTGCTCTCCCATGACAATTACACGTTTTGGTTCGGGCATTAGCTCATATGATCTCACTGATATCTCAACCGTGTGAGCGGACTTCGCGTGCCGAAGAAGTACCATAAAAGTCAACTTCCCTTCGGGCAAAAGCAATAGAAAGCTCAACTCGAGGGTTTCTAGCTAAGGTGGACATTTTATTGGCAACAGAGAGGGAATGCGAGAACCCCTTTTGTCAAAATGGAATATTTCAAGAGCCTCTCTCAATATGAAGCCTGCAGTATTGTATTGTTTACCGCTTTAGACCTGAGATGTCACGAAAGGGTCTTCGGTTGAATAACGGGAACAGAACAAGAACAAGCTGCGGTCTATTCCTGCTGTCATATATATATATATTAATGATTGTTTCGGTCCACGGTCTCCGACGCCGACAGCCCTCGATTATTAAAATGGCGTCGGAGGTGAGTGCTTGATTTGGTAAGCTGTCCGAAAGCATCTCGCCATCTAATCTTTTGTCCCGTTATTGATCTGACCATGTCCCGCAAAAGCAATTGAAGCGAAGGAGGCGACATTCGAGGAACGTATGATTAGGGGCTTGCACTAGTTGTTGGAGTCTAGCTAATAGGCACTTAACCGTGGGAGAAAATGAAAGGGGCGGACACGGCGCGTCTTCTTTTGTATGATGGTTATGACTTATATCTCCAAAAGGGTAAAATTCCCGAATTCGGCACGGACCCTTTTAGTCCAGCCCTTACTCATCACCCCGAAAAAGCTCGAATGAATTGCCTTTGATCAAACGAGAAAGGTGAACTTAGCGGGGTGCAGTAAATCGGCTCGGAACACCGTTTGACTGTAGCTAGACTCATCGAAATGGGTCGTTGACCTATTTCTTAACTTATATGAGTGTTAAATGAATCATACATGAGTTAATTATATTAAATAAAGGTTTAAACATGATATGATTGTTAAATGGGTCATAAATGAATTATAAACGGGTTTATAACTTATTTAGACCAAATTTACCTCTACTAATTCCTGGAAAATATAAATTTGTATTACTCTCTCTTCATGCTTTATCGCCCTTACTCAATCTCGCGTCCGCTTACTCCGTACTCTCATCTCAATTTGGGTATGATTTTTTTTTTTATAGATTATATTAAATATGAAGGTGTTTTAATAATATGGGTAGTCGGGTATAAGTCATTATATTTGTATTGCATGGAAATTGATCAAAACGGACTAAATGAATTTATTTGAATTAATCCAATCTAGACCTGACCTGACTCGACCCCACCCGATCGACAGGTGTAGCGGAAAATCAAAGAGAATCATGGTCAACCATTCCATTTTAATTTGTCAAAGCCCGACGTGTGACCTAGCTCTCTCACCTAAATTAGCTAGGGCGAAAAGGTAAGAAACGACGAATGAAAGTTGCAATTGCGGCGTCAAAATTTTCAGCACGTCCTCCACTGTGAAAGATTTTGCAGTTGAAATCTATCCGCTCAAATTACCGAAACAAGCGTGTGTTGCGATGATCTTACAGCATCGTCAAAGATTTGATTTGTTGACTGTGTAAAATTATACAGGAGGAAAAGCTCAAAGAAACCCATATTTACTGGCACGTCCTAACTAAAGTTTGACACAGCCCGAGCATCTCATATACACTAGTAACCTCTTAATATGCGCCCGATTCGAAGTCCCTCTCGCGCCACTGCGGCCGGCGGTTCCAACACTATACTGGATAAGTGTCGACACGGGGCACAAAAATTGGGCCCGAGCATAAAAGAAGCTGATAGACCAAAAACAGACCATACACTTAATCCGCAAGGTCCACTAGATAGAATGTCCAACAAGCTCATTCATAGATCATAATTATATGATAAACCGAGATAGCTCATCAATGGAATGTCTGAAGAGCTGATCAATCATGAGTTTCCATTGGATAAAGTCTAAGTGAAGGTCATGACACATGGCAATGATTGTTTGAGAGATGAAAAGAAGTGCAAGCTAGAGTCCAAGAGGTTCTGTTGATCAAGGGGTAACTATAGTTAAAGGATCGGTAACGGTTACAGATTATCTCTAGAGTAGCACACAAGTCAAGAGACAATTGGAGATTCTTGCGAAGGAAAATTAAAAGGAATGTCCTATTAAAGATACATGAGAATCAAGGTAAAGTATATGTGACACGTATCTTAGCACACGCTCAACAAAGAAAAGACGCTACAAACAAGAATCAATAGACAAAAAATCGCGAGAAGCCCATTGGATTTAGATGAAAGTCGTTTAGATTAGAATTTGCCCAAGCTTCAAATTCAAATTCGACTAAGATTTGGGTTTCCTAATTCTAGCACTTGTCCTTGATTGTAAAAACTTTCAAGTCCTACCTTGTGAGTTTTTCAACTTCCCTAGGCACTTCATCAATTTCCTTTAAAGGGTTTGTGTCCAATTTCGATCATCGAACAAATATGACATCTATGATTCAATAAAATTCCTTGCAATTATCTTATTTGTTTTCAATTTATTGTCTGCTCCTTGTATTTGGTAATATGAATTTTATAAAGTAGTTGAGGTTTCAATGCATATTAAATACTATTTACTTTTGATTTGAAGTCAAATTCTTTGTACTTAAAATGATGAGAAACGGTGCAGAAAGGCCTAAAATTAGCTTACACCCATTCTGTCAAACAAAAAAACTATTAATACCACCAAAAACCTTAAATTAGAATATCCTTGACAAATTTACTTCAAACTAATTTTTTAACCATCAAAAACTCCAAATTGATACACCTATAATCAATTTTTTTTATAATTTTCGTTAAATTGAATTAATACCATAAAAAAATCACAAAATAATACGACACACCTTTCGAGCCCACGAACGGAAGATGGATTTCGAGTCTGAAAGGTGCCAACGGCTTTTGTTATTACGGGTCTGGGAATTCCTCCTGTTCTAGAAATTCGCTAGCACTGATGCCAGCGCTATTGATGAGAAGGGAAGAAAATGTCCAATTTCAACAGTCCCTTTCAATACCTTGTCCATTTTCGACCATAAAAAAAATTCAAGAGAAAGTATTAAAGATATATCTCGACTAACCAAGTGCATATCTCTACTTTTTATATATCAAATAAATATTTGAATTATACTTTTAGAGACCAATTTACACATTTACGTCAATTATCTTTGTATTCTTTCTGATGATGCCCTCCCCAAGTTCTAAATTCTCACATCCATCGGAAACACTCAAAATCAACTATAGTCCAAACCACCTAAAGTCTAAGCAAGATGCCAAAATTAGTTTAATTTGATCTTTTCGATGTTGGGTTTTGTTTAGACGTATCTATATGGCACTTGCAAAGTTAGAGTTTAAAAATATGTGTGTGGTTATTGGGCCGAAAGTGACCGTATATTTTTGTTACTTTTCCATGAATCATCAACCATAGATAAGAAGTATATTTAACCCCCAAAAACTGTCGATATCACAAGTCTCGTGACCCTTCTCGGATCAAAAGTACGGTTCATTAATTGACAAGTGCGCCACTTCCTACTCTTGGCTCGTCTTTTGATTTCCAGTTACTTGGACTTATTAAAAATTAATTAGCAACAATGAAGCATGTTCAATTTTAAGAGTTCCTTTCACAAATTCTATGCCATCAACTAATCGATAATAAGCAGGCATAAAAAAAAAGTGTTTCCTATGAACTTGCCCATCTCAAAGAATTGGAACTTCCAATGGAATTAGGAAAAAGAAAAAAAGTTCCATCGCAACTCAACAAGTTTTCTCTAATTCTACTTTTACGGCGTAAAATAAATCAACGCTAACCACATATATTTTAGCTAAAATATATGTTGACAAATCAAGTCATGAGGGGGATCAATAAGGAGAAAAAATAATATAGGAAATTCTTCCACATGTGATTATGAATGCACAAAGATATTGCTTTATTTATATAAAGAGGATAAACTAAAAATAATGCATGTTGCATTAATTTAGTGGCTCAAAGAATCCAAATCAAACACTCGTGATCAACCAAAATTCCCTAGTTAAATAATATATAGTGGATATAATATATATTTCATTATTTTGGTTTCACATGGAGGACCGGCAAGGGGGAGTTATCCTAATTTTTCCTTTTCTTTTTTTAAGCCGCCAAAAAAAGAGAATTTTCGCAGGTGGTGTCCGCACACGTGCGGCGACTTGTTCCCAAGGGATACCCAAATGTAGAAACCGAGACCAATCAAAGTCAAAGTCAGGTTTGACCGGAGGCTGGTCAGCTTCTAAGGGTTCCACTCGGCTGACGTGGCGCTTCCCTCGTCGTCCTCGAGAGATGTGCGTTCTATATCGGACGGCACTAAATGCGCTTTGAATACTTTTCATCTTCACACAATCCGATGCATATTGTCGCTCTCCTTATCCTTTCCAATTTGACTATTATGCACATCATCAATTTTCTGAACGGCATCCCCCAAAAGAATATGAATAAGAATTTAGACATGGAAATTGAACATATACTTAAATCAGCCGATCGGATAGACTAACTATACAAATCCAACTATGTAAATATTGATTGTTTGGATTCTATTAATCAAATCTTTCATTTTTTTTTTGTCAATGAAGAATTTGTCGAATTCATAAATCGAATTTTAATAGACGATTCATTAAATATCTCATCATTGATTATCTCATTTTTTGTTCTTTTTAGTGCCCGAAGAAGGCATCACAACACATGTTTTTCATGTGTCGATCACCATATATATATATATATATATATATATATATATATAACTATATCTTTTGTCATGTTGTCTCAATTATCGCAACTAAATTATGTTAACCCGCCAGGCACTTGGTGGCAGGCAATATGGCTCACCATCAATGAGATTCAAAGGCGAAACTTCTGTAACTAATCGGACTTTTTCTTTTTCCCTAAACACGAAATAGTCAATCTAAATTTTACACATGGGTTCATGGCTAAAACGGCAAAAACAACAAGAGTATTCTCACCCAGCGATCGAATTTATTATGAAAGTTTACTATGAAACTCGTGGGCACTTTGTAGAAGGGTCACGTTAAAACTATCTGAGAAAAAGCGGACAGATCCACTCACGTGCCCAAAAATCGTCGATATGATCACATCATTTTATCTTGGGGGCAGATAGATACAGCCGGTGCTAATGAGATCACCATGAAAACGAAATGGATTGGATCGGAGCTCGCTCCATCTCCTCTTCCTCCTCTTCAAAGCACAAAATAAGGTTGAAAGGCCACAAAAGGGGGGGCCTCCGCTTCAAAAGGTGGATCTTGGGAAAACGATTCGTGTCGCTAGTGGCCACCACCAAATCCCCACCAACCCAATCAAAAAGCAACCTTTCATTTCGATCGAAGAAAAGCAAATCCCCACCGCCACTCGAACACGACGACACCGATTAAGACACTAATACCAATCTAATGCTTGGAAAAGAGGCCAAAATCAATCGCCCTCTCCTTCCTAGAAAGGGCTCAAAAAAAAAAAGGTAGGAAGCTCGCAATTTGATGGGGTGGCCCGCCACCGCATATATCTTAATGGGGCAATTCGCTTCGTAGGAAGAGTTATCCGCCAGAGAAATCATAGAGAATGCTGTTTAATGCACATGTGTCCATTAGAGCTTTAAAAAAAGGGGTTAAATTACATTATCTCGTGCGAACGATGTGACGACTGAACTCCGCTTATCAAATGATTTCATGAATGTCTATTGTATAAGATCGCTTTGCCATGATTTAACAACCATTTAAATGATGCGACATAATTTCCTCGTACTATTTGATATACTTAATATCGAATATTTCCTTGTGCGTCAAAATGAGTGATGCTCATTTTTTATTCATATTCGATGGATTGAGTTATTATATGAGTTAATCATATCTAGTAAATGAGTTATAAATAGATTAAGAACATGAATGTTAAATGGGTTCAATTTACTTAATCCTAGCTCACTTCTATAACTCTCTCTTCACTCTTTATTACCCTCACTCAATCCCATACATGCTCACTCTATGCTTTAATCTCAATTTATTTATGAGTTTTTCTACATTGAGTTATATAACTAAGTCCTTTAGCAATATGGTGGGGTCGGTCGGGTATGAATTGACTAAGGGTTGTGCGTGTACGAGCTACTAGACTTGCATTGCAATGGAATGCATCTATTCGAATCGCAGTAAAAGATAGAGATATTTATCCTGAAATCCCGAATGTCCTTCACGAGTATGAATACGGAGGGAAGTTGTTCCATGTGAATCCTCTGAATTTTCTAATGACCTCGAATTTCTTTATCGCAAGTGGACGTGCAGATGGACTCGAAGTCGCTGTGCGACAAAATAGAGGAAATTAATCCGATCGCAGCATTAAACAAAGAGCAAATTGAACAAGAAGCGATTGACCGACGACGGGCATTGAGGGCAAATGGACAAAAGAGAGGGCAAGATTTGATGATGTTATTTTAATGGCGACTAGAGCACGTTTCTATATTTCCACCCGAAGCCACTATCAGCACACGCACGGAACCTTCATGGAAACCCGAGGGGGTCCCTAGAAAATCGAAATCGAAATGATGAAAATGGCAAAACAAGACGTTGAAAAGTATGTGCACAAAGCTTCCGAAACAGGAGTCGTCAGGACAAACCAAACCACCAGGTACATGAATCTCTCCCCTCCTGTAGGGCGACCCTACCCAGGTCGGCTGTAAGCCCCCCCCTTGGGGCTTGCCCGTCAGCTCGATCTCCCCCCTGTATATATACCCACCATCTTCTTCAAACTCTTGACAATTCCCTAGCAAACTTACAACGTCCTCTCTCTCTCTCTCTCTCTCTCTCTCAAGATATTAAGTGAGTTGGCCTAAGATATTGACGTACCCAAGATTGGATTTTGAGCATTTCTAGCATCAAGAAATCCTGGGTTGGAAAGATGTATGCAGAGAGTTTCCAGGAGTCCGACCTAGCCCTTCTTGAATCCATCAGCAGGCAATTGTTGCTCGACGACTCGGAGAGTCGGCTCCTCTCGGGTTGTCCGAACGGAGCTCAGTCGTGGAGCGCCGGCCTCGGCGGTAACCCGTGCCCGTATGTGGCCGAGAACTGGGGAGGGCTCCCTCTCAGGGAAGACGACCCGGACGACGTGGTCCTTTACAGGCTCCTAAACGAGCCTGCCTACTTCGGCTCGGCCCCGTCGGGCTCGCAGGAGGCCCGCCTGCCCGGCTTCACGGCGCAGGTTTCGGTGAAGCCAGAGCCGGAGTCCTCCCCGACTTGGTCGCCGGAGTGTGTCGCGACTCGGCCACCTGTTGCGGTCCCGGCGACGGCGACGGGGAGGCACTACAGAGGAGTGAGGCAGCGGCCGTGGGGAAAGTTCGCGGCGGAGATCCGCGACCCGGCGAAGAATGGGGCCCGGGTGTGGCTCGGGACTTACGAGACGGCGGAGGGTGCGGCGCTGGCCTACGACCGAGCTGCCTACAGAATGCGCGGCTCGCGGGCCTTGCTCAATTTCCCGCTCCGGATCAATTCGGGGGAGCCCGAGCCGGTCAGGGTGACGTCGAAGCGATCGTCGCCGAAACGGCCATCGCCGGAGTCGTCGGCTTCGGCTTCATCGTCATCACTAGACAACGGCGCTGGGAAGAGGAGGAAGAAGGCGGTGGGCTCGTCGGTGGCTCCCGCGGCGGCACGCGTGGCCTCACCAGAGAATGAGACGAAGGGATTCCAAGTAGGACGACAAGTGGGAACGTCCACAAAATGGTGAACAGCTGTTGGTTAGCTTATGATTTACATCTCCTTTCCCTGTAACACAATGTGGGTCACGACAGAGAGGGAACCTTTGTGGAAATTTTTTTCTTTTTTTTTGTTTCTTTTCGGGTTGTGTGTTTTTGCCGAGGATCTTTTGTGACCATGGGAAGCCAAATAAGACACGTCTAAGATGGAAAGGGGCTTTTCCTAGAAATTCTTGGGCTGGTTGTTTCTCTTTTGTTTGGCAAGTAGGGTCTGAGCATACATACCGACCGATGCATAGTCGCTTCACAGAAAGGAATGACAGAGAAATTTCTATTCCATGATCATGAGGCCAAACGTGTATTGCGGAGTAGAAGAAAGTGATCGACAACTTAAGAGATGTGCATTCACGACGTGAGAGGATTCGAGATTTGGCATTGCTCGAGCGTGACTCTACATTGCCTCGACGCTCATTCACTTCGAATAACAGGAAAATGAACATACAATGTATTCCTTCGCTCAACAGCGACATAGACACGTGTAAGAAAAGGAGGGAATACTTTTAGAGTAGGTATTGATTTCTCTGATCAATACGAATGTGTTATGCCTACCACTGACAAGACGATGAATTAAAGTATGACTTCTATCTGATCAAAATCAATTGAGGGTCCTTCGCTCAAACTCTGGTATCATTCAAGGGCATTTGCCCTGCCCATTACTTGAATCCATCAACGACGGGATGATTATCAAAGACGTGTTAAACTTATTATACAAATATTCAGTTATAAACTTTCCAATTTTGCCAATTTAATCCTAAATCTATGACGATTTGCCAATGTAGTTTACTAATGTGGAGGACGACCGTCCTACGTGAACAACATTTGCAATTTTTTCTGAATTTTTGTGTAAATTTTGTACTCTCTTTTTCACCTTCGGCCTAGGGGTGAAAGAAAATAAAAGAAAAAAATTCATAAAAAAAAGTTACAAAATAGTCCTCATCAACTTCGGTCATGCCACGCAAGATTGTTAGCATCACATTAATGATGTCCGGCTAAAATTAGTTTGAAAAATTATATTAACAAATTGTCAAAATATTTAGACTAAATCAATCGAATTTAAAAAATTTAGAGCCAATTTGACATTCATACAAAAGATTTACTGATTTAGAATTTCTTTCGATTTTTCCCATCAACAATGTTACACCGGTCCCTTCATAAACGAGCTCCTTTCTTATATGCGTCAAGCAGATGAACGAAGCGACTGCTCCACAACTATTATTACATACGCAAGCCGACCATGACGTTCACGACGGCCAATGGCCAAAAAGCTCCGACAGGACAGCACATCGTATCGTTCCCCTGGCGGCTCCATACGAATTCTTCGAACCATGATGGGTTCACTGCTCTCAAATCGCATAGAAAAGTCTAACCATCCGTTCCCTCTCCCTTCTGTCCCCGGAAGTTTTGACTCGACTTTCTTCCGGCTTTTTGGTAATGTCAACGCGTGATTTTCATTTCCCAAGCTTCATTTCAAAAGTGACGACCCTCTTCTCTCGCATTCGCATGTCTTTCGCAATGTTCTCAGGGAAGCTACGCATTGAAAGAAACTCTCTCTAGAAATGTAATTTAACCTTGACATTCAACTTCCTAGCTATCACGCATGTCATCGTTTTTCTCCCTTTCCTTTTTGTATCATCTCATGAACTAGTACCAGTTACGTCACACAAACCCCTAAAGCATATAGCCGAATCATTTTATGTGCCGTGTAAAGTAACGATGTCATTCGAAACCGAGAAGTTCATGATGCATACCTTCCACGTAAAATGAAATGAACTCATCAAGCCATGATGAAGCATCAAAAGGAAGCTGTCTCCTACGCAAAGCAATAAGCCTACGAGTTTCAGCTGCATAACATCCGTTTCACCACTTTTGGACACAGCAGTAACATCTAAACCCAATGATTCGTTCATAGACCTAAAAGCGAACGATCCACAAGTCACAGATTACGGGCCCTCTAGTGAGTAGCAAGTTATTCTTATGGATACTTAATACGATACTCTGAAAGAACTGACATCCATCTGAGAAAGCAACGATCAGTATGTCCACAGCGAGGGTAACTTGACGAGCTCCATTATAGACATTATATGCCTCAAACCTTCTTAGAAAGAGCCATGACATTGAAGTTGAGTGAATCTGGATTTTTCTGGATCATTTCTCGGATGACATTAGCTGCATCCTGTCATGCAAAAAATTGGTTAGATAAAACTCCAATAGAATGGGTGATGATAGTAGATAACCGTTACCACCCAAAAAATAATAATAATAGTAATATAGGGTGACCAAATTGCTAGATCATTTGAGTTAAAGAACGTGAAATATCCCTATGAATCAAGTTTCTCACACCGGAAACCTACTCCTGCCCCAAAACCCCACGCCCTTACTCCCCTGGCACCACAATTACATCAGTATAGTTTCCAAGGAACCCAACAAATCCTAGATAACAGCTAAGAAAGAAAATTAGAAGATAGAGTCCAGAAAAATTGACAGTGATAATAACCTGCAATAAGCTGCTTGGTGAGGATGGACCATGTGATATAGGACTGGACTTTCTTCCATCCAGCTCAAACAGTTCACCTACATATTTGTGGAGGCAACTGATCCCATTAGATCAACAGACTTTAGTCAAGTGACTGGTACGCCTTTGTCTTCAGATGAAGAAGTTTCTTCTTGCAGAATAAAAAAGGGCGCACACAGAGAGAGAGAGAGAGAGCAGGAAGAGAAAAGAGGAAGGAAAGAGAAAGGGGGATGCTTACCATCTACACAAGTGAAGCAGATAAAATGTGCATCAACAATCTCTGATGCCTGTCAAGAATAATTAGTGGGACAGGATGAACAGTCAGTGCTCAAATTGAAAGTTAACAAGGAGAATTTAGCTCATAGCTTCAGAACAATCCTATTACCGTGGATTAGTGTAAAAGTGATCCATGACAATCTATATCTAAAGTTCATGAGGATAATAAAACCTTACCTCTGTTTCACCCGCTGTAGCAGCTACTGAGTGGGCAACTTCCATGTCTCTATCATTCTCCAGAAATGCAGCACGCTAAGGACGTAGATGGAGAAGGATGCAAAGACTATGAGTTAACCAGAGGAAACCATTGCTAAACAAATTGATGAAACTCAGTGACCACTGTGTGCTTATTCATTTGTGCGCACATGAGAGAGAGAGAGAGAGAGAGAGAGAGGCAGAGAGAGAGATATTACCTGATAAGGATCCATATTTGCAGTGGACTTGAAATACCTATCAAAATAGGATCCCTCCACTGAAAGAGAAGAAAAGGAAAAATATATGTCCAAAGGAGTTTAAATGGAGAGAGTCATCTAATTTAGAAATGTCTAATAAAAATGAATATTTATCCTCTACATAAAAAAATCTACTACTGGCAAAGTTCCCGATGAAGAGCATGGCCATCATTGCAGATATGAGATTGTATATTCCACAACATAATTCAAAATTTTGCCTCCTAGTCATGAAAAACTTAGCATGAGTTCGTAAATATGATAGCTCTAATCCATGTAAAGAAGATGTTCAAGTCCTGTCCTTTTCTTCAAAGAGCTCTGGATGACAGTAGCAGTTTTACTTTCTTTTCTTTTCCCTTCTTTTATCGTTTGTACCTGTTTTGTTCTTTTGACATTGCTAAGGCCATCTCTAAGGTTTAAATGTATCTTAGACTAGATGATTCCAACACTTGAGGGTCCTAATAGTATCATCATTCCTCCAAATTCTTAATAATTCTTCCCTAGGTCAGTGTGATTGGGGTGTGAAGTGAAAACGTAACACCAGTCAATCGTCCTACAGAAAGGACTCGTGATTCCTATGTTTACCTTCTACAGCTCTTTTAACAAGAACTTCTGAGGTTTTGGAGGATGTATGCTTCTTCACAAGCTTATCATGCACTTACAAAGAGCAGAGACAGTCCAAATAAAGGAAACTAGCGGAAACTTACCAAGCTTGATCTCTGAAGTGATGTTCCCAACAGCATGCAGAAGTCCAACTGTTCCACAAGCATTGCCCACAGTTTGTTTCATGAAATAAACTTTACTGCTACACTCTAACATCAGGATGATAAGCAGAAGTCATGACCAAAGTTTACCAAAATTTTTAAGAAGAGAGCTGAATAAATATTGTAAAATAGCTACTGAAAGCCATGGGTACTTGAAGCATTATCGCATGCCATCATAGATTAGTAATTGGCAACAGAATAAATAGAAGTAAAACACAATGGGTTTCATCCATTATTAATTTGAAAGGCATCATTGAAAGTATGTTCAAAATAAACATTATTCACTCTTCACCTGTCAATACATTTATGACATATGCATAAAAAGACGAAGAAACCCTACCTTCTTCAAACTTTCTTGCTGTTTTCTCTCTTCTTCCGACTAAAACAGAGAAAGCGTCATGTGACTCAGCATTAAGTATCTTGTCTCCCTTTATCCACAAGAAATTGACAGACATACTAAGAAGGATGGAAGCACAACGAAATCTAGGAACCTGCGCCGTGATGGGATAGAGGAACAAAACAGCAAGTACAGGCTTCGGGACCATCTCCAAGAGTTCATCATCTAACCCAAAGACGTCGAAGCACTCGACCTCGTCCTCCCGAAGACCAAGGCCCCACAAGAACTGAAAAGGAAAACAACCCAGATAGCTATCCGCATTAGAAAATTTTCTAAATAAATTAATCTACCCGTGATGCGATACCAACCAACCCAAAGACATCCATGTATGTCATTCTACACATGCACAGTGGGTGAAGCAGAAGACTGACTAAAGGTCCTTTTTTTTTCTTTTTCTTTTTTTCAGCCAATTGGCTAGAGGTAATCACAAAAAAACTACAGAATTTCAAACACACTTCACTAGTTTCACACAGGGACCAGAGCAACATAGCCAAAATCGAACAATCTGGACAGAACCCGCTTCTAGAATGGTGTCATTGCTGAATTACACGCAAAATCATCAACCAGTTTATTCATGGACCCAACAATCGGAACCACCTTCACTAATAAGCGCAATCACCTTGAACATTCACCTAAGCAATTAGGATCAGGACTGGCCCAGTCACTTCAGTAACAACAAAACTAGCCAGTCGTCCACATCACTCCACACTCATCTCCACGAAGAAACAATCATTCGCTTCGCCCAGTCGACATAATCCCCAACTAACGACCGTCGCCGCGTTCGTTTCACACGATTCATCCGCCACGAGATCAAACAAAACCAACTCTCGAACGCCCGATCGCGAATCCCCACCTTCCTTCCACCGAGGTCGAAATCGAAGCGCCGCTCGACGCCGCCGAATCGGGCGTCGCCGATTCCCGTTCCCGTCAATCCGAACTCGCGCCGGCACCGAAAAAGACAAAAAAAAAAAAAAAGAGGAGCAGCAGCAGACGCAACTTACCTGGTTCATGACATCGGGGTTAGCTTCGAGAGGAAGCCACCTCTTGCCGGATGGGCTCTCGTCTGCCGTCGCCATCGAAAGTGACCACCTGCTTCGAGCTTCTGCAACCGAGAAGTGAAAAAGGAGGCGAGAATCTCTCGATGGAGAAGGAAGGGCGCAGGGCTTTCGATTTCGATTTCGATCGCGACGGCAAATGCGAAGCGACGCGAGAGCACGGGCTTTTTTATAAATATGTTTCGGTTCGAGTTGACACGTCGCCCAGTCCCGACTCGCTCGAACCTCCTCCATCGAAATGAAGATCGATTAATTAATTAAATCTAATTCGTTTCTTTCCACCTTTAATTAAAATTCTTTGCTTTGCGAAAAATAAATGAATTGAAAAATATTTTTCTAAAAATGGTCACTCTTATTATTTTTAAAATAATTGGCCATGAAAGCGTTTTCATCATCTACAATAATTAATATCTAAGTATATTTGCGGATAATGAAATTATTTTTCTGTACTTATAAATAATATAAAAATTTATTTTCAATAATTCATTTTATACGAAACAAACGAATCCTCGGTGTGACAAAATCGAGCTCAAGATTAAGCGGATTCGTAATTAATTGCTTCATGGTTGCATGACTAACATCAAATAAAATTCATATTAAGTATGTTGAGAGTGACCTATGAACTTCGTATATCAAACGACATCACTTCAAGGAGGTATTTAAACGTTGGAAAAATAATTGACTTGAAATTTTTTTTCTATAAAAATAGCCACTCTTATTTTTAAATTAATTAGCTAGTGAAAATACTTTCATTATCGGCAGTGATTTGTATTTATCTTGTTTAATTTTATAAGCGACATAAATAAATATTTTTTGGAAAACATTTTCTCGATCATTCATTTTTTATTAAACAAATGAAGGCTAAGCGTGACGAATCGAGCTCGAGATAAAGTAGATTCATAATTAATTGCTTCACGGTTGCTTGATCATATTAGATATATTGAGAGTGAATTATGAACTTCATATATTGAGCGACACCATTTCAAGGAGGCATTTAAATAAGGAGTCCTTAACATGTTCTTGAAAAGGATAATTTCTCGTATAGATCCATCATCATCTGAATTCACTAGGCCAATGTGGAGAATTAAAGTTTTTTAAGATCACCCAAGGAGTAGGATCAGTCGAGGCGCAAGAAAGCCGACCTAGACACCGCCCAACCACTTAAGAAGGAGCTTTTCTTTCTCTCAAACCCTTGATTAATAAGTACAATTGCTAATTATTATGTTATAATTGTATAATTAGTGTTCAATTTGTGGCACTGTCTTATAATACATTATTTTGACCTGTAATTAAGTAATCAACAGGAACATAGCCATATTAGGCCCAACGCAAGTGTGCATATTGCAAATTATATAATTAACGACCATTGAAAAAAAAATTAATTCCATGATGCATGATATTCAATCTTCGTTGCACTTGGGACGTTCAACTTGTTTGTCAATGAATCTCGACAGTGATTCAAGCTCAATCGTCACCTCTTTGTTGTCAACAAATTGGATTCATCCATCATCATGCATTGTCATGAAAAATGGCGACTTGAAAATCATGAGTTACTTAGCTCGTCGCAACTATATTTGAAGAGCATTTGTGCAATCTCAATGGCTCAGTCTAGAATCAGCAATGCGGCAGAAACATCATCATATATTATCAAGAAGCAACTCAAATTCAAATATGATTTACGTGCCTCCGAAATCTTGAATTCTTCGGACCCTGTCGGCTAGAAACAGGGTAAAATCATTAGCTGGCAGCGAGTCGTGGGGAACTACGCTACGCGACATAGGAAACAACAGGCAACGGAGCAGCAACGTCACTTGTGCAGCAACGAAGAGCAGCAAAATCAACGCTAATGGAGCTCGTCACTTGTGCTTCCCGTGGCCAACAGCGGTGACAGCGACAAAACAAGAGAAGCGTCAAGTCGTGATTCGTTATCTGGAGTCGTGATAGAAATTTTCGAGGAGGAAGAACGCCAAAGAAACGAATGAAATTGCTCAAGAAAAGAAAGCCAAAGTCGACGAGGTAAGAATAGAAGGAAAAGAATGAAGTTGCCGGGCTGGACTCTTAGAGAAGAAAAATTAGGGTTTTAATTATCCTAGTCCGATTCCCTTGCCGGTTCCCAAAAAAGGTGAAATTGAGAACCGGACCATCTCTCCCTAGAACCTAGAACCGAGCCAATTCACACTGATCAGATTTTCCAATTCCTGATTTTACCTTGAAATCATGCTCATTCCTTTTCGTGAGTGATACTTGTTCGTACAAATAAGCTCGTTTGGGGGAACAAAATTGAGTCATCCTCGCAAATATCTTTTACACACCCTAATGATACGACCATGATTAATCGGATACCTGAAGAGAAACTAATATGAGAATCCACTGTAATGACAAAATCTAAGCGCCTCTGTCCGGGAACCGAACCCACGACCATTGATTTTCATAGCCGAATCCATAATTAGACTTGTTATCCCCCAAGGAGGTCATTAATCTTGGCAAGCAAAACCTAAATTTTACAAAGACGCTAGCTGAAAGCCTTGACTCAAAGTTCAAATGCTACTATGGTTAAATATAGAATTGGACAGTGCTCTTAGTCTTGATTTATTCACTAATGTCAACTGGATTACCATCAACTCGAAGGGGACACTGGTTTTCTGTGAAGCTAAAGTTGGCGTCAAAATGTGAGCACGCATGAACGGGTCCCCCTCGAATCTCGCCACATTAACCGTACATCCCATGATGTCTCCATGAAAGATGCGATCAGAGAAAGTGCGAGAGGCTTACTCGAGAGAGCCATATAGACTCGTTTCCTGAGGTTTACAACATTCAGATCCCACAAGATCACCACAATTTCCACTCCGGTTCTATATGAATAACATTGATTCTTCCCTAGCTGGGTCATTAGAATGAAACTAAATCAGATGATTGAATTTGGGTTACCTATAGTCAACTGTTGAATGCTAAGTTAATTCGCAGGATCAGTCTTTCGCTTTACATCGGGTCCCTCATTCCGATAGCTCTCGAGGATCGCATTACAGTTGTTCATTGTGGATGCATCAAGAAGGCCATGATTCCACAGTTTGATCATAAATAATCTCCAGCACCTGAAAAGCGAGAACCGACAAAATTTGACCAAGCTTGCATCTCATATAGTGGCAGAACAATAGCATTTGGCAAAACTCAAATAACATTTGATTTGGAGGATTAAGGGGCGAACAGATTCTCATTCAGTGTAACAAGCATTAGAGCCAGAGCACAAGAGACGCTACCAAAGAGAGCGGGAGATTCAACAAGCTTCTTGCTGTTATGTTTTGAGAACGCTTCGCATGCCCATGGTACATGACCATCTGCCAGAACCCTGTGCCAATCAAGAATGACTTACTCGTGATACATTAACTGATAAAAGAGACTTGGGGTTTTGGGGAGGGAGGCGCCCATTACCAGCATTCACTGATGAGAACAATCTGAAAAAGTAAATTTATTTTTCGTTTTCTCTATTCGACTGATAAAACATGAGAGAGACGTGATGATTACTTCTGTTTTCTGACAAACGAGTTCCAGAGATGCATGAGATCTTTTCGTCCTTGGTGACGTCCACAAAATCATCCAGCATCTGCAAACAAAAGATTTAACTAGTGATTGACACTTCCAATTTACAGGTTGAGAAAAGATTGTTCCACTGGGTTCTACTGAGAACTGTTGATGGTCTTAATAGACGAGATAGTTTGAGCAAATACTTATCACTTTCTGCTTCTCCACTGAGGAACTCATGTATGAAAGTACCCAAATATCTCGTGTGACACATCCCTAAATTGTCGAGTTAAACAAAAGGGTATCTAAAACGAGAGTATTCTTAAAATGCCCCAGTTTGGCAGTTTGGAATTCCCGGGAGTAATTTTTCATCGGGGAAAATCACAAATTCTCGCTCTTCTATGTATATATGGCCCATCCCATTGAATTGCAGAAGCAGATACTAGAAAGGAAGCAGCAGATATCCCATCCATTAAATCTTAAGTGCCGTGAGTAGATCCTGTTGCTGAATCATATATTTTTTGAGCCATGAATGAACTAGGAGAAGCTGTTTCCAGAGAGCAGCTTCAGTTAATCTATTTCTGCTCTAAGATGAAGAATCAAATTAAAAGCTGTCCTTATGTTTAAGGTCTCTTGGCTACAATACAATATCATCCAATGTTAGCTCTAGAACCGATTCTGAGAAGGGGAAAACACCAGGCAGACATAGAAGCTACAAACCTGCTACTGATTTATTTTTAGAACATACAAAAGTCAAACCGATTAGCCCAAAAATCATCATAATGCTGCAATGTATCTAACATCAGACAGAGATTCTACTTCCAATCTGTAGAAAATTCCAGTTTTTCAATTAACTCAGATCTGAGTATGTCAATACTCTTTCATATCAGTAATTAGAAAAAGTACATACCCTTCGATCCTCAAAATCTGCAATGTCATCGTCTACTTCATCCTCACTGTCCCGATCTGATAATACTTGGTCCATTTCCATGGGCTTCAAAAAAAGAAGCAAGTTCATTGAAATCATGTCAGGCACATTATTTTGGTGATGTACTAGGATGGCATGAACATTTTAGCGAAAAGATTTCCAGACCTCGAAGAGATATTATTTTTGATTAAGCAGAATACACTCTTAAAGGAGGAGGATGTTTTTGCCGAGAAAAGAGGAGCCAAACATGATAACTACCAACTCTTAAGGGAACAGCAACAGTAACAACATCCTAAATGAGGATATTCCCACATCATTATAGTTCTAGGAGGGTTATACTCGCATGGAACTCATAAGTGTGGTTGCAAGAAGGCTATTTCCATGACTTCAAATTTATGAGATCCAGGTTATCATGGAACAATCTCAACTAGAAACAGCGCTCCTGGTGAAAAACAACAAAAAAAGAAGGAAATAAACAACATATCCTGCCAATCATTATGCCACACCTAATCCTATAGATTCAAAGACTTGATCATGATTTTCACTTGTATTCAAATTAACAAATTTCAATCCGGAAATCTAGGAAGACTTTCACAAAGATAAGAACATGATCATGCGGATGTAATTGCTAGACAACTAAATTATTCAGTGCCAAAACTGTAAATGGAAAGGCCAACGGCTGGGTGAGTTAGTTCCATTGGGCATAAAAAAAAAAGGTCACAACTTTCATTACATAGAATTGCTAAAATAAATAACAAAATGCTACTGCCAGAAAGATTTTTCTCAGCATTAATTGTTTGCAAGATCCACAGGTTGAAGAGCACAAATTGAATATATGGAATGGCAAACCATAGAGGATCCTACTGACAAAGATAACTTAATTCAAAGATGGATCTGAGTTTAGCAATCACCTGAACTCTGTGAGAGTGATAGAACTGTCGTCTCTGCAATTGCCCACGGCTGAAATAAATATGTTACAATAACAGTGAGCCATTAGTAGACATAATATGCACTCCAACTAATCTGTTCAGGCAGAAGTTAACAGCCCACTGAACGTGCTTCAAATGGATGACTCGTCAAAGAATTGGGCGTACGTACTTCCTAGATTCTGAACGTTCCACCACAATTTTCCTTGCCTTTGATGTTTGTAGAATAGCTGGATCACTTCCAGCGGATGATTTTATGCATTCATGGTCTATAGAAGATTGAGCCATGGAAGTTGGAGTCCCTGAAACATTGAAACTGGATGCGACATGCTCTAAACACTCAGCTGTATTAGGATCGTCGGGATAGAAATTTTCTGCTTCATGCACTCCATTCTGCATAGCTGTGACAGATAAAATAGGTCAGTAGATTTTCCAACCATCAAGAGAAGTCATCCTAATCAAATTATACCTTGAACCTTCAAGGCTGCATGCGTACAGGAAGAAATTGTATGATGAAAATTTGACTTTGATCAGGCAAGATATTGTCAGTAACATTTCATGACCTGTGATTGCTAAGCGAATAATCTCTGCCATATTGCCCCATAAAAATAATGGCTCTTTCTCCTTTCCCACAACGAGTTCATTTCTTAGTTATGTGAGTTTGATATGCATACTCTCCGATATGTTCGTTTCATTTTCAAACAAAGTTAATGGGAGAAACTTTGCTATAAATGCGGCATGAATTAGCAACTATCATATACCCATCGGTACGCTTTACCAACTTTTCTAAGAGCAATTCATGATGATGTGAAATTAGTCAGAATGATAACAACCAAAATAACAATTTAACTGTCAGCATATAATTTGATCAACATGAGGGATGCATATCCTTTTAAGTTAAAAAAGATAAGAGCAAACCAAAATAACAATTTAACTGTCAGCATATAATTTGATCAACATGAGGGATGCATATCCTTTTAAGTTAAAAAAGATAAGAGCAAAAAAATGTTTTTCACTGAGTATGTGAAATTGACCATGCTAGCAAAGTAAAATCTCAAACCTCAAACCAGGGTAAAAGGATACAAATAATCTTCATCGAACAGCTAAAAATGAGCAACAACTCATCGGCACACCAAGCATGAGAGGCATTGTAAATCACTATTCACACATCAGCCGGTACCTTTCAAACTAAGTAAGTGAGGATAACAAAAATATGTTAGCAGAATTGTGTTTCTTCGTCAAGAGTGATTTGTGGCAAGAGCAACCAATCCTTCGAAGGACACTACTAAAGTATGCTAATACTCTAAAGACACTAGGTATATAAATTCAAATTTTCATATTTCAATTTTGATGTCCTTATATGAAGAATTAAACAGGAAACTTCTCACTTCTTTTCCGATCCCAAATTTCATTAACAAACTGAGACAACAAAGAAAATTTCATTATGCATCAAGTCTATAAAGAAATTAAAATATAGACCATATATAAGTGTTATTGAAATGAAACATGATCATGCAGGTGGCTGTTTACTAGTTGTTATGCTTTAAGAATTAATAGTGAAATTATCACCATTTTCAACTTCCTGAAGTCCTTTCTGCAACCCCTCACTGGCCAATTGGGATGGATCAAATTCCAAGAACTCAACTTGGACATGCTTCCTATTTTGAGCAGAATAATTTGGCTGACGCCTTCGTGGTTTTGAGCTGAAGATATAGTTTGTATTAACCTTTAATTCTGGTATTATTCAAAGATGAGGAATACAAAGGATAGTGAAAAGAGTGTGGAATTGAAAGAATGAAAGACTAACCAGAAGAAGAATGTCCACAATCTAGGGTCTGTTTCTTCAGTCAGAACCTGCACAAACATTGAATGCAACAAGTTGTATGGGCATTCAATTATCTAACAAAAAGTCCTTTTCAAGTAAGATACTTCACAAAAAATGATTTCCTGTTAGACACTAGTAAAGACTGCATCATGTTCTAAAGTCATACAAACAAGTTTTTTTTTTAAGTTTCCTTCATGTCAACTTCCGATTAAGAATAGCCAAAAACCACTTTTCACTTAAAGCTTTAGTTGGGAATTGAACAAGTGGTTGGGTTTCAGGGGTCTAGGGGCCTTGCAGAGGGGTTGAAAGACCTATAACTTAAGAAGAGGAAAATGAGACATTGCTTTTCGTCAAATACATGCTTATCCCATGAGACATTGCATTTCCTCAAAACCCATCACCACAATGAGGAAGTGCCACATTCCCCAGCCACCTCTTCATCATTCAGATAAGGCAAAAGGACCAGCAAAATGATTCAGTTGATTTACTCCTCATCTACGACAATACAGCACTAACAAGTTACAATCTGGCACTTATTATATATTAATGTATTGAAATAGTCACAGACAATTCAAATAATCTCTGCTTGCTTCTGATAAATTTTGGAAAATGAGGGGCAAAAATTTAATAGTAAGGTACCCAAGTGCAGCCCACAAGCATAACATCCCATTCATTATAATGGAACCAATCAATGCATAAAGGTTATATCAAAGAATTAAACATCCAATAATCAAAGCAATTGACTGTAAAAAGTTATTTTGAGTGGAAATATATTACCTCGGATCTCAGCATTTCAACTTTAACAGAGACATTCACTGCCTGATACTCTTCACGAACCTAAAAACCACTTTCAGTTTAACAGCAGGTGCTGGAGGAAAAGTAACATTTTATTTATCAACCCGGCAACTGGTTACCAACCCAAAACTCGAAGTTGAACAAGTCGTGCGATGAGCATAAATGCAACCTTAGACCCTGAAAACAAAGATATCAAGGAACAGTTATCTTGCTTAATATATCATGCAAAAAAAGTTGTCAGGTGAAAATTCTCAAGAATCATGCTGTTGAGAAGTATTTTTCTGAAGGGTGAATGAAAGAGTACATTAGGTGTTGCTCAATTGAGAAGTACACAATAAGTTGGCATCGATAGCTGGGTGCAGTTGCATTATAGAGAAACCCTTATTTTGTATGTGCCCAGAACAACTCAAGATATGGCCGAAGTTCCAAAAGAATTGGAAAGCAAAGTGAACTCTAAAACGAGGCAATTTAGATAGTTGAAATGCCAGCTGGATTTAAGAGCCTAAAGTGCAAAAGAAGCCCTTGTTGTGTGAAACCCAAGTTCTCTATGCATAAGACGTGCGTCATATCAAATGAAACTTCGCCAAGATGCCAAATTCCAGTTAGTTCAGAAACTCCATGGAGTGATGGAAAGTATGCAAAATGCCTAAAAAAAGAGCAGTATTTCTTTCTTATTCAAACAAATAAAAGCTCAAGTTTTCATCAAAATTATGCAAACATGTATGAGTTGAAAAGAGATAAAAGGGTGAGAGCATGATACTAGAGAAACCAATGATGTAAAACCTTACCTTAAAGCTTGCACATTGCATTAAGCAAAATGGGCAAGAGAAATCTTCAGTTACTGCATTTTTAAAACAAAGGCAACAATTAAAAGTTTTTACTACCGAAGCTTGGCCCATCCTTGTACAAATAGAGCAAATTTCGACAGGAAAAGAATAAAACAGTAGCTTCAAAAGAGCACTGCCATTCATTAATGTCCCTACTGTACTTTGGGAGGTAGACACAGTGAACTTCAGTCTAAAGCTCTGAAGCAAAGAATATTTTTCAGGATATGTCATGTAAATTTGCTCATTCTACACCCACTCAAAATCCTTTCCTCTTAAAAATATTGATGCTTTAGAAGCAGGCTGCAAGGATAGAAAGGTTATTTTGAGACAAAAGTAGCAGTGCTACAACACAGCAACTCAGTGAGTTTGTCATTAACTTGTAGTATCTTATAGTCAGAGAGATACAATCAACTACCAAAGTTAGTAAGATAACCGGGGGGCCCCCCGGGGGGGGGGAGCAAAAGTTCCAAGGTCTATTTCTACTTCTGCATTTCCACACTAACTATGTTCGCATTGCATGTGTTTTACCTTCTTCTTATAAGAAGAGTAAACCGATATCTAGCCCTAGCATGTTGTAGTCGCTTTATGTTGCATCATAGAAAATTAACCACAACAAAATGTTGAGACGGAGAAGATGCAAAATTCAAACTATTAATTAATCCATGTACCTTCAATCTTTTGATGCACGTTGTTGCAGTCCCTATAGTTGAAAATGACTATTCCAGCCCTCAACCTAGACAATTAGTACAAAAATGGTAAATGTCAGAGCAACCCCAAAATAGGAGAAGAATCACACGAAGGACAATAATAAAGTGGACAGATATTTTCGATAAAGAAAAGAAAAGAGAGAGGATGGCTAGAATGAGAAAATAAACTTGTTAGGAAAAGAAAAGAGAGAACATGGCTAGACATGTGTCATCTTGCCCCCCCCAAAAAAAAAGGAAATGGCTGCTGTTCTCTAGCAGTTTAGTCAACTAAATGAGAAAATGAGAACAAAAATGTTGCATGCCCTGCTACTTGTGCATCCAAAGAAGGAACCAACAACAGCAACAACATAAAATCCGCCACATTAAGAGGTCTTTAGAAGCCATTCGATCACAAACGGGCTTGATTTACCATTCTTTTTTAGAAATAGCCACAAATACAAGGACTTTGTACATTTTGTTTCTCTTGTGTCAAAAGCCCATATATGCAATAACATTTCGCTATATGAAACCAAAGGCCCATGAAATATTCCTACAAATTACGGAATAGTAAATACACACAAACTCCTTTTCAGGGTATCAAAGTTACATAGAAGAGCATGAGCTTGGACAGAAGCACTGAGGAATAGCCACTAGAAGCACTAAAGTACTGTAATTTCAAAGAATATAGCTGGAAAATAAAATTAAAATCAACACAAAGATCCCCTAGCAATGATTGAGGAATAGTAGCCTAGTATGTAGTTGGATGAAAATTCTCACCTCTTATTACGCTTACGCCTTGCTTGTATTTTGAAACGCAAACATCTCCGGAGGAAAGAAGGCTAGAGCACAAACAGATGCTTGATCAGCATGTTAGAATGGACCCGGATCCAAAAAATCAAAACAAGGAACGTATCTTAGAATTATGAAAGCCATGAAAACCCGAGGGACTTTATATCTTAGCCCTATGATGATAGCATTCAGATATCATCTGTTCAACAGGATCAGGATAAGGTAAGGAGTCACCAACACCTAAAAATTATCTTTTGGCTAGCCCAACTTTTGAAGAGACCAGATATTATTATTATTATTATTATTATTATTATTATTTTACCTTTTGAGAGTACCGCCCAAGAGTAGAGTTTAAGATTGTTGTAAAATGAGTCACACTACATAAATATCTACAACAAGGGACTATATCACAGGTATTCCCTCTCTCAATATACCCATCTACAGTCAAAGCTGATCATCCCAATTGGTGTTTCCAGGAAGTATATATATTATTAAGAAAAGCCAAAACATAGAGTTTGCAAAAAGAGAGCATTATGAAACAATTACATTATGTATGGCACGGCGGGTGTAGAATATTGTATAGCTCAACAGGCTTGCAATACACCAGGAGACTCTCTTCTGCTGCAGTTGCATCTTCATCAGAAAAATGTTCACAAGAACTTTGATGGCACATTGTAACCCAAAGTAAGCAACGGCAACCGAATCTGTTTCATGAATGTAGACATTTATGAGAAGCAGGTAATCTTACTAGTGAAAAGCAACTAATTTTCGAAATAATCTTACTAGTGAAAAGCCAGTGCATATATAATTTCCTCAACAGATGAAAACTCCGACACAGCAGATGACTTCCTTAAAAGGAGAAATCATTAAACTACCATCGTATAGGAAAACCTCATAAAAATCGATATCTCTCGAATTTAATTCTGAAAAACACTAACCAACCAAGTCCGATTTTTTCGGCCATAGCAGAAGACAATCTTAGCAATGCATTTAGTAAAAAGGATTACAATGTAAAAAACAGAAAAAAAGAAAAAAAAATCTAGTCCCCCTCAACGAATCGACATTGTAGCAGCAACAGACGCCGAAATCAGACCCGCGTCACGTGATTCGCACGCAATTTTGATGACGAGAGTCGCCTCGAGCGACAATCGTGCGACCGAGTCTCTTCCCTTCTTTCGTTACCGTCGCAACCGCCGATGCCGCGACGAAACCGCATCGTTGGCGTCGCCTTCGAGCAGCGCATCGAGCGACGATGACGAAGCGACTCCGAAGCCTTAATCGAATGGAAAATTGCGGCTCGAGGAGGAGATTCGAGGTGAACTCACCGGTCGCGGCGATCGGGAGGCGGCGATTGATGAGGTCTTCTCGGAGCTCCGGCGAACGACTGCGCAGTGAACAGTCGTCGCCGTCAGGTCAACCAACGGAATTTTGATTGATTTCGCTTGTCTTCTGCTGTTGGTGTCTTAAAATTGATAGATTAACAGCGAACGTGAGCTGAAATTTCTTTGCAGTGATAAAATAATTGAAACTCTCCGTGGGCGCGTTGGTTTTGCGTTTTATCTCTCAATTGCGGAAGGAGGAGGTTCGAGTCGTGCGCATATGCGCGGCTTAAGTGATCTTAGTGAGAGATGGGTCGCGTCAGTCTTGCTGGAAGTTTCGCCAGGCGCGCGTGAGCCCAGGTTCGGTTATCCGAGTTCCCAAAAAAAAAGAATTGAATATTGTAAAGGTGCAAATCATTTTGATCAGAAATTAATTTTGAAAAGAGAAATAAATTTTTTTATTTCTATTTTTGAATGGTTCTAATGAAAGTCATGTTGAAATGTAATCTGAAAGTTTACATTCTGATAAATTTCGGA
Source organism: Eucalyptus tenuipes (assembly GCA_014182365.1). Taxonomy (NCBI): domain Eukaryota; kingdom Viridiplantae; phylum Streptophyta; class Magnoliopsida; order Myrtales; family Myrtaceae; genus Eucalyptus; species Eucalyptus tenuipes. Next base: position 3,557,689 of record CM024541.1, on the reverse strand, counting down.
ACCAAGAATATCTTATTGTTGCTCAAAATGAGTGCTTAAAACCGTTATATTAAGACCTTATTAAAGTTTCGATTCTCCAATGAGCTTACAAAACTTTTATGTCAACAAATGAATTGAGCAAAATCGAGAAAATATGCGACTAGTAATCAATTACAAAGCTCCTCAGCCTTTTTCCCTCAAGATGATAAATTCCCATTGCCCTCTCGAAATTCACAAAATTTCTCCTTCCCAAGGGAGGTGGATGATGATCGGCGGCAACAACTAATGGTAACCGACTAGTAGCGAGGTTAAGCCATGAATAGAGTTTTATTTATCATTTCTGTTTAGAAATAAAGTAAAAAATAGTTACTTTTCAATTATGTTCCAAACCTATTTATAAATTGAAAATTTGTTCTAGAAATTAAAAATAAAATTAGGTCACTGACAAATTTATGTTCCGAGCAAATTACGGAACAAAAAATTATTCTTGAACAAAAATGAAATGGTTGTCATGGGCGTCCTAGAACTTATCAAGAACTTGCAATTTGATTACAAGATTTTAAAAAAGTTGCAAGACTAAAAATTTGTCAAATTAGTGCAATAAAATTATTCGATTAACTCCGTCTAATTTAGTTAGCAAAAAATACTAATTTTTGTTAATTATTTTTCTCTCCTACGTGATGCTAACATGGCTAAAATATGAAGGATAAAGCCAAATGATGTCATTTTTGTCCAAATCTAATTTTTTAATCTTAATATATTTAAATTAGAGGTCTCACTTTTGGTTAGTTAGGGTCATGGACGAGGTCCAACAACCTCGGTTGACCCTTGCCACACCATCATTGACACTTTTCAATGATGGTTTAGCACTAGCTAGTTTAGAGCTCCTTATGCATTTTTTTTAATCTAATTTAAATTTAAAAAATCAGATTAAGACCAAAATGGCATCGTCTTGGCCATATTTTTCCATATTTTAGCCATATCAAATTGCTTCGTAGGAAAAATAAAATAATTAAAAAATCTATGTTAGTATTTTTGTTAGTCAAATTGAAGAAAGTTAACCGTATGTCACAATTGGACAAATTTGACAAATTTTAGAGCTTGATTACAATTTTAAAAATTTTAAGACTTTCAATAGACTTATTCTTTTACTGCCGGACTTTTTTTTTCATCTAATACAAATTCCATAGTTCATATAGTAGTATTTTTTTATCTAAGAAAAAAAGATATGAATGATTTCATAATTTTCTTAATTTTTAAACCAAATAGAGTGATGTAATTTTTGTATTGATGGAAGGATTGCTACACTTTCTTCATATATGGGCAACAAGGCCTCCCTTAAAAAAATTCTCAACTTTATATTCAATCTCAATTTTGCTCCAAACTTTTTTGTTTAAAAAATCTCAAACTTTCACTCTAGTTCCAAATTTACCCACCCACCCAAAAATCATTATTAGTTTCCATAAAATTATCAACATTAAGGTCAGTTCAACGATAATTATCAGAACCTTGATGTTGGGAGTTAGTCCAGTACCACGATGAAACGACACGGATATGTGTTAATCCAAATATTGGACTTGTGAAGACGGATTATGCGGAT